>WKFP01014241.1:1109268-1446697 GCA_011057875.1 Pterocles orientalis
TTGCCTGAGAAACCAAGGCAGGGCCAGAAGTGCCTTAATCTTGGCACAGCACGTACTGTGGGAGACTTTTTGCCTGAATAGCAACATCAGCCAGAAGGATAAGAATTTAGGTGGTCATACCAAGGTAGTCAAAGATACGCCTGCTAGCAAAACATTTCTTACTGACTCTTGACTCAGTTCTTTCTCTTGGATTTTCTTGTCATGGCAAGCTTGAAAGATAAGTGGTCTGTTGGCATTGTAAATGTTTCAGGTAATCTAGTGACTGTGTCTTCTGCTGGCCACCATGTTGTGTGCCTGGCGTTTGTACGGGAGCTGAGGAGGGCTTGGGTTTGATAGGTGTTACGTGTGCTGGCCTTTGTAGCCACCTCCAAAGAGGCTTGAGAATTTTGGTAAGGTTTTCAGGCAGAAGTGCTATCTCTTATAACGCCAGCTAAAAAAAAGGGCAAGTGTTGGTCATAAACACTCTCATGCAAAAGGGGTAAAGAGGAATTTGCTACTCTCTTTTTGTGTTTTTTTTTTTGTTTGTTTTGTTTTTTTTAAAAACACTTCTCCAATGAATGTCAATGACTATCAGGGCAGCTCTTTCCTATATAAACCTTTTGCTTTTTGTTACGGTGTGGCTGTTATGAGGATTTCTCCTTGCTCTCCTGATGTTTCTACACTTGAATCTGGACTTTTCGGTGTGAAACAGTTCTGGAGGCCCCTTGAGGTGTCTGTAATTTTTGCTATGTATTTTTACGGGTGAACAGATCAAAGTAACCTGGTCAAAATCCCACTTACACTTCTGTGCTTTTATATGAACTATGATATTCCTTCTTCTTTAATAATGTGTTTTATTGTTTTCAGCTTAGTTTTTGTGATTCTGGCACTGTCAGTCATTTATTGCTGTCTCCCAGCACAGAGGGGTTGTTTTCCTTAGATGTTTGTGAACAGGGGTTACTGGGTAGGAAGAGGAAGCCTGTTGTTTCCTCCTAGGAAGAAAAGGTTGTAGTATGAGCCTCTCTGATACTGGATTCGAGTCTTGAGAGTACTTAAACAGATTGAAACACCTAGTTAGTGGGGCTGTACAACTTGACTACTTCTGGAAGTACTTTTGACTCCTGGTGACATAATGAACTCAAAACAGCTGCAGAGGTGGATTCAGCATCAAACACACTGATGGCTGAGTTTTAATTGGCTTCACCTGTCCAAACAAATGTGTGGTGGCACTGGAGGCAGAACTTGACACCTCCAGTTATATAGAGAGGAAAGACCCCTGTCTTGATTTTCATGGTGGTAAGAAAGGTTTTTGAATAATGCTGAGGATCAAAGTTTTATTTGTTAAAGTGATATGAAATTGTGCTCCCAAAATATAAAGCTCCTTCTTCAATATACAAAATTTATGCTACTTTCCCCTACTTAGACCAACATTGAATGTTTCTTAGGAGTGGATGCTTTGACGTGGCTGGAGCTTTCAGTGCTCAGTACACTACAGCTTAGATTTTTTTAATGTTTGAGCAAAACCTAAACAGTTGTGGCTGCTTGTGGATTGGGAGGTTTGAATTAATGATGGTTTTGCTGGGTATTCCAAGATATCTTAATTACTTAACTTTAGGATCTAAAAGTAATTGGGGTCTGATGCCTATAAATAAGCTTTCATATATTCTGTAACATTTTAAAAATGTCTCTAGTGTGATGCTGCTCAGGAGCTGGAAGGTGCTACAGATCTGAATCCAGATTAGTTGGTGTCACTTCAGTCTTCATTAAGAGGGTGTGATCTGTGGGTTACAGTTGATTAACTCCAGGGATGGGGCAAGTAAACATCTTAAGAAAGAACTTGTTCTAGACCAAGGCAGAGCAGTATGCATTTGCTTGTATTCTAAGAAAAAACAAACTTTTTCCTTTTGATTTTTTGTTAAGGGGAAGAGTGCATACTGAAATGTTTGAGTTTTCTAGAAAGAAATTAAATGTTTTCAGACAGCTAGATTTTCAGGCTGCTCTTCTGAGTGTTTTTGACTGTGTCTCCATAGAAATTCTTTCCTCCCCCACCACTTTCTTTCATATTTAGTTTCCATAACCAGCACACTATTGTGAAGGAGGGGAAATGCAGGGTAACTGCAGGGAAGCCAGCCAATCACTCCAGCATCAGAGCAGACTCCAGGGCTTGTGGAGCTAACCTTAGTGACCTTCAAAAGGGGCCTCTCCGAGGAGAGCCATTTTTCCTGTCTTGTAATGGTAAGAAAAAACTTGGCAACTCCTTTGATCAGTAAAGCAAAAATGAGGAGAGCAAGGTGCAAATGGGCCGCCTTGTGCATGAAACTGCTAAGTCAGTGCTGGCTTTCTCTGCTCCGAGAACAGTGTTGCCACCTTACACAGAATACATGCACGTTTCTACAGGGTCTTGGGATATTTGTTTGCATGATTTTAGAAAATCCTTCTGTTGAAAGCTAAAGGAATATCTTGCTTGTTAACAGTTATGGTGAAGTAAAAGTGTTTAGTAATTTGCAATGTGGGGATGAGAGAACTTTTGCTTTCTTATTTTTTTAGGGCAAGATTTTAAAAAGAGAAGCTAAGGAATTGCACAACACTTTTAAAGATAATTCCAGCATTGAGAAGTGGGTATTTCTTGTATGCAGCTGGCATATACTTTTTCTGTAAAACTTACTGCTTTGCAGCTTTTGATGATGTTTTGTCTGTTTCTCAGTTGATGCTTACAATGCATTTCAGATGCTTAATAGAAGGAACAGAGGGTTTGCTTTGCAAGTATGTAAAGTTTTATTTTGACTTGGTATAGATTTAAAAAAAAATCTGTTCTTATATTGTGAAAATTTGGGAACTGCTTTTAGCTTCTTTTCTCCTTGGTTATGTTCTTTTTCTGTTCTTCACTTGCTGATCTTTAGATACAGCTGTATCTGTCTGTTACAGTTCCTAGTCTCTCTGATAAGTTGTGTTACTCCCCTGTGGTAGTTTTCTGCTCAACAAATTGAGTTAATTCTTCCAAGTGTTCTGTATTCTTTCTCTGTCTGAAAGTAGGAGAGGGTTCATAATATTTTTATTCAGTACTTCCTTCCATTCCGGTGAGAGTCTGCCTCCCAGTTTAATCTCCCAGACCAATATATTTCTGTCCAGTGCACTCAACAGTTTGCTCCTTCTCGGCAAGAATTCTTCCTGTGGTTTGTAAACTTGCAGATTTCAACCTCCTTCCTTGGCTACTGCAGTTTCTTTTCATGCAGTTTAGCTCCTTAGGAAATGTTGATAATACAAGATTGCCAGATTCCCTGCAAGTCATGTTTCTTCTTTTAGACTTCCACTATTCACTTTCTTTTGATGTTTCATCCTTTCCTCTGCCACTCCCTAATTAATCACCCCTAGTGCTGTGGTGAAGTGGTTCACAGTGATTTTACTCTTTCTTACATGACTGAAAATAATCAGCTCCACAGTTATGGAGCCGGGCAAGCCATGTGTTCAGATCTGCATTATTTTGGAGTAGTGCCCTTCAATTTTATGAAAGTGCAGAGTCTCACAAAATAGCTACAGGTTTTCTGTAATTAAACAGCTTATTAGATCCTTGCACAGTTCTGGATAGGATGCAAATTCATTTTCTTTTGACTTGATTTATTTTTATGCAAACTGTTCTTCAGCAACTTTCATGTGCAGGACATCTGTTACTCCAACATATACAGTCAGATAAGAGACGTAGCATCTGATGAAGATATTCAGGAAATTGATTTGCGTGAAGTCCCTCACCACCAGTGAATTTCTAATAAGTTGTATCAGAGTGACTCCATCAGCAGATTTGTCTTGTGTGTAATGATAGTGGAATATGGTCTCATTGCAGTGACTGTGTTTAAGGGACAAATCCAACATCTGCCTGCTACCTCCCCCATTGATTGCATTGACAAAATTGGCAAAGAGCAGTTCCTGGCTGGCTCTGGGAGCAGGAGGAGTGTGCCTCTAGCCTATCCTCCTCCTCTTCCCCTATGTGGAAGCAGCATTGGCAGCAGCATCTTCTAGCCAGCTTTGTGCGTGCTCCAGCACAGAAGGTGGTATTTGGCTGCTGGGATGATGCTTGCTGTCCAAGCAGCTGTTCCCCCTAGAAAGGTACGTGAGTTACCAGATAGATTGCTAGATTACAGGACTACTGCAATAAAGATCCGTTTAGTCAAGTAAGACTGCCGTCCTGAAGAGCTCAGCATATAAGCAGTCAAGTCAGAGATGAGGAGAAATAAGAGCACAAAGAAATGGGAACTCTGAAATAGAGCCACTCAACTCCAGGGCCTTCTCCACTTTCTCAGGTTCATGCTGGATATTTTGTCCATCTTCTGCAGCATATTAGTTGCCCTTGTTGTCCTGTTGCATTTTGTTCTTCTTGACATACATGAAAATGCAAGTAGGTTTCTTGTAGAAAAGAACATGATATCGTCAGATTTATAACAGTCCTTTTCAGTTCTTATTTGGATATCAATATTTTGTAACAGTTTTCTGAATAAATTGATTTCTGAAAATGTATTTAAAGGGTAACAAGGTATCAGAGAAGAGTGACTAGAAGGTGTAATGTGCCATTTTATAGAACTAGAGTCATGGTATCTAGAAACAGATTTATTTCTTTTTAATGCACAGTTTACTCTTAAAAGGTTTTGAGATAAAGTTTAAAATTATGACCTGTGTAGTGATATAAAATGATTGCAGAATAAATTTTAAAGATAACACTAAACAGTGCATGTTTGCTACTGAACTTCGAGTGATAAATTCTGGAAGGAAGTTGCTGGGTAAGTACCTGCAACTATAAAGTGCTAAACCACAGCTCAGAAAAGTGTTTGCCAAGGTGAATGTTTACTTTGTTGGTTTATTTAAGCCTCTCAGTTCAAAACGAAGAAACTGGGAGCTAAAGAACAGAGTGGTTTGTTTCCTTCTAATTCTGAATACAAAATTGATGTGGAAAAATGACACCTGTTTTAAAAAGCCTTCAGTACATGACTAGAAGCAGTTGATTCAAATCACTAAATACAGATCAGACGTTTCATGAGAATGCTGAAAATTGCGGGGGCAGGACAGACCAAAAGGATTGTATTAATTAGTTCAGTGTTAGGTTTTGGCAGGCTAATTGTAGATGACTGTGAAGGAATATTAATTTAAAAAAAGATAGTAGAGGTTACATTCTCCTCTCGATATATCCTCTTTCTTTTGCCTGCAGGTACTGGTTTACATCTTCTGATCTGAAGTGTACAATCTAAATTACTGAATTTAAAAAGCAAGAGTATTCGGAAGTTTGCAGTGTCAGTGAGTCCCTGTGATGGAGCCACATTGTAACTGTGTGTTCATTTGAGGTTGATGCAGCGTGTCCCAGTAATGTGTATCGGGTATCCTATATATATATATATAAAGGCCTGCTGTATGAGAAATTGACATGAAGTTGGGATGAATATTGTTCCATTAACAGTGTTTTCTGATTTACTGCTTAAAATTCAGAAAAGTTGTGTCCTGTTACTCAGCTGTTGAAATTACTGGTATGTGATAGTATGTACCGGCACTTCTGAGATCCGTAGCGGTATATATGCCAAACACAGGCTATAAAGCAAATATGTTTTGTCTCTGGACTTTTATATGCTAGCTACTGAATGAGCCAAACCCAAGCAAATAGCCAAAATGTGAACAACCTTTAGAGGTTGCACTTACCATTCTGTTTGAAATGAAGGGTTTAAAACAATTTTGGCCGCCTGGTTGGTGGGCAAAAGTAGCCCTGTAGAGTGATGATAAGACTTGGCGCTAGAAAGCCTGTCTTGTAGAAGACATTAAAGGAGCTCAGTTTGTCTAGGAGTTCGAAGTGACTTAACACTGGTTGAAAAAGCTTCTTCACTGTCAAGGTAATTTCTAAAACAGTTTGTGAATTTTGCAGGCAAAAAAGGAAAAGCTGGAAGTTGATAATGGCAGCACTTGGAACTGAAAGGGAGTGGAGGAAAGGGATGGGTTATAGGGAAGTGCTGACTAATGGTCAGCAAACACTGTAAGGGAGTTCTTGTGCTAAGAGCTGGCCTCACTTCCTGAAAGGAAAACAAACCCCATACTGTTGAAGCATAAAGTTTGGGTTGGGGAAGTTGCTAAGCTGCACTACTGGAAAGTGGTAGGGACTATTCTGGAAGGAGAGCTTGGTTATAATGATGTTCTTAGCGATTAAAAAAGACACAACTAACTTCTGGTGTGACCTGTATTCTGATCTCTTACGTGGTTAGGGTGTATTCATATCTTTATTGTATTAGAGAGGCTCGTTATTAGTAAGCATGAATTTTAAAGTCCATGAGGCCATGGGTTTTAAAAATGTATGCCACTAAGGAAATACGTTTTTCCCCCCTCCTCCCTCTGCAGCAGCATCTGCCCTGCTCCGCAATGGCTGAATGCTGATTTTGATAAGTAATAGATGAAGAGTGCAGGGATCCTAAATTTGGAATTAACTTATACTAAGTTAAGATGATGATTTTATGTAGGATTTATTTGGAACTTTAACTCTTATTATGAATCTCCTGCTAAAATGTTATGAAAGTTGGAGATCTATGATTTTTATTATGTGATCTGTTCTGCATCTAAGGGTAGGGTTGAACAGTTTCTAAATAATAAATGTACTTCATTCACTAAGTTTATTGACAAGATGTGGTAGTTGCTAGTTTTGACAAAGGCTAAACTGTTACATATCTATAAATGCAATCTGTAGTAATTTAAGTGATATGCTTTTAAACAAAGTCTTGTGCTTAACCAGTAATCACTGGTTTTAATTCCATCTACACGAAAAGATACTCGCAGCAAATCAAATTACTGCAAATGACATACATAAAAAGTGACTTATTGGTATTTGTTATGTTGATTTAATGGAATAAATTAAACCTTCTTTTAAATAGTAGGTAGGTCTTTATTTTTTGTTTCTAGAAAAAAAACAGTATGCGTCTTGCTGCTGGTGATTTCACTGTCAGACTAAGTTTTTCTGTTACTTCCCCAAATTCTTAATAAGAAAACAAAATAGACATGGAAATTTCCATTTGATTACTTCTGAAACTTGCAGTGAAATTTGAGTTCAAAACAAGTTTTACTTTGTGTTATTATTTAACAGTGGGTTTCTGAAATACTTTTAAAACTGATGTTCTTCAGACTCTTTGTGACTTATGAAGGGAAATGTAGAACCTGGAACTTGAAAATCCTCAGGTTGAAAACATCTTTTAGGTCACTTTTAAAAGTAAATATAATAGCTATTATATTTAAATATATTATACATTTAATTACTATAGCCATAATTTAATATCATATAATCTAAGTAGGCTGATCTTTTCTCATACTTTTGCACTTTGCTACCCCAGGTTAAATGGGTAAACAAAAAAACTTTTCAAAGCATAGCCTTTAGACAATGTGTTGTATCTGTGTGCCGAGAAATCTGTTGCTTCTGGTGCACTGCAACTTGGGAAATCTGTCTCCGGGGGGCTTAAGCGTGGGGGGTGAAAAAGAATAATTTGCTGGCGAAAAATAGGATAAGCAAGATTGCCTAGGGTTGGCTGAGCGGGTAGCTCACAAGTACTGAATCAGGCAACAACTTGCTGTTGGAAGATTTTTGTCTTTATTTTACGTGGCAATGTGCAAAGTCTTCAGGGACATGAATAATTACCTCCAGCCTCAGCAGCCTCTGAAATGTAAGAGTAAAAAGCTCTCCCTGAGATGTGGTCATAAGGAGGAATCAAAAAGGGATGAAAAAAATTGTAATACAGGAAGTGCAAGTGAAAAAGAAAAAAAAATAAAACACACGTAAATATAGAAAGGAAATAGGGGAGGTTTATTTTTTGCTAAGCTGCTGTCTCAAATGAGAAGAAGATAGTCCGTAAGACTGTATAACTTAAATTGAGGACACCAAAAATCTGATTGATGCAAGGTTTAAGTGTCAGTTCGGGAGCATAGATTAAAAACAGTTGTCAATATCGATGATTTTAATAGCAAAAAAAAAAACCAAAACAGATTCACTTATTCTTTGTAGCAGAAAGCTGTGGATTCATTTCCAGTAGGCCCTACCTAGGGGTGTGTTAGAGTCAGCTCATCCTGTCAGGGCCATCTGGGAGTGATCATTGTCTGAACACTCAAGCAACCAGTTTGAACTGCCCTCTGAGACTTCCTACTTAGAGCAATAAGGAAACAACCTAAAGAATCTTTTTATCTTAATATTTTGTTTTCCTTGGTGGTGGTTAGCCTCAGGGTTATTCAGCAGGATTGCTAGGAACCCCCTTTAGATACTGAGGCAGCTGGCTATAGCAGCTTTTATTGCAGCATGCTTAGGCAAGCCTCTCTGACTTGAAAACCTTCAGGCAACCAAAAATAGGGTATATAGAAAAGGGCGTAAAATTGCCTGGCTCCTGTTCATGCAAAGAGGCATTTGATTTCCCTTTTGCTTTTTTTCTCGTTTTAAGAGCTAACTAGGCAGAGAAAAAATGAGATAGAATCTCAGAGATAAAAGGACAAGAAAGTGATAAATGGTTCTATGGCCCATCACTTCTGGAACTCATCAGCCCTTCCCTTAGTAATGTGAAAGTTAGTGTTTGTGTAATCTTGTCTTTAGTGTTACAGAAGGCAAAATGGTTGCATCTTGAGAACATCTCTGTGTTCGCTAAGCAGGGGGTTGTAGGAGGATATCTGTAAAGTTAAACGGATCCAGTAATTTCACTTGAAATAGCAGCAGAGACAGGTCTTCCTTTATATTTTCCCACCTTGGTGATATCTCTTTATCTCTTTCATTTAAAATTAAGGAGAGAAAGAAAGATGAATTGTGAGTGTGTCAAGTGACGGAGACATAGGAAGCAAATTTCTTAACTTTGGGGGCAGGGTGAAGAGAAAAAGGAGGTTTTTTTTAAATATAACCTCTTTTTCTGCTGTGGAACCAGGAGAACAAGTTTAAAATTAAATAAATATGGTGATACAGGATGTGATCACAGCACTTAGTCCAAAATGAAGTTTGGGAAAGAATTGAACTGGTACAAGGACTGTAAAAGCAAAGACTTTTCTCCTAGACTCTGCAATACTGCTGTTTCTTATAGTTTTCAAAGTAATGGAAAGAACCCTGGAAGTGAAAAGGCTCTCATACTCCTTTTTTTTCAGAAACTCAGAAAATAATCTTACTGTATTTTGGAAATCCACAGAGGAATCCAAGAATCATATTTTTGAGCATTGATTTAAAATCCATTTAAGTGGTGTGATACTAGCCGTATTTTTTTCCAGATGAGATCCTTGAGTGCAGGGTGAGAAGAAGGACAGGAAGAGAAGGAATAGTTGCAAAAATAATAGTGGTATTGCTTCAATTTTTGCTTTGACAAATGGCAGTTGTTTCAAGAGTACATGATAATAAAAGTGCTAACTTGGCAAACCTTTGAACGTCATATCATGCCTTCATCTCTTTTGTTAGTCAGGCATATATGGTTAAGCTGCCTACTGGCCACCATCCGTTTTACCATTATACACTCTGAAATGAGGACCTTTCTGTGAGTGCTTTCCTAAGAAGGACAGTGCTGTTCTGCAGAATCACAGAATGTCAGGGATTGGAAGGGACCTCGAAAGATCATCTAGTCCAATCCCCCTGCCGGAGCAGGAACACCTAGATCAGATCGCACAGGAACGCATCCAGGCGGGCTTTGAATGTCTCCAGAGAAGGAGACTCCACAACCTCTCTGGGCAGCCTGTTCCAGTGCTCTGTCACCCTCACTGTAAAGAAGTTTTTTCTCCTATTCAAGTGGAACCTCCTATGTTCCAGCTTGAGCCCATTGCCCCTTGTCCTATCACTGGATGTCACAGAGAAGAGCCTGGCTCCACCCTTCTGACACTCACCCTTCACATATTTATAAACATTGATTAGGTCACCCCTCAGTCTCTTCTTTTCCAAGCTAAAGAGACCCAGCTCCCTCAGCCTTTCCTCATAAGGGAGATGCTCCATTCCATTCATCATCTTCGTGGCTCTGCGCTGGACTCTTTCCAGCAGTTCCCTGTCCTTTTTGAACTGAGGGGCCCAGAACTGGACACAAGATTCCAGATGAGGTCTCACCAGGGCAGAGTAGAGGGGGAGGAGAATCTCTCTTGACCTGCTGACCACCCCCCTTCTGATACACCCCAGGATGCCATTGGCCTTCTTGGCCACGAGGGCACAGTGCTGGCTCATGGTCCAAACCAGCAAGATATTTAAAATCAGAACAGTATGCTTAATACTAAGTCCTTGGTGTATGTATTGTGCATTGTCTGCTTGCGGGCCAGTGCTAATGACAGCTGTCTTTGAATAACTTCATGTTAAATACTGCATTTTATGTATCTGTAAAAACTCTCTCGTGTATCAGTGTCCATGGCTTTACAGGCCATGCTTCCAGGAATTTCTGGTAGTTCTTAGCATTTTGCAAGCTGCAACTACTTAAGGAATAAATTCCAGAGGGATTTGTAGAAGAACTTGCCTGACTCTTAGTGACTGTGTGCAAAATCTGTTTCTGCACCAATTAGACTTTTTTGTCAGCGACATTTAGGGCATGTAAGATCCCCTTACTGTTTTGTTCTAGTTTGTATTCAAGGTGTTAATTTGCTGAATGAATCTCTGCTTCCTAAGATAGTAACTATATAGGATAATATGTATGGTTCTGTTTCATACTTCGATTAAGGGGCTAAAGCTATGACGGGCTCTCTTGCCACCTGGTCAACAGGATGTTCACACCCACCATTCTCATACATTTTGCTTGTGTTCTTTCTCAAAGTTAATGAAGTCACAGCTGTGGCACAACACACGATTGCACACTGAACAGTTGCATGTATATGTTAAGGTATGCTTTTGCAAGCTGAAAGTAGTCTGTTGTCGTACCATCAGTGTGCTCTGTGTGTGCCTGTGGTATATTTTGGTGAGGACTTCCTCAGTAGTGTAGGGGGAGTAGTCAACACAAGCTATGTATATTAATGCATAAAGAGCTGCCAGGCAGAAGAAAGGTTATGGAAAATTCAAACATACAGACATATGTATTACAGCAATGTTCAGAAATTTTTTTCTGTGTTTCTGTTTCTTTGAAGAAATTAGGCCATGGCTGGAGACATTATTGTCCTTAAGAGATAAACTATGTTGTGAATTTTAGGGTTTTTTTCTGACATTTTTGTGAGACAGATTAAGAGGGTATGAATTTTAGTGCTGTGTGCTTTTATATGCATTAGGCTGTAATAATCCTGAAAGCTAAGGAAATACTGCAAGTTAATATGGAGGGGACAAGTGGAAACACAGCGCTTTCCTAAGCGATGGGTGGAATATAATCTTTCAGCAGATTATTTTCATTCCTCTGTGAGCAGCAGCTTTTCCTTTTGTTGGATTTGTTATTTTCAAAGACAGTTGGAAAGTCCTTAAAGGATCTTGGACCACTGTAGTATGTCTCCTTGTCTAATAATGGTGCAAATTTAGGGAAGTGTTTATGAAGGGCTGAACTGGGGGTAGAGATAATTGCTAACAGAGCTGCCTTGTTTCCCCTTCAGGCTTTTCTCTTTACTGTTGCTGCTTGGAATTGAAGTTTGTGTCATCTCAAACAATGTATAAATGCAATTTAAGATATAAATCTGTAACGTTGTTACACCATCTGCAAAGAAATGGTCTTCACTTAAATCAGCAATGACTAATTAAAAATGGCCAGTATAGCTGAAGATTGAGTTTCATGTTTTACTCTTTTTCAATTCTTGAAATCCCTGGAATAGGGTAGAGAAGCAAAGAATGTCTCATCTTCTACCCTCAGGCAAAGCTGAATCCACTCCATTGTGTGTAATACTCTAAGATCATCATCAGCCATAACCCAGAAATCTCTGCACATTATGGTCCAGTTTTTTGAGAGTGTTAATCGAGCAGTTCATGCTGAGGCTATTTCTACTCGGAAATTTTTCTTTCATCCCATTTCCAAACCGAACTGTGGAAGATTCGCCTGTGGGGTCACCTAGCCTATCTGCCATGTCAGACTGATCTTGGCCTTCTACCTACTGCTGCCCTCTTAGGAATTGGCATCCAGCTCTGTTCTTGAATGAGTAGATACTGTCGCTTTCACTATGGTCAGACCACCACGTTTGTGATTCTCCTGTAGAAGTTAGACCTCTGAAGAAGTTGATACTCTGGTTTCTTCTCTGCCTGATAGAGTGATAGGTAAGTGAGTATTTTGCAGGAAGCCTACGCTGCCTATGTACAGGACAAGTTTGTATAAGATTTGGCAAAGGAGTTAGTTTGAAGTTGATTTTTTTTTTTTGAGACAATTTATGGTAGTTTCAGGAGCAGAAATATTCAATTTCTCCTAGCGCCACTAGCAGAACTAACCTTCAGTATATACCTCAAGTTCTGATGTACAAAAATGCACTGGTGATGGCTCTAAAATAATTCAGTAATGGTATTTACAAGGTGAAACTTAGTCTAGTCATGTTTCATCTAATCTTTAAAGTTCTTAGATTAAACAAAATAAAAAGGGAAAACCTTTCAGAAAGTTACTCATTGTGTAGACCAAGGGAACCAGCTGGTTAGAAAGACAAAGGTAAAACATGGAAGAATAGAATCTGTAGCTCAGTCAATTAAGGTAAAACAGAATTGTGGGTGACATGCTTGTCAATGGAGCAGTTCTTGTTTAGGATATAATGAAAAGTTGAAATTTCGCACCAAGTTTAGAAAATAATTCGGTTTAGCTTCACTTGTGCACTTGCTTGTGTTACATGAAGACTTTCCTATCCATCCCCAGTGCAAAAAGTACACAATGCCAAGTGAACAGTTTTGGTAGGTCTGTCATGATGTGCTCAGTGGTATGTGTTTCTGTTTAGCTTTTAATAAAGTAGCATTTGCAGTGAATTCCTAAAATAGCCCTAAAAATCTGAAAACCCTAATCCGAGTTAGTCATCTCAACTTCACTAGAGACTGGAAATAATTTCCTCACAGATGTAAAATATAAGTCTTGTCTACAGTGTAAAACACAAGCATTACTTTGTTATGAGATGCTCTTGTAGTTTTTTCTGGTAATGTTGTTATAGTGAAGAACAACTTGTTTTTCTGAAGGTTTGTGAATATTTTTTTGAAATGTGCTTTTATGAAGAATCATGTCCTATTGCAAAGAGACGAGATGGAAGATTAATTCTGCCTTGCTTATATTGTTTCACATGTAGATCAGACTTTTGTTTTTTGCTGTTGCAGAAATTTCATATTTCGTCTGGTACCTAAGATTACAATATTTGTTCACTGTCTTTTGCTTTTCTTCCTATAGACGCATTTCTATTACATATTTTAGTAAAATGATCTGGCAATTTCTGACCTGCTTATGCTAATAGTCTCTTTTCTGAGAAGATCCTTTCTTGTTAAAGGAAAATTCTTGCTACAAATGATGCAGCAGATGTGCACCATATATAAGATGACTTTATGGTAATGAAGGCAAAAAAGAGGAATAAAGAATTATTGTTTTGTAATGACTGAAAATTCTGTTACACAAATTAAGTCCTCAGCATACCTTGAGGTATGTTGGTTGAGACACTGTAGTTGAATAAATACTACAGAATATGAAAACTGAAGGCCTCTTAGATAAGCTTTTCTTGGAGGATTTAAGTAATTTGATGAGTGTCCTTTGTGTGTTAATTTCTCACGTGGCTTTCAATGATACAGTTCATGTCTTTTCAGTGCAGCAAATAGAGTGCAAATGTGAAGGTGATCACACCTTGAGCAAAGGCAGAACTGTTCTCTTTTTAGGAATGATTTTATTTTATTGTATTAGTCTATTAACATCTAAAGGTTATTTTCAATAAAAAGTAGCCTATGATTTTTTTGGTTTCTGGGTTTCCTGCTTCTCTTCTATTGTACTTTTAAAAAAGAACACCGACAACCAAATAAAAATAAAAATCACTCCCCCCCCCCCCAAAAAAAAAAAAAAAAAAACACAAACCAATGACAAATGACCACCTTTTTAAAATTAGGTTAGAAATTGAATCTGGCAAATATTCAGGCATGCGATAGTGTTTAATGGCAATAAAGATTTCTTTAAATTCTAAATTCCAGATTCTTAGTAACCTCAGAAATGTTCTTTGCGTGCACAAAAGAGAACATTTTTCTTTAAAGTTGTTCTTGTTAATATGTAAATAATTTATATGTGGCTGTAAAACTTAAGAATGGCTGGGGAGAGGCAGCTTGATTATAATGGATAGCACTTTGCTTTTTGGTGGAGGATGGGGGGGGGTGGTGTGGCTTGGAACAGTTGCTCTTCTTGATACCAAAACTGAAATGAGTTTGACAACAAATATTTAGCATGTTCAGGATATTTTAGCTTTGTTTTTCTAAAGCTTTTTACCATAGATCTGTATTTATGGTAAAGTCTATGTTGATTTTCTTAGTTTATACAAATTTGTCTGAGATAACAAGGATTTGCTTCACCTAAGCATGAATGAACAGTAATAGTGTTAGATAGCTATCTGTTGGATTTGAGAATTTATTCGTAGTAAAAGGTCTTATGTTGTCTGTCTTAGAGATGCTGATTTCAGTTCCAAGGCTGTTTACTCATTTGTTCTGTGCACACAGTAGAGAGCTGTGATTCGAGTTCATGAGTAGGTAGAATTTAAGTTTGACTTGGTAATAGTGTACTAAATATAATGATTGATTTACAGGTTTCATTGATTTGATATGATTTGCTAATATAAAAAAAATTGAGGTTGACAGTAGTGCTTTATCAAGATATGGCTCAGGTCATGTGAAATAGAGGAGAAGATACTGAGTGTAAGAATTGGGACAGTTGTCGTGTAATGCAGCTACTGTGGAAAAAAATCTGTTTAGTCCAGGGAAAGATAATGTAGCATTGATGTCAGAGTTCTTGATATGTCCACTTAGACGTTTTCTGCACTGCTATTCAAAACAGAGGGAAAGATCTTTACTTGTGGACAATGTCCTGTTTCCATAGTTAGTTTAATGAGAAACACATCCTGTTTACAGTTGTTACCCTGGTGCACATGCTGCACGTGTTGAACAAAATGAAGACCAGTATTCCTTCCTGCATTACTAGGATTTATTTAAGCATTTCATCCCTGTAAGTAGGGGTTTGCCTGTGTTGTATTCTGTAAGTTGATGAGCATGATTTGGAAGTTGTGGAAAAGAACTGATCTGTTGTGATGCGTTTTGGGTGGTTTCTTAAGTATATAGCATTTGAAAACTCAGGACATGGAGCAGATAAGATAAATGTAAGAACAGTGGTTTGGGGGAGGTTGAAGAAGAAAGGGTTTGAGGGAAGGTGTGGGGGAAATGGAAATATAGGTCAGGAAGCACAGAGCAGAGTGGGAGGGGACAAAGAGTTTGCCATATTGAACCAGCCTCATGATTAGTATAATTTTAATGTAATCAGCTTGCTTACTTTGAGACTTTTTTCCTGTGGCTCTTTGCTCTGAGAAGACTACTGATTGGAGTTTTAATTGGTCAAGTAAGGAACACGCTGACTTTTCTCAAGTGATATTCAGCTAGGGAAAAGTTGGAAGCTGCTGCTGCCTAAAGTAGTGATCCATGCTAACAACTCCATATGAACATTAACTGTACTTTGCTCAGTATGCTTCTGCAGTCTTGACAAATCGATAATGCTGTCCTTGTGCTCAAAATTGGAGGTACTTTTAAAATAGCTACTTCTATAGTCCATTCATCTATCCCATATTCAGATATGCTCTTGGGAAAGCTGGTGAAGATTGTTTCAGTGTGTTCCTACACACTGCAGTTAACTGCAAAAATGTTTCTCTAATGTAGTGAGACAACTTTTTTCCCTTCTGTTTTTTAATCCACACTCAAATAGCATATAAAAACAAAGGCTGTAAAATACGTACCTTAGGTAGACATTTTATAAGTTCATAGCACTATATGGATTTTTATAGAAGTCAAATAAAGATAAACAAAGGTGTAATCATGGTTGCAGTTGCTTTCCCAGTTTTCACTGTTCCCAGAACTGAGTTGAACACATATAACAAATCAGAAATAGAGGCGAGGAGTAGCACATGCTGATACTGTAATTTAAATACATAGTCTGTGGAGCATTACTGTGCAGTGTTTTTACATCTGTATTATCTTTACCTACTTTCATTGCTTTGCAAAATTGATGAGCAGAAAAGTGAAAAAATGTTCAGCATGAAGCTTTATGTATAGTCCAGTGTATATATAGGACAGTCTTTAGTGTGTTATGCTCTGTTTTATAAATAAATAAATAGGCTAAAAAAAAATAAATTTTGCTGCATGTGGCAAGAATCTGAGTGGATCTGAATATTGGAAAATGTATGCAACCGAAGACACAGTGTACTTAATAGTGTGTGTATTAAATGAGCTTTATCATGGAAACTAACGTGGCAGTGTCACCATTTTAATTCACAGTGTAGTAACGGGGGGTTTCCTGTACACAAGGGAAAATTGGCAGTAGTTGCCACATGCAGACAAAGTAGAGCTTTGTTTACTGTTATATTTTTGTACAAATAGCATTCCTGCCTATTTTGTGACCCTGCTTCAGTGTGTCTGTAACTCTTTGACCTGGAACTGTTTGTGTGTGTGTTTAGAGAGGGTAAAATTTACATATCTTAAACCAAAACTTTTTAAAAAACCACTTTGCAATACGTTCTGCCTTAAAACAAAGTCCCTGCAGTGGTTAGAATGTGATAAATCTGCATAAATAATACTTGCTTGACTACTGCCCCGTTTTATGATCTTCTGACTTTGTATCTATTCATTCTTACTTGTCTGAGACGATGAAGTAGTTACAAAATTTTGCATTTTGGGGGAAAGTACCAACTTTCTGAACATCAAAGAAGATGTTAAAAACATTTACTAATTCAGTGGAGCCCATTTTTATTATTTGGAGTCAAGGGTTTCATTAGTAAGTTTCTAGGTATAGCAATTAGTTGCTTAGGGCAGGAAGAAAATAATATTCTGTTTTGTTTGTCCAGTTTGACCTGTGATGAGGTCTTAATTTATGACCAGAACTCTTGGATGTTGTGGTCATGCAAATACGTAAACAGAATTTGAAATCTCTTCTAACATCAATGTATTTGACCCAGTTAACTTAGGTGTCCTTCTTGAAAGAGAAAATAGGCCTGATTTGCCTTCAATACATTCCTTAAATTGATCAAATGAATTACATCTTAACAGTGCTTATGTTGGTTCCTTTCTCATTGATGGAGAACGGGGTGACAAGGTCAGATGTCAGTGTCCACAAAGATGCTAGTGTTGAGGTGACCGCACCCGAATTAGTTCTCTCTTTAGAATGTTTAAAATAATACAGTACCAGCTCCTAAACTTGACTATGCTTTAAAATAAGAGAAACTTTGAATTGGGAGCAGTTGCTGCACAGTTATTATTTAATCTCAACAAAAAGATAGAAAATTTACAGCCTGATTGATAGTTCAGTAGACATGCACGTTCATCCACCAAGATACATAAAACACACGATGCAAGACATGGGTACAAAGCAGAGGTGTGAGTTGGAATACCTAGTTTTGAACTCGGATCACCAGCACAATTTATATTTTGCAGCTTTAAATGTTGTGGTTTTGCTGGAGTAAATGAGAGGGCATTCCATGTAATCCAGAAAAAAGTAACTTTCAAGGATTAGTTGTGTGAGGAAAGAATGGTACAAAGATAGTGATACGTTGGATTCTAATTGATAACAGTACTATTTGAATATGAGTTTTAATTGATACCAGTTCTAAATGAATCAATAATGAGCTTTGACAACAAAGTCTGTATTATACTTTTATTTTTGTCCACATGTACTTCTTGGAGCAATGTTGCTTAATGGCATCAAGATAATGTTGATGCTTGTTATGAATAGGCTGCATTTGTTATTCATTAGCAAAACATGCTAGTCGCATACTCAGAAGGTGAAGTAATCATTCATTGCACTTTTGTATTTTCATTGAATTGAATACTTTTGTGAATGACAGGGCTGAATGTACTTTCCAGTTTTTTTGAAACAGATCAATCTAAGCTCCCAAAGTTTTGTAATTACGTTCTGCAGAGGGCTTGTTGGGTTACTTGAAAGTCTAGCTGCCCTCCACTTTTCATGTGACGTTGAAAGGCAGCTGCACATCACTTTCATCGTACTGCTCTAGAGTGACTGGTTACTTAAATTACTGCAGAGAGCTTGTTTGGTTGTCAGTGGTGAGGGGAGTAAGTAGTCCATCAAATAATCTGAGGATGCGGTCTATGCACAGAAAGTTTGGGAAGACTAATGTTTATTCAGTAGTCTGTTCTTTACAACTCCCTAGGCACTGAATATGAACTCTCCCTGCCAAGTTACTGGACTGTGTTTGAGATTCCAGACACAACTGGCTTGTCTTGAAAGACTGAAGCCACATTTAAAAATGACAGGTAGCTAATCAACAAGAAAAGGAAAGGAGTGCTTAGTTCCAGGGTCCAACATCTAGTTGTAGTACAGCAGTCTAGATTAAAATATTCATGTTGAGCCTCATCTCACCATTATTCTAGCTCTGATCGCTACAGCTGTTTGTTGGGAAAGTGGTGGTGGCCAGAGTAAGGGCTGGAGAATCTGATGTACCATGATGCTAGGAAAGAACCCAAACAGTTCTTGCTTCGTTTTGAATGTGACTGTAGTTGGCAGACTAAACCTTCTGTTGTTAAACTTTCTGTGCTAGCAGGTCGTTGTTGTGAATGCATGACTGTCCTAAGTCTCGCTTTGTTTTGTCTTAGTCACATTGATCAAACAACAACATGGCAAGATCCTAGGAAGGCCATGCTTTCCCAGATGAATGTTACAGCTCCCACCAGTCCTTCCGTGCAACAGAACATCATGAACTCAGCATCAGGTAAGCAAAATTTGTATTTATGAAAAAGATCATACAAATTAAGATATCACTAGCTATTTTAATTGAGAGGGAGGGAGTCCAGATCTCACAAATGTCCTTCTAGTTATCCTGGTTTTAGACTAAATTTGTTGATGCCTGATGCATCAAGCAAGAGACTGATAACTTGAGGTAAGAGAATTTGTAAAATACTTATGATGTCAACAGAAAGTATCCTATAGTAGTTCTTTGGTTTGTATTTTTATTTTTTCAAATGGATATTTCAAACATTTAAAGAAGCAGAATTTTTGTCTAATTTCTTCTGAACTGAAAATGCTGTTAAATTGATGAAGACCAGAATTTCCGTTTAGTGTCAATTTACATTCAAGCTATTGTGCTTTTACAGTATTCTTCTGCCTCCTCTTGTTCACTTACTAGACTTGGTAAACTCCCATTCGTTTAAATTTCCTACATTTGTTGCGAACGTCTCATTTTTTTTCCTGTCTTACCTAAATGAATAAAATGAACAGCTGGAAAATCTTGTTTTAGAAGCAAGAGACATTTTGGTTTTCCTCTTGTTTTCTTATCATTTCCAAAATCCTGTATCAAGACAATTATTCCTCTAGCTGCAGAAGTCTGATATATTTTCCTGGAATATAGAATTGTTTTTTAGCTCGTCCTGGGTGGCCATCACTAGACAGCAGTAAAGTGTGCTTTTTATTGTCATAGAGCCTGCTGTATGTTTTCATAGCTCTTTTGTCCTGGTGGTGCAGAGAGCAAGCAGATAAATTTGGTGCCATGCTAGTTTGACTGCTGCGTTCTTCCCTGTGCTTTGTCACCTTCTGTCTGTCGCTGAGGTTCGTGTTTTATTTATTTTTCTCGCAGTCTCATTGTATTTTGTGTATGTCTGCTGTTTCTGTATTTCACAAAGGTTATTCTCTGGTGCTGCTTTTTGTTGTCTGTTTAGACAGCTTTGTTTCATGCTGCAATTCATACGCTGCAGACAATACCAAAAGATTAACAGGCATAACCAAACTGTACTATTCATGACTGAGTATTAGAGGGGAAGCTAATCAAACTTTTTACTGGCTAGGCCAGGAGGTTGGATTATGCTGGAACAAATGAGTTCTTGTTCAAGTTCAGGAAGTCATGATTCAGAGCAATTAAGGTCTCGGGTTCTGATACGAAAGTATAATATGTGATTATTTTTTCTGTAAATATATCCCAGGAAACCTGCAGCAGAAGTGCCATGTTTGTGCAGGGATGTGCCTGGAAAATAGGGAATAGGAGAAAGGAAACAATTCCCTTGGTCTATCTTGCCTTTTGTCTTATCTTATTTGTGCTAAAAGTAGGCGCTTGCTGTTTGAATATTGACATAAATTCTGTGTTTTAAGATAACTCATGAAATGTTCTGTTGTAACAAGAATTAACAGGAAAAAATATTGATAGTGAAGTAAGAATTATTTTATGTACTTATAAAGAAATGAGGAGTCCTTAGCAAAAAAATAAAGTGGCTAGTTGTAAGGGGTAAAACTCTAAAAGAGACTCTAGCAATCAGTGCATGAGGATTATTTTTAAAAGAAAATCAATCATTTACATGTAATTGACTGATGTAGGTGTGTGAGTAAGTGATCCTGCTTGGATATTTTTGCTCATGCAATAAAGAAGAGTTGAAATGTTCAAGTGGGTTGTCTTGTGACTTGAAGCACTTATTTAAATACAAGTTAATTGAACATTTATTTTTGACAGATGATACTGTATTGAATATGAACTGAAAATCTTGCAAAGTTGTTTTCCCCAGTGCTCTGAATTTGTTGAAGTGCATGAAGAAATTAGAACTTATGTGTATATTGAGTTACGTGTTTATGTGACATTACTTTTTTTAAGTTAAATGGGTTGAGGTAGTATGGAACTGGCTCTTTCAATGCGCCTGCTTATCTTAACTTGCATTTAACAAAAGTCTGTTTTTAATTAAATATTATTGAACCTGCATTTATTAGATAGGATTCTGTTTCTGATACCTGATTCGGCAAATCTTTTTATACTAACTTTAAATTATGACTGCTTATTTGTTTTTACTAAAGTTTCTTACATCTGATCCAGTTACTTTTTACTACTGCGTTTATGGTTACTTGTGCTTCCTTGGTGGCCTTGCAAAGAATGAGATAAATGGAAAAATCAAGTAACTATGTACCACTTCAGCACAGTGGAACTTAAGTCTGAGTGCTAACGTCATAAATATAAGACTACTTAATAATCTAATTAGGATATTCATCCTCAAGAACTGGGAAGTAAAGTTGAGACCTCTAACTCAGAAGTTTCCTGTTATGAAATACTGCTGGCAATGAAACATGCCCTAGTGCTTTGAGAGCATTTCATGAAACATATTGGGAAAATCCAAGTGTAAGTACTGTGACAGCTGGAGGTCACTGACTTGCAAAAAAATGTTTGAAATGCCGCAAGTGAGAATGTTTTCCTTTCTGTATGGTTCATCCTTGTCTAGTGCTCATTAACAGTAGCCATTAATCAGAAGTTACTGTCCAAGTTTTTGTATATTTAATTATAGACTGTCATAGGAGCTTGTGAGTAAAAGCTGCAGTGGTAAAACATGAGAGATTTTTTTAGGAGCTGTCTTGAAGGGCAATTGAAGCTTCCATTAGCTTGAATTAAGAACAGGAAAACAAACTGAAGATAGAGAGAGAGAGAACAGGAAGCTGTTTTCTGGATATTGAAGATAAACCTGTTGTCCATTCTGGATAAATAGGAGAAGCTTGGGGAAATGGGAAGAAAGCAAAACTAGAAGGTGTGGTAAGGGTAAAGGCAAGTCAAAAGAGTGTTTAAAATCACAACTGGCGTAGGGAGGATGTAGTTTAGTGTGAGGCTGAGATTCGTAGGTAGTTTTTCTTAAGAAATCCCACCTATTGAGGCAGCTAAAACTGGATGAGAATCCAGATACCTTGCTGCATGTTTTATGCTTCTTTAAGGAAATTAATAGGCATCTATCTGAACCAGCTTCATCTGATCCAGACATTATTTAGTGGATGAACTATTTTATGAGTGTTAGTAAGCATAGGTCCTTTACAAGAGGGCATCAGTATGTGAAAAGTGAGGATTTTTTTTTTTTCTCCACTTGTTTTGGTTCTTTGATTTTTTCCTTTTATTTTTTTTTTGTCTCGGTCTTGCTGAGCTTAGCTTCTTGGCTGTGATTGACTAGAACTGTTTGGGCCGTATGGGTGCAGAGAAACACAGTGCTCTTCTAGATGGCGTTTGTTTGTTAATCTTCTGTGAAATAGGATTGCATGTTCACATCAATAAGGGGAAGAAGACAAGCCTGTTACTTCTAAAAATGCAACATGTAAACAAAAAGTAATCTTGACTGTTTTGATTTTGTGTGTGTGTGTTTCTAACCATTTTTTCCCTATAGTTATTACAGGAAAAAATATATTTTTCTGTCTTGATTAAAAAAAAAAAGAAGGAAGTAGTAATAACAGTACTTTTTTTCTTCTGAGGAACCTGTCCTATACGTTTCTTACTGAGGTAAAGTTATAAATTTGAAAGTAAACAATGCCTGTTTCTTATACAATTACAGTTCACGTAACAGATGGGATAATAATTGTATTTATATACTTCCATTCTTCAGATGCTTTTACTTCCTGAATCATGCTTGACAACACTGTTTACTTTAGCCTCCTCTGCTTGTGCATAGACATTAGATAATGAGCTTTGGAGCAGATTACTTGTCTTTGTCCTCTTTCATCTTCCCTCTGGTGTTGCAGTTTTGAATTGGGCTTTCAGGTGTAAGTTTGTAGACTTAGTGTAATTCTGTTGCCTCTTAGGGTAAGGGTGTAGTGCCGTGTTAAATGTTGGTAGGAAAATGGACACTGGAATTCATAACTCTTGAGGTTTTTCTTTCCCCCTTGAGTGGCGGGAGGGTAGGGAGGAGTATGCCAATACCTAAAACAAGTTCTAGCTCCTCTCTTAGATTCTCGCTTACTTCAGTTGCAGATTTCTCTTCTGTGTAACAAGCCATACTACTAGTTCTGCTTTGTGTATAGTCAACACCACATATCATCTGTTGTGAAACTCAAGTTTCTGAGTGTCTTCATGACGGTAATGTTCATTTCTTCCTCTGTCTGAAAAAATGCCCCTTTTTAACAATGTCTTTTTGTGAGTTTTACTGATTTTTCAGAATAAAGGTAGACTTCAGTATCATTTTACAAGGTTTTGGAATTGCAGGGATGGTTATTGAAGGGGAAAGATCGGTTTTCACAGAGAAAGATTAGGAAGGTTCTTAGAGACCAGTGTTTGTATCGGGTGAAGGTGATTCCTGCTGTTGAACATGGGTGTTCCAGTTCTTACGCTGTCCATTCATATTCTTTTAATAACCTTTTGATACAATACAGCTTTATTTACATTTATTTTACAATTAATCAGAGACTGTAGGGACTTCAAAGAAGTACTTTGTATCCCAGCGTAGCTTGAATCTCTACTATGTTTTGGTTTTTGGTTTTTTTTTTTTTTTTTTTTTTTTTTTTTTTTTTTTTTTTTTTTTTTTTTTTTTTTTTTTTTTTTAATTCTTCCTGTTGCTTTATATCTGCCAGCAGTGAGTTCTGCTTTGCATTCAAGACTCTTAAGTTTCCTGGCAAAAATGGTATATTGAGAAAGTAAAAACTCACAAAAAAATGGAGACATGCACCAAACAGACATGCATGCAAACTTCAAAAATTACATGTGTTTATGTTGTTACATCATTGTATAAATATCTAGTTACAGACAGTACAGATAACTAGATACTGCCTTATCAGTAGTTCTGTAAGGATGGCTTACATTTGGAACTTGCAGTCTAATTTTGACCTAACCTTGAGTTTGAAAGTACCACAGTAAAAGGTGAGTTCTCTAGAAGGGTTGTCTCTCTCTCACTGTGAAAATAATTTCATAGAATTTGTGGGTTTATGGTTGTGATTGTGTTCAATTGACTTGGGAGGCATTGAACAGAACTAGTAGGAAACTTTGACACAGGGGGGTTACTGGTGCTAAACATTTACAAAGGCTCAAGGGGAGACTGGAGAAGTACTTGAAAGAGAAGAGAGATCCTTTTGGCACCTAGTAAGGAGACAGAATCTGGCTCAAGAAATCATCTGAGGTACTTGGAGGCCAAGTGACTGTTCATAGCCACTATACTTTTTGAGTCTGTATCTATTCAGTGCTTTATTTAAAAGCTTATAGAGTGTGCCAGCCACTAATTGGGCTGCTTTCAGCAGCAAGGTCTGTCCATCACCCAAGGCTAGGTGCCTGGGCTAAATGGACTTTTGGTTAGACCCGTTGTAGCTGGTTTTGTACAGTAACTATGGAACTTGCAGTGAGAGGGTCTGAAAAGCAGCAATATAGAGCTTATATAACTTAAAGCACTTCAAAGAGCGAGCTAATGTTGGGAATTCTGTTCCTATTGAACTTTTTGGGGGAAGAGGGACATGCAATTCCACAGGAATTTTCCTAGATGCTCTGAGTGAGTATGTCTGCTATTCTTCATCATGGGTTTCCATTTTTCCTCTGTTACTTGCCTCTAATACACTTTGTCAGACAGCCAGTTGCAGAATCAGACTTGACAGTCTTCTGATTTCACAACTGCTCACAAAACCAAATAGGAGTTACAGAAAGCAGTACTAATCAATTTTTGAACTACCATTTCAACACGTAGGGATGACAGCAAAAACATTAGAACAATTTACTGACCAAGGAAGAAAGCAACATCGTGATTAATGCCAAAAGTTGCTAGAGAGAAAAGTTCTGTTTCTGCAGCTGTTAATGGTACTTGATAAAGAAGACTTGCTACTATGACAGCCAGGTGAGCAGACAGACCTTTCCTGTCCTCTCCACACCTGTGCATTTTATTTGGAAAGAGAACCTTGCCCAGATTTGTCTCTAGTAAGCTAATAGTCATCAGATCACTGTATCTCATAAGAAGTATTCTTCTACCAGGTAGGTAGACTGATCAGCTCCTCGCATCCTGCTTCAAAGGCATTCTGTTCTTATTTACTACAAAGGAACATGTTGGACCAGTATACACTTTACTCAGTGTTCAGCAGGACTGAAACCTCAAGGCTAGTTTTGTTTTTCCTAGAGCCAGCTGGGTTTTTTGGCTTTGCAGTTGAGAAGATAATTTCTTGCTGAGTTTCATCTCTGAAGGCTGTGTGGCTTAGGACTCCCAAGGAGAATGGTAGCAAGAAGGTCTTCCCACATGTCTAGCATGTTGGCTTAGCAGTCAATGGACATTTTTGGTTCTTCATTGACTTCTACACTTGGATGATGTGGGGTATGACACAGCACTCCTATGCCACAGTTTTATAAAACAGCATCTCACTGATTAGCTGGCTGGTATGGTAACAAAGTACAGGGTTCTTTGCACTTGAGCTTTCAATTCTGTATCAAAGTCCTGTTATGCTGTGAATATATTAGGATATATGGATGTTTTGCAGTGTTGACACTCTTTCCTGCCTCCTCTGTTCTCAGCTTTTATCAGAGGCTAGTGGTACTCTAATGTCTAATGACTGCTGTTTTTCCTCCCCCGTAGCTCTAATGGTGGAGTAGTGAGGTTGCTAGAGAAGGGCATAGTTTTCTGAGCCAAAATGGAAGAGTTTAAATTGTAATATAGTTTGCAGGGATCTTCAAAGACCACAGTAAGAATTTCTTGTTCTGGTTATGCCTTGGGATGTTACCGGAATGCAATTGAATGATTATTTTACTTTCTGACAATTCTCCAAAAACATCTTTTGAGATTAAGCAAATAAATGTATCCTTCCCCCAGCTGCCCCCCAGCTTTAGACAATTAATTCTTCAACAGGAGCAAGACTTTAGCTTTTTGCTTCTCATTTTGTCCTAATGTAGTCTGAACATGGATATAGAAGGTGCTTCAGGCATTTTTGTGTATATATTTGAATCTTGTGTGTGAAATTATGATGTTTGTGCATGCTTAATACATCTTACATTATGCAGAATGGTCTGTTAGTCCAAGTCTAACAACCGGATGGCTTTTGCTAGTGCGTATTACACTGAGGAAGGGTGGAATGAGAAGTTGAAATATGATGGCTTCCTACAGCAGATCTTGTTCTAATTTCTTTTACATTCTTAACATTCATACTGAATCTTTTGCTATATCATTTTAGGATTGTACTGAAATCTAAAGAAAGTCAAGATCTTAATGTATCTAATTTAGATACTTTTAGAAATCTGAGTATAAGAACTCAAAAACATACGTTTGTAAAGCATATGCCATGTAAGATGAGATGAATGGAACTCTAAGAATAGTTTTCAGTCTAAGCAAAATACAGATTAATGTGCATGATCATACAGAGATGGGAATGAGTGGTATATGAACTATATAGTGATGAAAGATGGTTTTTCTCAAAAGCTACTATTTGGAACATAAGGAAGGTACATAACACCGCAAGACTGCGTTCAGACGTTAGCTATGGACTCCAGAACACCATCACCTACCTCCCTTTTACCGTTTCCTAAATGTGCCTTCCTGCTCGTAGAGGGGTAGCACTGCTGTTCATAGCACTGTGTCTCTGTGTCTGCTCCTGGTGCCTTCTTACCTGTGCTTTTTCGTTGCTTGTTTGCCTCCTGTTTTTCAGGTTTGTGTTTTTGCTTGCTTAAGCCTTTCACAGGAAGATATGGTATGAGGTAAAGGGAAAATTAGTTTTGTTACTTTTTTAGTCATTTGTGAAAGATAGAGGAATATTTCAGGGTCTCATCAGTGTTACCTTGTTGCTTCTGCTGGACCTTAACCACTAGATGGACTTTCCCATGAGAGGCAGAATATCTCTATGCTGCTGCTTTTTCCTGGTGCTCATGCTGGTTTCATTCTGGCAGGCTTGACTTATTGCTGGTTTTGTACTATAATGCTATAGCAAAAGGAAGTGTCAAAAGCATATGAAAGGATGCAAGCAAGTTATAAAATTAAACTCCAAGTCCTGAATCAAAATGATAGAAGTGTTTTCTGTTCTTTGATTTGCCACCCACCACTTCTTTGCCCTTAGCCCAGAAATGTTAGATATGAGCTTGAAACTGTTTAATGTACTGTTATATATGTAAAATGTTGGAATTTTTTTTAGATCAATTTTCAGCTGGAGCAAACAAGAGCCCACCATGAATTCCTTCGTTCTATATTGCAGGCCCACTCCCCGATGGATGGGAACAAGCTATGACCCAGGATGGAGAAATTTACTACATAAACCATAAGAACAAGACCACATCTTGGCTAGACCCAAGGCTTGACCCACGCTTTGGTAAAAGTTCATCTCACTTCAGAATTTTTGATTCGCTTCAGTTCAATCAGCTTTAATTTTTCAGGCATATTTTGAAGACTTTTTATAGTACTATTAAGATATATTTTAATTTGAATTGTAGAGGCCTTATTTAAAACATTATTTTAAAAAAAAATATAGAAAAGATTAGCATATATCTTCTAGGACTGTATGTCACCAAAGTTTCTAATACTATAGGGGTTGGTGTTTTGCCACCAAAATTGGTGGCATTCAGAAATTACTTATCTAGAGACAGTTTCAGCCAAGCTCACTCTTCCCTTTAAAATTGCAAAACTTTACTACAGAAGAATCTTCTAACTCCCAAACAAATATTTACTTTCCTTTGTGCTATCTTAAAGAGGGCATTGCCAATTAATAATTTATGCTGTTTAAATACCCTTGAAACATACCAGCTTATAATTCCAGCTTGTCACAGTGATGATCATGGCAAAACTTTTAAATAATATGGAGAGAAATTATTAGTTTTGGTTTTTTCTACTTTAATAATCTTTGTGGGGTAAAGACTATTTAGTATTGGAAATGGAAATAGTAAATTAGGGATCAGAAGATTTAGATATAAAAATATAACAACATAAATCTGGTTTGTCTTTTTTTTATTTTTTTGGTGCATATGAAGAGCAGAGCTGCAAACATTTCAATAAAATATTGGCACTGATGATTATGAATAGCAATAGCATATAAAATTAAGGGACTCTTAATTAGTTTCTTAGATTATCCAAGTAATTGTTCTGATATATTGGTATTACAACTTTAGTTCTTGTATCAAGCCATGACCTGTGTATGTAAGCTTTATTAGTTGTATTAATTTACCGTTGATTTGTTTTCCCAATAACTTACTATTTTCAACTCCTTTGGATTTTAGTTATTTTCCAGAGCCATGTTAAAAACAGTAGGGGTAGGGAAAAAAAAGAGATCGTTGTGGTTTTCAGGCTTTAGTTTTGGACTCTGTGCAACTAAATGAAAACAGTGTGCAGATCAACGAGTAGGTCAGGCTGAGGGGATACAAAGCCTTTGAAGCTTTACAGGGGTTGACCTAACAAAAACTGTGGGCCCCTTTTGGGAGAGGCGTTAACTCCATGAATGCCATATAAACACAGAGCTGCAAAACTCAACAGTCACTGTTCTGTTTTGTTTTTCTGAAATGGCTGTTAGAAATTTCAGCTCTCTTGTTTTGTAGGCTCGAGTGCTTACTTTAAGCATCTGTTTGCTCTTACGGAGAACACCAGATTGTCACACTTTGTTTATAAACTGCTCATGAGTTTGTAGACAGGTTGAACCACTGTGCAACTTGAGCCCAAAGGTGGGGCATGTATTGAAGGTTGTCGGATTTGGCAAATGTCCGTGCTGACTTTAACAGCAGCCAGAGTTGCAGACCTGTTGGCGTGTTGCAAGAGGAGCATGTAGGTAATTTGCAACTTCACAATTACTTAATATGTGAATAAGGATGAAAAGGAAGCAGTTGTTCTGAAAATCAGTGTTGCCTTTTGCAGTTGAAAGAGGCAAGTCAATTATATTTATTTAAGTAATCTTGCAGGGGATGTATTTGCTTTCCTTTCTATTACTTTGTAGTTTCCAATGGTGAGCTGGAATTAAAAAGGAGTGTGGAAAAGGCTTCAACTGGCAGAGGTCATGAGTGAGATGAATCATGTTTCTCAGAACATTTTTCTGCTCCTCTAAATAGTATGTCTAACTGCAAGCTATTTGTCTTGTGCATACTGAAGCTCCATCAAATGTTAAGGCTGTGCAGTTAAATTGAAAGAAGTTAGAAATGTCCAAAAGACTGCATAAGGGTTTCTTGCTGCATAGCTTCCCTTTTTGGGCCCACTGCATATGTGTATCCCAGATAGGCTTGAGTACATGCCAAGACTTTTTATTTTGTGGTCGGACTTTTAATCTGTTCCAGACCTTTTCAGTCAAAGAGCTCAAGTGTAACTGAAAGGGGCAGGAAAGAAAGAAAAAGCATGTGGGCTCTTCTGATCTAGAGTGACAGCAAATAGAGACAAGCTGCTAGCTGCTGTTGAGCTTGAAGGAGTTTTTTCCTTGAAATCTTAAGTTGTACGTACTGTATTGTGGTTTATGTTTTCATCATTTAAGCCAAGAAAATAAAAAAGAAAAATCTTACTCCTGTTGCTTTCTCACTTGTGCCCTCCTTAAGTCACTCCAGTAAAGAAGAAAAAAAATCAGTTTCACAGAGCTAACTTAACTGAGCCTTTCTTTTATTTATCATGTGGAGATCCTCAACAAATATGTGCTGTGACCCTAAATAGCATGTGAATGACTCAGAAGTTTACCTTTCTGTGCTTAATATAGGTTGAAAATCCCGTTGGGTTTTTTCCCCTCTGAGGATCACATACTCTTTTCTATTGCTGTGTTTTAATGTAAGGGCTTGGTTTTCACTACTTTTTGACTACGAACACTTTCAGAAGCAATTCTAGGTGAATTCTTCTCTGTAATGTTTAAGCTTTTGGTTATTACAGTGATACTAATGTCCATTGAAAATGATAGAGAATAAATTAATTTCTTCCCTGATACTGCCACTTTCACCAATCTGAAGAACCGTTGAATACAATACAGCGGTTGAATGGTATGCGCAAACATACTCTTCTGTTCCAGTATGCAGAAGTGGAAGGCTTGAAGAATCTTTGCCCTGAATTCCCAGCTTCCAGGGAGACAGCCCTTGTGTCTCTGTATGTTCCTCATCAGATGGAAGCTTTGCATTCATCTTTATTTTCTCTAGCAGGTGTGCATATGGCCTTTTTTTTAAGTAGTGCTGGGAATTTTCCATTAAGGTGGCTAGAAGAGAGAGAGAGAGAGGAAGGAGGATCAGTTTGAAGAAATTGTTTTAGGTGGACACACCTACTGACTGAGTTGGTAAGGGGAATTTGAGTGTTATGTTCATGCTTTTAAACAGAAAATAAAAGGATTGTTAGTATGGATTCTTTCTTGCAGCAGGCTCTTAAAACTAATGCATCAGATAAGAGCCCATGTTAGAACATGTGGCTGTGGAGTGGGCTGAGTCTAAAACCCTGGCGCTCCAAGTTGCGAATAAGAACTTTGTTCCAAGACTCAGACCAAGCGTCTCTGAAGTGGGCTTGAGGTCTTCAGCTGCACCATGTAAATGGCAGTGAAGTCTTGTATGAAAGGAGGATCTTCTCATGCCAAGCGCAGACAATCATAAAAGATGACATGGGATCAAAGGAATGGGGACGAGAAGAGGGGTCCTTAGGTCTGGGTTAGTAGGATTCTTGTCTAGTGAAGCATCTGGTACAAACATGCTGTCCTACCTTCTCAGTGCCTTTGCAGGCTTCATAGTAAGAGGCTTCAGATGACTTCTTTTTCCCCCAGAAGGTTATTTCTTTAAGATAACTGGACTCAACTCGGGTTGAGCTGGTGTTTTGCATTGTTTTGTCTTTTACTAGCTTCTGCTATTGTCCATTGGTCATTCTTTACAGATCCTACTGTTTTTCTTAAGCCTTCCAGATAAGTTAATATGTTTTCTTGATACTCAACATGTGAGTAGGAAGCAGGCTATGCATTCTGAGTGGCTGGAATTGGTGAAGAAAAACATCTGCTTTTTCTATAAAATTAAATTTCCTAGAACCATTTGAAGTTTGGAATCATTCAACTTTATTGCTACAAGCTTCCAAGAACTGGCTTTTGTATCAAATACCATTAAAGGGATTTTAACTGTTATTTAAGTTTGCAGATGATAGGACTTGGTTTTGAAATAAAACTTAAAATAATTTGCCTTTTAAGGTTACTTAATTTGTTGAATTCAAAGATAGAATGGTGAACTTGAAGTGGGAAAATGCCAGAAACTGGCAGTTGATTTCTGTGTCTCTGTTTTGTTAATGTAAATCTTGTGTTTAAACAGTAGTAGTCGATAGAGTACTCGGACAAGTCTGTCTGCAGGAATTGGAGTAAAACAAGATACTGTCTCAGTTTTCTTGTTGTTTGATTCCAGACTTCGGTTTTGTAGGTTAGTTACTAGTATCATACCAGTATTACACACGCCCAGTCTTCTTCCTTCGTTTCTATCAAATGTTGGAGCTGCCATATGGGATATAAAGCAAAAGATGTGACCTCAGATTGAAATAATTGCCATGACTGTATTTTTATCACTCCCACTTAGAGATTATGTTAATGTTTTTTGAAGTTCTGTATTAATTTTGGATGAGGGGGAAGGCAAAGCAAGACAGTGTTTAATAACATTATGAAAAGTGCCATAGGGACGCTGTGCATAGTAGCTGCTTGAACTACGGAAGTAGGAAAAGGAATAAAAGCAATAACAGTGGGAGTACAGAGAATGCATATCAGAATTTTCTTTCCTTTTTTTTCTGTAATGTAAGAACATTATACCTTTGAAACAATGAAAATGGCTTGTTCAGAAATAGTGAAGTAAAATGCACCTGTAGATTTTTTCCATTAAAAAAAATACACAGCAAACTTGGACTGCACTAAAAGCTTAAGCTTTGAAACTTCTGCTAATTTAAGTATCTGAAATTAAAAGGAAGTATTATATGGTGTTGCTTTGTTATCCCTTATCCATCTAGCACTTTGTTTAATGTATCTTTCTTCAAATTAGTTTGTAGGAGCCTTGCCAGAGGCAGATTTATGGACAAGCTAGAACTAGAACCCTATGCTGGAAAACCTTTTTTTAGCCTTTTCTGGTCAAAAAAAAAATTGCCCAGACCTTATGTCTGGTCACAGTGGCATTTCAGATGTTTTTAAGTTCCAGATCTGCCTTCCATTTTTGCAGAAAAGCAGAGCATGAGCCACAGTTGGTTTTGATCTGCAAATGCAACAACATATCCTCTTTACGTGCTCTCTAAAGCAAAGTGGATTTGACTCATCTGAAAGGTCTATTGATGTTAGATTTTTTTCCACTTCCTTGTCTCTGTTTTTCCAGCAGAACAATTTCAGGAGTTCATCTAGGATGGGGAAAAGACTTTTGGTACGTGTGTCAGAATGTGTACAGATGGAGCAGCATCAGTTTTTAGTGAACCAGAGACTTGTGTCAACCTGACTGCACTGCAAATCTGCAAAGGCAGGTGAAATTTCACTGGTAAGCATCCCTTTGTAATAGGGGATGCTGCCGCTATTGTGGTGACAGTAAGTGCTTATTAGTTGTTCATCATCATATCAGAAAGTGAAGTCTTGTTTTGTTTGAAAGCAGAATGTGTTTAGACCTCTTTACTGAACAGAGTTCACTGAAGAAATAGTTGAATCTGACCACAAGTATTATGTAAAGATGCAGTTATCTACTTTATGTAGATAACCTGGAGGTGTTCAAGGCCAGGTTGGATGAGGCTTTGAGCAACCTGGTCTAGTGGAGGGTGTCCCTGCCCATGGCAGGGGGGTTGGAACTAGATGATCTTTAAGGTCCTTTCCAACCCAAACCATTCTATGATTCTATGAATATTTGTATACTAATAAAAAGGGGGGGAAAAGCCCCCTTTTATTAAGGATTTGTCAGGGCAGTAGGTTTATGTAAGTTTATACCTGTTTTGGGTTTTGTTTTGTTTTCAGAGTAATTTAATCCTGCTTGAGAAAGGAGATTTGTTGGTAATGGTGTCTTTATGCCAGTAAAAATAATGCGTGCTTCCAGTGTTGTGCTAGAACAGCTGTGATGGTGAAAGAAAACTGCAGTCCTAATAGGGACATTTTTTCCCCCATATCCTTTTAATGCCACAGTTTGGATATGGATATCTCTGTTAATGAACATACTACGTTAAAAAGTGAAGGTGCATAAATTTGAACACATTATCTGTAATCTAAATATATATACACACAATTATACTCTAATCATATATAATCTAAATTTCAAATAAGTGTCAGCTTTTTTCCTCCTTGAATGCAATCATGTTACAGAATTATAGAATCATAGAATGGTTTGGATTGGAAAGAACCTTAAAGATCATCAAGTTCCAACCCCCCTGCCATGGGCAGGGACACCCTCCACTAGACCAGGTTGCTCAAAGCCTCATCCAGCCTGGCCTTGAACACCTCCAGGGATGGAGCATCCACAGCTTCCCTGGGCAAACTGTTCCAGTGCCTCACCACCCTCACAGTGAAAAATTTCTTCCTAATGTCTAGTCTAAATCTGCCCTTTTTCATCTTATACCTATTGCCCCTTGTCCTCTCACTACACTCCCTAATAAAGAGTGCCTCCCCATCTCTCCTGTAGTCCCTCTTCAGGTACTGGAAGGCTGCTATTAAGTCTCCTCGGAGCCTTCTCTTCTCCAGGCTGAACAACCCCAACTCTTTCAGCCTGTCCTCATAGGGGAGGTGCTCCAGCCCTCTGACCAATTTCGTGGCTCTCCTCTGGACTTTCTCCAACAGGTCCAGGTCTTTTTTATGGTTGGGGCCCTACACCTGAACACAGTACTCCAGGTGGGGTATCATGAGAGCATAGTAGAGGGGGAGAATCACCTCCTCTGACCTGCTGCTAATGCTTCTCTTGATGCAGCCCAGGACACCGTTGACTTTCTGGGCTGCAAGCGCACACTGCCGGCTCATGTTGAGCTTCTCATCCACCAATACCCCCAAGTCCTTCTCCTCAGGGCTGCTCTTTATCCATTCTCTGCCCAGCCTGTGTTTGTGCTTGGGATTGCCTCGACCCACGCGCAGGACCTTGCAATTGCCTTTGTTATATTTCATGAGGTTTGCATTGGCCCACCTCTCATTTGAAACATTATTTCAGTTTCTTTTTATGCAGAAAACAATTCTGCTCTGTTTTCTGACAGTATGCTGTTGATTTTTTTAATTGCAGTAGTTTTTAACTGGATTTTTAATTCCTGTTTAATAATTTCTAATGGGTTTATGACAGATTAAAAAAAAAGACGCAGATGTGCACATGTATATACACAAAGTTTGTTCCCTGAAATAAATTGAAGGAAACCTGAATGAAAAAAAACCCCAACATGTTATTTTATAAGAAATTATACAGAAGCTTGTTTTTTGGCCTAATTTACCCAGGTAGAATTATGTGGTGATTAAGCAGTGAAACTGTTTGCAGCTAATGCCTTTATGTAGACTCTTTGCTGGTTAAACTTTAGACTAAAATGTAGACTAGCTTTGATTAAATATGTTTTTCCAGATATTCAGTGGACAGACATGGGGTCTTGATGAACTCAGAGTCCTGCACTTTCTGTAGTCTTCAGTGTTTCATACATACAGTTTAAATTTAGATGGCATTAGTTGAGGTTTCTTCTCATAATCTGTTCTGTCCAGTGTGTCCTACATAGTTCTCCTATAATACTAATACTTACACTGTCAGTTCCGTTCTGTATGAAAATTTAAAAAGAAAGTTAAATATTTAAAAAATTGTTCAGATTTCAAAAATTGAAATCAATTTCTTTTTAAAGAATGGAAAATGTTTGGTTTTATATGCATGCATTGAGCAGAAGTTTCTTACAGCTATATTTACATTACTGCTGAATTTCACTTGTGTTTGCTTTCCTGGCTGTCTGAATTTCAGTTCTTCTGAAACTGCTGTACATTGACTGAAAGCGCTTTATCAGTATTGCTGTTGACTTCTGTGGGGAAAAAGTTAGATGCTTGAACAACTGCAACAGCATTTTACTCCAGTTTAGTTTTCTGGTGTGTTAAGAGTCTGTCTGTGGATGTTACATGAGTCTTAGTGGTGGTCAATCAATCCAACTGTTGCACCTCTGCATTTTAGGATACAGAAAGACTTTTAAAAACAATGTCAGCTTTATCAAATAAAACAAAGAACTATTTATATTGTTTTAATCAGCAGGTACCATAGTCATAGGATAATGAAAAGAAAAATACTAATTTCATTTGAGTATGAGTAATTGATAAATACAGAGTAATCAGTCTGTAGTTTGGACATGCTTCTGCAATAGATAGTATTTCCATTGTATATAACTTGTTTTAACCGAGAGTCCAGCTTAGGAGTGTGTGAATATTTCTTTTTGCCTGACAAAGACACTAAGATTTGTTTGTACAGTTAGGACAGCAAAGTGACACCAGAGAACAGTCTGTTTCAGGTTTTCCCCTTACTCTGAACTCTGGGATTGTCAGCTTAATTGGAGACTGAAAACAATGGAATATTTTCTTGTGCTAATTTTTAGGTGGTTTTATAACAGCAGCATTATGAAACTGCAACTGGGATTTCCTTAAAGTGATATATCAATGCACTATAAAGAGTGCCGTCCAGAAACATGACTTGTATCCTGAATAAACAACAAATTGTACCAACTCTTTCTAAAAAAAAATTACTTGGACCAAGTTTTTACTACTTCCGAGACTCATTCTTTCAAATCCTGCTGGTAATTTTTTTTTTCTTTGCAGCTCTTTTCAACTTAATCAAAGAGGATTTTTGCCTTTGTTGCAGTGCTGCAAGCTAGCACCATTCAAAAACCTGGCCATAGCCAAAAATGATGCACAAAAGCTGTCTAATTTCTAAATGAAGCTGAAGGGCACAAGTACTCTTTTTCAGTTCCCTCAGTGAAAACATTGATTCTTCTTATTAAGAACAGTAAGTGATAGTATGCTCAGTTCCTTATCTTTTTTGTTATTGTTTATTCAAACAAATAATATCTTTAAATTTGTAGGTTAAAATTAATTTCTGTTTTGAAGGGTGAAATGATAAATACAAGAGAAGAACTGTCAAACGTTCCGCTGTGCCTATTAATCATTAAGGATGCTCTACAGCAATCTTTGAGTGTAATTCTGCGTAGGGGAAAGGTGGTGTGTTACTGCAAACTGTCAGTGCCCTGGGACGGGATTTAAATTGGCATAGGATCTTGGGAGAGAATTAGCCTTTTATGTTTGAGTTAACAGTGTGCTGGCCTTTTCTCTCTAGCACCAGTGACTGATAATTCTTCTTCTCTCTTGGTTTGTTTTTGTGTTTTGGTTTGGGTTTTTTTTTTCCTTTTCCCCATTAAGGATGTAGGTAACTAGTGTAAACTTTTCAGTAACTGTCAAGTATTATCTGCTACACTACAGAACAGGCATTTTGCTGTTGAGTTTGGACAGTAGTAACATTTAATGTGTAACATTTGGGGACCACTAATTCTCTGTTCTCAATGGCATATTGCAGATTGTGAAGCTAAACCATACTATAGGATGGCAAGATCTTTTTTATTGTCTTAAGTTGCCCGTGTTTTTTAACGTCTGCCCCTCCTCCTCCTCCCTCAAATCCCCTCTTCTAGAAACAAAGAGTTGTTTGTTCCTTTTCTGCCTGTGAGGTCTTGCAGCCTCTGCTGTGTGGGTGCAGAGCCCCTTATTTGAATACTTTCCATAGCCATGGAAGGTAAGGAACAGGATGCATTAGAAAACTGGGAAGTCCTAACTCTTAATAGGTAAATGAAGCTCTTTGCCTTTGAATTCAAAGTACTTAAAAAGAACTGTGCGTGTCAGGATCATCACAAACCCATGACGTGTAGAAAAAATAAAATGTGCTTATCTGAGATTAATAAGTATATTCTTTATAGTTCCGATGTGAGAATTAAAAAAAACCCCAAACAAAACCAAAAAGCCAAACCAATAACAACAAAAAACTTTAAAACACTCTTATTTTTCCCTGTCACTTGAAACAAGATGTGTTTTCCCTCTTTTCATTAAATATTGTTTTGGAAATTATAGAAAATTAAACTTTCTGTTTCTCTTGAAGATAGGACACTTTTGTAATCAGCCAAGATGGCTGAAAATCATTCAGTGTTATTACTGTTGGGTTCTTTCTACTGGTTCTTCACTTGGTATGTTGTTAAGTGAGTAAAATTCATTTAGCAGTATCTTTTTTTTAGTGTCCAAACTTTTTGTTTAATTTCACAGTAAAAATAGTTCCCTTACATGAGGAGCATCTCTGTGGTCTGTTCTGAGGACAGTTTTAAAATCTTGTCAATTTTAAGTCTTTCTGTACTTGCATTCTTGAAATAATAAAATGCTCAGAAAAATCCTTTTAATGAATACTTGAATAAGAATTTGGAAACTAGATTTTTAAGTTTTGTTTCTGAAGAGTTACCAAATCATATAATTAAATTTCCCCCAAAGATTTATTGATGAATATAAATTATATACTGAAGTCTTAATATCTTACGATATTCCTGGTTTAGATACATTTTAGTTAGAAAAAATACTTTCAAAATGGACATTGGAAGGCATTTCAGGGATCTAGGATGAGGGAATAAGATGGAAAACATCAGACAGACATGTTTTGTTTCTTACAGTTTTAATGGCAAAGTCAGTAGATGGGAAGAATGGAGCAAATAGTGATCAGAGAAAACAGGAATAGTACAAACAGCTGTCAGAAAGATACATGTATATAAAATAGGAAGAACTTCATGTGAGAAGGAAATTAAAGCTGCATATTAGTGGAGAAGAGCCCTAGAGAAGTAATACATGTATAGCGCATGCAGGAAAATCAAATGCATAATGTGTTGAAGGGATGTTAGTGATATTGCACTTAAGTGTTTAACTAAGGTTAGAAACTATTAATTTTTTATGAGGTTATCTGTAACATGACTTGGCTGTGAACTGCATGAGTCAGGGACTCCATAAGCATGATTGTATAATTGGAGATTGGACCATAAAGGCGGCCTTTTTAACCAAAAGAAAATTGACATTCTTCAGCTTTGAGTACTTAGTTTTTCCAAGCTAGGTAGTTTGCTTTTAACTTAGATGTGCTCCTTTCAGGTGATTGGTAATTTTCTAACCTTTTTCCCCTCTTTACTTTCCACTGTAATTGACTTTCCACCTTGTTCAATAACAGCTTTGAACCCTGGAACTTCTGAAGGGCAGCACAGACTTCTGCTTGAGCTGCAGAATTAGCTAACAGCAAGAGAAGGCTGCTGTTTTCTCCTGACCCCTCCTAACCCCTTCATTGTCTGCCTTTAAGGTGGAAGAGGGTAGGTTACAAAAAGCAAAAGGCATGGTCCTGGTCCAGATTTGGTAGGATTCTGGGTAAAAAGAGAGAAGGGAGGAAAGATATTCCCCATTCCATAGTGTCACATTTAGCTTGTTTAGAGCTGCTAGGTGGGCTGCCTTCATTTTTGCATTGCTCTCTCTAGCTTCAATTTCACCCTAGTTTGGTAAATGTAAGTAGTCTAATTGCTGTCGGTCCTCCGGCAGAGACTGCCCAGTGGAGGTCCTGGAGCTTGTAATTACAGTTCACTGCTCACATCCTTGCAGGACAGCTGTTGGTGATGTTGGAACTTTTGCTTAACAGTTTCTGGTGTCTTGGGCCATGTGGATCATCCTCTGTGTCTGTTCAGCAGAGGAACAAGCTGTCTTGTCTTTTCCTGCTGTTGGCCTGGAGACCACAGCTTATGTTGCAAAGCTGGTTGATTGGCTCATCCTGGTCACCTTCTTCCTGAAGTTCAGTTTTGATGGTGAAGTGTTTCTGAATGTCTCGATAGGACCAAGTGCTTTATATTAAGGTTTAATCCACAGCAATGTCATCTTCCCACATTTTTCTTCCCCCGCTGGGTCAGGATCGGACTTGCAGGTTGGAGTTGAACTCCAGCCCTTTGTATTCATTCTGTTGTTTCTATTTGGTACTGGCATTCAATTTCTATTCTTACTTCACCTGTTCACTTACCTTTACAGGAAGTTTTATCTTATTTGTGATCATATGTGTGAAGCTCTCTCACAAGTAACTACATGAAATATTATTTCAAACTACTTAGAAGTTATTTGACACTTCATTTTGTTTTCACTTGATTCATGAAAATGTGACTTACCTGTCCATTGTACTATTGTCTCTGCACCACTGAACCTATGGAATAGTTGAAAGGGTAGACTAGAGAGCTGAGTCTGTAATTCCTTTTGACTTTTTCTTTTCTGTTCTCACTCCGGTGAGCATATGGCATTTCACAGAATCACAGAATGTTAGGGATTGGAAGGGACCTCGAAAGATCATCTAGTCCAATCCCCCTGCCAGAGCAGGAACACCTAGATCAGATCACCCAGGAACACATCCAGGCGGGCTTTGAATGTCTCCAGAGAAGGAGACTCCACAACCTCTCTGGGCAGCCTGTTCCAGTTCTCTGTCACCCTCACTGTAAAGAAGTTTTTTCTCATATTCAAGTGGAACCTCCTATGTTCCAGCTTGAACCCATTGCCCCTTGTCCTATCACTGGATGTCCCAGAGAAGAGCCTGGCTCCATCCTCCTGACACTCACTCTTCACATATTTATAAACATTAATAAGGTCACCCCTCAGTCTCCTCTTTTCCAGGCCAAAGAGACCCGGCTCCCTCAGCCTTTCCTCATAAGGGAGATGCTTCATTCCCTTCATCATCCTCGTGGCTCTGTGCTGGTCTCTTTCCAGCAGTTCCCTGTCCTTCTTGAACTGAGGGGCCCAGAACTGGACACAATATTCCAGATGAGGTCTCACCAGGGCAGAGTAGAGGGGGAGGAGAACCTCTCTCGACCTACTGACCAACCCCCTTCTGATACACCCCAGGATGCCATTGGCCTTCTTGGCCACGAGGGCAGAGTGCTGGCTCCTGGTCATCCTGCTGTCCACCAGGACCCCCAGGTCTCTCTCCCCTACACTACTCTCCAACAGGTCAGTACCCAACTTATACTGGAACCTGGTGTTGTTCCTGCCCAGATTCAAGACTCTACACTTGCTCTCGTTAAATTGCATGAAATTTTTCCCCGCCCAAATCTCCAGCCTGTCTAGGTCTCGCTGGATGGAAGCACAGCCTTCTGGCGTGTCAGCCACTCCTCCCAGTTTCGTATCATCAGCAAACTTGCTAAGGGTGCACTCTATTCCCTCATCCAAGTCGTTGATGAATATATTGAACAGCACAGGTCCCAGTACCGAACCCTGGGGGACTCCACTAGATACAGGCCTCCAACTAGACTCCATCCCATTCACCACAACTCTCTGGCTTCTTTTCTCCAGCCAGTTCACAATCCATCTCACTACCCAATCATCCAGATCACACTTTCTCAGTTTAGCCGCGAGGATACTGTGGGAGACGGTATCAAATGCTTTTCTGAAATCAAGACAGACCACATCTACTGCTTTACCGTCATGTATCCACCTGGTAATATCCTCATAAAAGGCTATCAGGTTGGTCAAGCATGACTTCCCCTTGGTGAAGCCATGTTGACTGCCTCTAATGACCTTCTTATCCCTGATATGCCTAGAGACAGCATCAGGAATAAGTTGTTCCATCACCTTTCCAGGGATGGAGGTGAGGCTGACCGGTCTATAGTTACCTGGGTCCTCCTTCTTGCCCTTTTTGAAGACTGGTGTGACATTTGCTTTTCTCCAGTCCTCCGGCACCTCCCCTGTTTCCCATGACTTGCCAAAGATGATGGAGAGTGGTCTAGCAATGACTTCCGCCATCTCCCTCAGCACCCGCGGGTGCATCCCATCAGGACCCATGGATTTATGGGTGTCCAGATTACTTAACCGCTCCTTAACTCAGTCTTCATCTGCCAGAGCAAACTCCTCCTTGGTTCTGATTTCCTCTGGGGCTACAAGGGTATGGGACTCTTCAGGAAAGCCACCGGCAGTATAGACAGAGACAAAGAAGGCATTCAGTAACTCTACCTTCTCTGTATCTTCTGTCACCAGAGCACCCACCTCGTTGATCAGTGGGCCTACATTGCCTCTGGTGTTAGCCTTATCTGCAATGTATTTGAAGAAGCCCTTTCTATTATCCTTGACCCCTCTAGCAAGGTTTAATTCTAAGGAGGCCTTAGCTTTCCTAGTTGCCTCCCTACACTCTCTGACAACATTCTTCATATGTTACCTCAATGGCAAGATGAGCTGTGGCAAGGGGAAAAGGGAGCAAGGCTGTGAAGCAACAGCCATTTTTACTGCTATTATGAGATAAATATATTTAGGCTTTCTTGGAATAGAGGAAAAGCACTACTGTATCTTAAGTTGAACCTCAAAAGACAGTGGAGGCTGAAGGGCTTTTCTGAGAAAAGATGGTACAGCTTCTTTATGAGATAATTCTCCTTTCTTATAATAGTTAGAAGTGTTAATATTCCAGGAATCCTCTATATATGATAAAAACACTAATTCAAACTAATGCAACAGATGGTTTTCTTTATACCAAATCAGCCTGTCATCCTAAAAGAAGCTCACTCCCTTTTTTTTTTTCTTAGTTGCCATAAACGATAATCCTCGTTCTCAGGAAAATAAAAAATCCCTTCCACTCTCCTGCATTCTGCAGTGTATTGTGAATGTTAAGAGATTCAGGCTGTTCCAGACAACAAGATGGTGAACTAATCACAAAACTGTGGAAGCCCCTGAAAATAGTGCCCTTGTAATAGATTCAGCCTTTGCCTCTCTTTCAGTATGGGAACTCTGGTGCCTCTGTTGACTTTACCCATACTGGTCTCATGTCGGGGAAAAATCAGGCCTGTCAAGTAGGAGCATCCCAGTCATGAATTATTTTATAAAGTAAAATTGTCTTAGGTCTTGCTTATGGGGGAAGAGAAGATGGGTTCTCATTATGCATTAGGTATACAATTTCTCTTCTCCACATATCAGAAAAGATGCATCACATACTTTTGTGGGGTAAAAGAAAAAGAAGCACTAGCAAAATGTTTCCTGTGTTGATGATGGTATTTTTGGTTGTGTAATCGTCTGCCATTTCTGTACTAGCTCTAATTTTGCGTGTCAAGATGCCCTAAATGGAGTCTGTAACACTCAAAACTTGATGTGGCACAGATGTGAAAGACTGTTGCACGACCTGCACCACATTGGGAAGAATGGTAGCCTTCAACCGAATGTAGTTTGATATAAGTGAGATGAGCTCTTTTGTCATTCTGTGTGTTCTCAAGTTTAATGATTCTAAGATTTCACATGAAAAAGAAAAGTGACTTTGTATTATTTGTGTGCAAATGGAGCATAGTTTATTAGGAGAAAGAGAGAGATCCTTCTAATTAAACTTGAAATATTTTACTACCATTTTTGAATTTTTCACCACCTTACACATTTAACTGTTTTCATAAGCTTTTAGAACAAATTTGTACTTTTGCATTGATTTCACAGGAATAACATATGTGAGCATATGTTTCACACTGAACATCAGTGTAGCTTGTTTTGTATTGTCATGGCTTGTAATTTTATAGAGCTTTTCATATATGTCCTCTAAGGTATATACTTTCCTTGTATGTATTTGTCTGAATTTCATTTTTAAATACTTATTGTCTTGGTTCCTTAGCCATGAATCAGCGAATCAGCCAAAGTGCCCCAGTGAAACAGCCACCTCCTCTGGCTCCGCAGAGTCCCCAGGGTGGTGTGATGGGTGGGAGCAGCTCCAATCAGCAACAGCAGATGAGACTTCAGCAGCTACAGATGGAGAAGGAAAGACTGAGACTGAAGCATCAAGAACTGCTTCGGCAGGTGAGGCCACAGGTTAGACACCTACCACTTTTCTTTTGTATGTTATGTTATGTTATGTTTTGTTTTGGGTAAGTTGTTGTTTTAGTGAGTCTGAAGGACCAGTGACTGTCCGAAAGGCTTTGAGATCTGAAAAGGTCTGAATTCATTCTGTTACTGATATCAGCTTGATGGTGAAAGCATCTGACTTATCAGGCTACAGGATTTTGCTTTCCTCCCTCATTCCTCTCTAACAAAACTCCCTGAGAACAGGCTGCTTTACTATAAGGATGACATCATGGACTGTTCATCTGATTGGATATTGCTCTTGACAATATATTTCGTATTCATTATTTCTGAGTCATGCAAATAGGCAAGAAGTTGGTTCCCACAGCTGCTGTAGTTCCGTTTTAAGTGGAGGAAAGTCTTTCACCTTTAGACGGTGTTGCAGTCTGTAGGATTTCAAAAGTACTTTTAAAGTTTATACAGGATACATTGAGGAGTCACCTTTTTGCTAAAATCTTGTCTGTTAAACAGTGAAGTGTAGCATGGAACAACTGAATCGCTTGTGCTGCATTTTGAACCTGTGGTTTTCTTACTCTGAAGAATCTCAAACTTTGTAATTAGGCTGCAAGCTATTCTTTCAGTATTTTTCTACTATATGAATATAGCTGTAGCAAATGTTAAAGTGGAGGACTGGACATTGGAATATCTGGATTTTGAATTTGGGCTTGACTTCTTTTTGGCTCTAAGCCTTCTGCTTCGATTTTTCCATCTGAATGTTTTAAGAGTTACTACCAACTGTGCTAGATTCTTAGGATATTCCTTGTCTTTTTGACACTGCCAGAGAAAGCACTAATCTTTTCTTTGAGGAAAATCTTGTAAAATCTTATCCTGTTCACTTTTCACTTTGGGTGATGGGCCTTGTATCAGGAGAGGATAATATCTTCATGTCCTCAAAGACAGCTTTTCTTTCTTCATCACCTGTAGTATTCTGTCCTGGAATCTGACTGCTGTTATCCTCTTTGTAGTCAAGGCTTGTTTTGTAGGAATCTTCAGTATTTCTTGGTGTAAGATGGGTCATCTTTAGAGCTGTTACTTTTTATAGTACTCTAGGTAAGAATACATTGCAAAGGTGGCATCAGGACTTTCTCTCTGCTTAAGCACCTGGGCTTCTGCTGTTTCTGCTTTGCAATTAATCCACCATCAAACGTTTTACCCTGTGCTAGCATGCTTCTAGGTAGGCCTTCTAATTGTCTTCTTGCCTCAGTTGTCATTAAGAACCTGACTAACTTTGAACCAGGTGAGAGCCAGTTCCTTTCTTGTTGTTCTCCCTGGTTGTTAAGCTTATCTGTCGAATACGCATCCTTGGAAAATCTGTGAGTATTGTTTCACTGTGTCGTGATTTTCATAGTGTCTTAACTCCCTTGTCCTGTCTCATCTGGCCTGTTTGGGGGCTTGATACTACAAGATGGTGTTTATAAGACAGTCTGCATAGGCAAACCATGCAGCTAAAGTAATTTTTATCCATCTTATTTTTACTCTTAGGCATTGCGGAATATCAATCCCAGCACAGCAAATTCTCCAAAACATCAGGTAGGCTCTTAACTGATGTTTCAGCATAATTAGAAAAATGAAAGCATTAAATTAGGCTAGCAGGAGAACTTTTTGCTACGTGAAGGCATTCTAAAAAAGAAAAACAAAAAAACCAACTCTGCCATACACATTTTTGAACCACTTCTCTGGTCACGACCCCAGCGTTGTTTTTAAGAGTGCTGCATTACCACAACATTATATCACTATTTAAAAGCAAATGAGGAATTCATTGCACATTTTTCTGCATTGAAAACAGCTTTCTTGTTTAGCATTCTTGAGGATACTGCTTTTCCAGTCCTGATGTCAAGATGTGTATTAAAAGCAAACCTCTGATTATATGTAAGGTAGTAGTTCGTGACTTTAAAGTACTATTCAGATGAATGTTCTTATCAGTTTGTGTCAACAGGTGTGATCTTAATGAAGGATATCTGTAATCAGTTAATAAAAAGTCACTTGAAATATTTATGATTTAATATGTAATTATTCCATTTGGACATTCAACAGGTTCCTGCACAGATACATTTTCTGTGTAGCAAACAACAATTCTGAAAAGCCGTCTAAGCCCAGACCAAAAGAGAATTGGTCAAAATGCAAAGCATAATAAACAGTTTAATGTGGACTTATTTCAGGCTCTTAAGAAGCTGAATATGGAATGAATCTCTGAAAGGGTGGGTTTATGGTTATATTCAGAGAGCTGCTTGCTTGCTATTGCTAACAGTATTCTTAATCTGCTGGTTCTTAGCACAGTGTTTATATTGGCTTGTATTGTACTTTGTTTTTCTAAGAAAAAAAGCTATACACACTGGGCAAGAAAAACAGAATAAAAGAAAGTATCCTGTGTTTGGAAGCCATGGATATTGCATTCTGAAGAGTACCGCAAACTTTAAGTTACTAGTTCTCCTGAGAAGATAATCTGCAAAATAAGCCTTAGGAACGGGTACTGACACTCTGGAAAAAAATACTTTAATGTTTGTCAGTATCAGTGCAGCTCTAAAACTGAAGCATTTTAATTGAAACATAATGATTTGATTTATTTACAGAACATTAACTGCCTAATGATCTCATCGATCAACATTAGATCCTATTATGGAGGATAAAAATTTATTTAAGAATTGCTGGTACACAAGGGATTAAAAAGAGAAGCACACTCGTCCACACCAGTTGGAAACACCTTATCTTCTGCCACAATTAGGTCATTCAAAAGGGATGTTTTTCTTACTGAATGCCAGAAGCATATTCTATGTTTTCTTGTATGCCTGAAGCCCTGTCGTACGATTGTTTGCTCTTCTACAGTAGCTTTTTCCTATAGCCAACTCAGAAATACGCAGTAAATGGAGAACTTTGGGATCAGTTTCATACTTAAATCAATAAGATCAGATTTTTGCAACTTCTTGAAATTCTGGCTTAAAACACTAAAAAGCTGTAAAAACTCAAAAGGGACCTTATTGATAATTCATTAGATGTTTATGTAGTGGTGTCTCTGCTTTTTGGGGGATGGGAACTGATGAAAGGATTTGTGCAAAAATCAGGCTTCCGGTTACATGTAGACTTGCTTCATAACTGGCTCCTCACCTGCATACTCACCTGCTTGGGATCAGGTTGATTAGTCTGCACTTGCTCATGAGTCAAGCTATGTTTGAGTGATCTGGTGGATAGAAAAGTAGGCAATCGTGTCAGCTTAAGAGTTGTGTAATATTAGATTATTTATGTTATATCATCTAAATGTATTTTTTGTGTTTTCATGTGTCGCTTCAGTAATGTAGTGGACATGTGGAAGGTGCTTAGAGAACCGCTTCTGGAAATTTTCTCTAAATGCTTCTTGGGGCCTTGCACTATAGGGGTAAATGCTGTTTGTCTTCTCCAATGATGCTATTATTGAAGTCCCAATCTGTACAGCCTGTAAGGCCATTGTCAACCTAGTGAATCTGAAAAATCTATAGAAAGAATGATCATTTATTCGGTCAGCTTTTTCTTTTTGACAGATCCTTTCTTTCCTTTGTGAATAAAATTAATGAATCTTAGAGGAATTACTTGCTTTCATGATGATAAAGCTGTGCTTGGGTGAAGAGTAATAGCTTCTTTTGTTAAATTTTAGGTGTTCTTTTAGGGAATACTGAAAGCAAAATTTTCATCTGTTCAGTGCTCTTAATTCTGGCAAGACTTAAGTCTGTTTTAGAGAGGGATTGTCCAAGGCTTCCATTTATAAAGAAATTACATAACACCAGCATTCTTGAAGCATGTCTCTAGTGAAGTATCTCTTTTTTTTTTTATGGGTAAAAAAAAAAACCTGAGAAATGATCCTTAACTTTTAACTGAATCACTGAGCTTTTCTTAATCACAGTCAAATAGGTTGGAAGGAATTGGAGGAGGTCATCTAGTCCAACTATGTGCATCCAGTCCAACCTCCTCCTCTTGATGTTTTTGTCCACATAACCTGGGTACAGTGTCATGGTTGTATTGATATCTTTGGTCAATTTTTTTTCCTACTGAGTGAACATTGTGTCCTTGCCAGATTTTGTCTCTGCCATGATACTGTAGTATCCTGTAGTGATGCAGTCACAGTGTTATGTATAATCCTGGAAAGATTAAACAGTTGCTCAGCTTTATCTTTTGTAGCAAGTACTATAAAAAACTCTTCTTGTTTGAATTAGGATATATTTTGTTATAATTCTAAAAGTGTCAAAAGGTGTTTGAAGCAAAAATTATAACTCATATTTGCTCTAGATAAACAAGAGCTATTGATATATCCAGGGAATCTGAAAACTCCAAGCATCTGTCCAGTTAACTTATGCTCATCGTCATCACCTGTCTGTGGACACCTTAAAGATGCCTATCTGTCTTAGTTAAGAGATCAAGTGACTTGACTTTCTCTCCATCCCCTGTAGCTCTCTTTCCATTTTCTTGCAGTTAGCATCTGGTTGTCAACAATGTCTGACCTAAAGCAGATGTCGGTCAACTTTTGTATAAATCATAAAATTGACTAGATGTTAGATGTCATTTCTTGTCTTCCAGTATATGATAGAAAGAGAGAGGGGCAAATAATGTTGAGGTACTGATGGCGTTATTCTTGAATGTTGTGCAGGCTACTTTCTTGTGCTAAGACCGGAAGATTTCTTATTTGTCTACCACTAATATTAGGGTATTTGCTAGTAAGATCATCATACTACACAGTGGTTTACATGATAAGTTCCTCTGTATATGCTTCCTCTTTCCATATCTGCTGCTTATTTCTAGCACTGAGTGGAGATCACCAGATACAGCCCTGCTTCCTTGCTACTCTGCTCAGTTGTACTTTCCAGCTTACCTTTCTGTTATGTCTGCACTATTTTTGTGCAAGTTGTGTGTACCTGGAATGTGCTTTCTGTTCATTGTCTCCATTCTTTTGTCCTTCCTATTTTATAAATTACCTCTCACATTCTCTGTCCTGTTGCCCAGGACTTATTTCTTTCCAACTTTTGAGTGATATTCTGGAAATTCTGAAGCATCTGCAAAGGCATATGGCCAGTCTGTCATTATTTGCTGAATCACTTGGTTTTGTTTAATAATTTTTTTCATATTTGCTCTTACTGCATGTAAAATATAAGCACTTAGAGTACCAAATAGTTACGGGGCTTGAAATATTGGGTTTTTTAGTTTCCTATGCTTCCTTTTTTTTTAAAGTTTATCTTGGTGTTTGACACCTTTCATCAGCTTAGCCGAGAAGAATTCCAGTGTTCCAGGAAAGTGTTAATTTCTTAGGACACTATTACTATTTTTTCAATAAAATATTTTTTCAGTCACTTTGAATGCACACCAATAAAAAGCCACGTTACTGTCAGATTTGTGACATTTCTAGAAGGTAAGGAAGGCATCGTTAAAAACAAATAGTCTTGAATTCTGTACCCGTGTCCTTCCATGACGTTAGTGAAGCTGGAAGTTTTAATGAGATTTTGGGTTGTGGTTTTTTCTTTTCTCTTCCCTGTCGTATGTCTTTAAATAACAAGATATATTTGTATTCAAATCTTAGTGGAAATGGTGGTCAAAAGTTATTTTAGTCCCATAGTGAACTTCAGTGTTGTCCTTTGAATCTCTGGTTTCCCATCCCTCTGTGTGTTATCTGAAGCCAGCCTAGATTAACAAGATAAATGACTTGTCTTGGTTTCATCAAGGGTGTTTGAGTTGGGGGCTGTTTAGTGTTGGCTTTTGGGGTTTTTTTGTTGTTTTGGTCTGTTTTTTTTTTAACAGAGATAAGGTATTGAAGCCAGCCATTTGGTCTTTGAACATGGCTTTTCCGACTAGTGGAGATATGACCACTGGTATATAGAAATATTTTTGAAAATTACATTTATAAGATGCAGGAAGAAAATAAAGAAGTCACTTGCAGCAAATTCATAGCTGTATTGTGTCCCTCAGTTTTAATTTGCCTTACTGCTTGATATTTGATAGTAAAAATGGTCTGTGATATGTCTTATTGTGAAGAGATACATTATGTGGAAAGTTTTGAGGAGGGCTAGCTAAGACATAATGAAAGGGTCTTTCCAACAAAGTTTTTTCCCATTTAAAATTTTTGCTTCTGATTGAACTTTTTTTATCAATTGTCACAAAAATACCTGAAACTTCTCATTTTCTTGGAAGTAAATATTGTATCCCTCCTTTTGTTGTGTTTTATTCAACTTGATAACTCTTTTTACTAGTCCTAAATTTTGCTTTGTCCTTTGTGGTTTAAGTTTTCTGTTAGATGTTCCTTTTGCACAATGAACAGAAATTGTTACCAGTTTCTTACTCTCCAAAATCAATTAAAAAATATAACTGGAAAACTGTCACACAGGTACAGGAGCTGAGCAGAGCGTGTATGATATCATAAGGAACTTGAAGATACCAAGTCGTCAGAAATCAATTCTGTATGCATTTATCTTAGTTTTCATTGAACTGTTGATACCTTATTCTTACCAGGAATATTATACTTCATTAGGTAACAAAACCTTTGCTATTCACTGGACTACCTTCCAAAAACTTTGTAATTAATGAACTAATTTCTTTAATACGTGGCAGTAAATTCATCGTGTAATAACAAATCTTTGTCTGTTGCCTCTATTTATTTAGGCATCTGTTTCTAGAAAGCACTTGTACTTGAGGTAGATAAAAGCTAGTTCAGGTAATCTGTCAAATACCTGTCATTTACTCTGCATCAGTTGCACAGAGCTTTGTTACTGAGTACCATGAGGCTTACAGGTAGGGCAGCACACCTATGCACTGCCATGGCTTTAGAAATTAATTCAAGAAAAAACTTAATTAGCTGTCTAAAGCCATCCTAAACTGCAGCTGGGGAGTTGTGAGGCATTTTTTAAGCAAAATATTTGTTTCTAAATAAAATGGCTTCTGATCTGATAGACATGCTCTGGCAAACTGCACTGAAGCAGTTTAAGACGCTAAACTCAGCTGCTTGCCAGCGGTTGTCTTTAATAAGGCAGCAGAACAGGATGTGTCTAACATTATGTTTTCGTAATCTAGTAGCTGAAGCATTGGTGTGGCTACGCTGCAAGACAGATCAGACACCTGATATATCAAAAAAATTATTTGTCAGCTAGGTCGGTTTTCTGACTTGGTATATGGCCATACAAATGCTAGTCCCAGCTGAAGGGAGGGGTAAGAATATGGAGTCAAGGTTACATCTGTAACCATCAGTAAAGAGTCACTTTGGAATTGCCCCTGGGTTGTGACCCGCAGTAACTGAGAGATCAAGGCATACATCTTCCTCTGCCCTAACAAATTCTTCTTCTTCTAAACAGTATTAAATAAACCAGAAAGTTTTGTCAAAGCATTGGGAATTTCAGCTTGGAGTTGGATGTGCTGTAGAAATTCTGGAGATGTTCCTTGACCTAATTATGAAGTCTCTGATATTTCTGATGAACAGTATGCTAAGGTGCTACTTTAAAGACTGCCTAGAAAATGCAAGCATGCTTGGACATAAATAGGCAAGCATTACTGAAAGGGAGTCCTGTGTGACTGGATTAGGTGGGAAAGTGTATGTTGGCTTCCATCAAAATATACAAAATATGGAATTCGGCTAGTTTTACTGCAAAAGCAACATTGCTGTTGTTCAGCCATCTTGGGATCTAAGTGCTTTAAATGTTCTGCTTCTGCAATAGTATAGCTTCATTCATTATTGAAAACCATAGCTCTGTGTGACTTTATTAGTTTGTTTAGCAAGAGCATACAATTTGAGTTTCACACCCTCCTTTGTTTAAAGTGGGAAATGCTGAGCATTGGTAGCCAGAAGTTACACGGTAGAAAGCATACTTGTATTACATGAGTAACTTGAAAATTCAGAAGCTCTAATTGCACTTGCAGCACCTGAGCTTTACAAGTTAACAAAATAACTATTGCTTGCTTGTGAGTGTGGATCTTTATGGGTCAATATCTTGTCTAAAAGTCTATAGAGTGAATCAGCAGTGCATTTGTTGCTTTGTCTGCTTTTTATGCCCCTCACTGCTTCAGGATACATGTTGTGTCTGTATAGTAATTGTAGCTCACTTTGGTGGATTTCCTGGAGTTGCTGGTGCTGCTTCCAGTTGCAAAACTTAATCACACAAGTACTGCTAAAGTAATTGGTCAACAGAAGATGCGAGTCATGTTGACCAGCTTTTTCTAGAAGCAAACAAAGCATCCAACTCTGCATGGCCTTCGTGATTGCTGACTTGTACCTGCCTTACTGGTGCTCTGAGACACCTTGGCTGGGCAGGTGCATTACTGGAGCCATGGGCAGGTAGATAGCAAGAGGACTGACTTGGCAAAGGACTGCAAAACCAGAGAAGAAGGCAGACTATTTACAGATTTCTATTCCAGTTTATGCTGCCTTATCTGCACTTGCAATGCTCTGCACAGCATTGAGTTCTTTGCCAATTGTATACAATACAATTAATTATCAGTATCGCCTCTTAAATTAATTTTGTTGGTTTTCATGATTGCAACACTGGTTTATGTTTCCTCCTTACCCTTCACTAATTGCATAACTCTTCATTGCTGACTTCATTTGTCTTCATCTGTTGATGTGTTTTTCCTGTTTCTTTTGTACGTATGCTGTAACTTTCTGGCCCTCAAACAAGAATGTAAATACTTAGTCTGAAGAAATAATTGGTGCTGTAAGTCTGCCCATAAGTGTTGTGGTCTTCTCTTCCCACTAACACTTCTCTCCCATTCTCGTGAAGCCTGTGGATCATTTGGTATTTGAGCAGTGTTTGGGGGCAGAATTGTTATAATTGTCCCTTTTAAAGTAAATATGCCAAAAAACACCCCCAATTATAAGGATATATCAATTCAAGTTGAGTAGCATATAATGTGTTTAGTACAGTAAGAGTATCATGTGAGTTGGATGAGGGAGTCTTACCTTTCCTCAAAAGCCTGATAAAGATAAAAATACTCTGAAAAGAGTAATTGTATAAAGTTAATTTGGACATGATGTGAATGATCTGGAAGTTCATGTAAAACTTATTCTGCATGCAATTATGAAAAAAAAAACCTGATAAGGTCAGCTAGAGAAATTCTACAATGCTGACCTTATTTTTAAAATTGTTTTGCTTAAGGAGATGACAGATCATTTTGGTTTTTATGTAATAACCAAAATTCAGCTTTTATGTTAACAATAGGCATGCTAAGCTTTTATTTTCCCAGAGGTACTTAAAAAAGTTGGACATACAAAAATAGGATGAAATCAAATTAGAGAAATCCAAGCCAGGATTTTGAATGGTTTTGCTTTTGCTTCTAGACTTTAAATACTTCTGATAAAGGATATATTTTAAAGCCTGAACTAAAAGCCTAGAGTTCACATTGCTCTGTTTGGAGCTGGGAGAGGCTTGTACACTCCCATATAATTTTTAAGTATAGGAGACACGTAACCTTTTTTACTGGAAATCAGTTTGACAAGGAAGAAGAAATGAGAAGAACATTTTTCAAGCAAAAAAACTTTAGCTTCCCTTACATGCACCTTTTAGGAAAAATAGTCTTAAGGGATTGTAAAAACTTTGTTTATCTTACAGAATTATTTTAAAAATTGCTCTGTATTTGTTTCTGAACAGCTCGTCTTTTTTTGGTAATTCCTTTCTGCTTCAGACTCCTAGATTGACATAAATTTATTACTTGAATGAGTAATGGAATAACATTCTTTCCAGGGGGAAGTGCTGTAGTTCTACCCTCAGAATAAGTAGCAGTAATGCTACTTATAAATAGTTAAAAATAGTTGCAGTTTTGCACTTTTAGCAATGTTGTTGTTGAAACAAGGATAAAAGTAGTGCTAATATTAAAAATACTTGTTCTGCTATATTTTACATGCCAAAGAATACGCAAAGTACAGTTCTCTCTCCTGGTTTAATACATAATTTTTTACTGGGCCTTCAGTGAAATGTCACTTTTCTTTTTTAGCTGGTTAGTATCTGACCTACATTTATTTTTAGCATACTCTTATAGTTCTTATACTGATGAAACTTGAGTGCCTCCTACCATCTAAGGATTTAGAAAATAAAAAGGTAATTTTCCCAATTTACCAAATGGCTTATTCCTTCGTACTGACTTTTGTTTTTTAATAAAAAATAAAGAGAAATCTGTGGGTTTTTTCTTTCCTGGTGTTAGTAGCTTTTGAAAAGGGGACCTACATGGATCTCTTTTTTTCTATATCTGGGTTGGTTTTTTTGGGGGAGGGGTGGAGGGGGATGACAGGGGAGTAGTTTTGGTTTGGTTTGGTTTTTTCGAACTGTTGCATCAGGAGGCAGTGCTGATTGGAAAGACCAGGCCTACCACACAGTGAGGTATAATTTAACTTTAGTGCTTTATATACAGAAATGAGTCGGTGTTGGTTTTGTTTCTCAGTCAGTCACTCTTTGGGGCAATGGTATGTGATTAAGCTTCTTCCACAGTCTACTGGCACTTTTTGCCCCTCCTCTCCATCCTAGTCAGGGACTGCAGCCCAAGGAAATAAAAACGCAATGCAGAGATCAAAGCAAGAGGGAGGGGGACAAGGAGAGAGCATTCTTGAGACAGCCAGGTAGTTGTAGCTATGTAAGAGCAGAGCACTACTCACTGATTGACAGCCCTGCTATCAGAGTAGAGAAGGAAGGTACGCTGTATTCCAGGTATGAACCCAAGGCTGAGAAGATACTAGAAGTAGTGATGCAAAACTGAGTTGATTTTTCTTTTTTTTTTAATTTTACCTTCCTTTGGACAAGTAGCAAGATAGAATTAGTTAAAAGTAGCTACATCACATGAAGGCAGTTTCTCAGTTTTGGGAAAGTTTTAGTCCCCAGAGGAAAGGCATGAAGACTGATGTGAGCGAGCAGTTCTTGAGTAATCTCTGGGATGGCTGCTTTTCCTCCCTGTTTCCTCCCTGTTTCCTCCCTGTTTCCTCCCTGTTTCCTCCCTGTTTCCTCCCTGTTTCCTCCCTGTTTCCTCCCTGTTTCCTCCCTGTTTCCTCCCTGTTTCCTCCCTGTTTCCTCCCTGTTTCCTCCCACTTGGTTTTATTACATAAGCAAATTAAAATCATATGGATAAGCCTATATAAATGATTAAAAGGTGCCTACCATCCTGTGACCTGAAAATGAAGGGAAGGAGTATTATTACTATTTGTTAGAACAGTGGCCAAGTAAGTGATGATGAGCAAAGGACTGGATTTACTTGGAGTAGGCAATTGGGTGTGACAAACACAAAAAAAACAATGGTATGTTTGTATGTTTTTTGCAAACATCTAATCAACTGAAAGAGAAAACCTTCTAGTATAAGATATGAAACTTGGTATTAAAGGAATATCTAGAATACTTATCCACAGGAATGGGAGTGAAGCATATGCAGATTAGAAAAAGGAAATAAAAAAAACAAGTGGTAGGGAAGCATTCAGTATTGACACAATCTACTGGTAAGGAAAATGACCTTAGATTAAAAAAAAAAAAAAACACTTCGAAGAAGAATTGGAGACAGATTATTTCTATATTTTATAAGTTTACAGTAGTCCTTAGGCTCATAATTGAAAATGGATGAAGACCTCTTCTTTTACAAGTGAGAAATAATTGAGTTTTGTGAAGACTGACAAGATTAGTTTTGCCTGAGATTAGCTTCCCAGGCACAGCCTGCAAATCACATACTCCTAATAATGGTAACAAGATAGTAAATGGATTTCTTTACCAGTCTCTACATTAACAAAGCACAGGCTTGTTGAGCCATTGATGATGTTTTAGGGAAGTTGCTTGAAGAAATTTATTGTATTTTTCACATGTGTAACTTGTATTACCTGTTTAAAAAGGGAGAGAGAGGTGCTTACATAAAATGTGATTTATCTCCACCCACCTTTGATTTTGTGTCTTTTATGTTAAAACTTATTTTCATTAAATAATAATGACAACCTTTATGGATGGATTCATTTAAATTGGTGCACAGTCAGATGCATAAAAATATATATGTAATCTACATTCATAACTTCAGGAGTGTAGTGTCTTAGTTCTATGAAGAAATTGCTAGGGATTTGAAGAGCTTTAAGATTTATGTATGGGACAGATCACTGACGTGATCAATCGGAAATTTAAAAAATGCATTCCTCAGACAGGAGGAGTGAATGGGAACTTGTAAGGAAAGACTTTAAACTTTGCTGAGTGAAACAGGAAAGGTAAAAAGGAAACCAGGGACTAAATCAGATCTTAAAAGAAATGGGAAAAGTGCTAGTCAGCAGAGCTAGACAGACTTATCTTTAGGGGTCAGATAGTGTTAACAATTCCTTTTTTGATCTTAAGAAGAGACTTGGCAAAAGGATATTGAAGTGAACTAGAAAAGATTTATTTAAACATACAGATATTTATATCCATAAACACATACACAGTGAAGTCTCTGTAATACTGGGCGTGATTGGTGGAACTTTCATTATCATTGAAGCCAGTAAAAAATCCTCCTTTGGCTTCAGAAACATAATTTCATTTAAATTTTGTAACTGGAAACAGTAAAAGTATCAATTACCTACAATGTCATGTGTTTATGTATCTGAAAGTGCATTCAGATACCTAACATGATCTTTCTTTCTCCCCCTCTCTCTCTTCTAGGAATTGGCTCTCCGTAGCCAGCTTCCAACAATGGAACAAGACAGTGGATCTCAAAATCCTGTGTCATCTCCTGGAATGTCTCAAGAACTGAGAACAATGACTACAAATAGTTCTGATCCGTTTCTTAACAGGTTTGTAGGAGTAGCTAGTAGAGGGGAAAAAAATTGATTTAAAATTCTGTTTGGTACATGTAATAGTTTATTTTGAACATCTGTCTGTGCCAAAAGCCACAGCTGTAAATGAATCTTTCCTTAAATGGCAAGTCTAGTAAAAGTTGAGGATTAAAAGCTGTCTCCTGTGGGAGGAAGTAGTCTGTTCAGACTTGTAGGAAGGTTTTTTTATTCAAAGTACATAACACTTTTGCCTCTGCATAATCTGTTGACTAACAGTCATTTCAAATTACTGACTCAGAAGAATTTGTGAATAGCTTGCTATGAGAACAAATGAACTGTGAGGCACGTACTGCACCTTGAGGTTCATTTTAAGGTTTCTCCATTCACCCCTCCCCTCCACTTCAGGTATTTAATTTAGCAGTATTTTTACTCTTTTAATGTTAGGTCTGCAAATAGTGGCATGTTTCATTTTAGTTTCTGTATTATTTTGAAGTGGGTCTTTTATTCCAAGATTCAGAATTTTGCGGTATAGGCTAGTCTTTTTCGTATAACTTTTTCCTTAATCCCTCAAAGTTGGAGTGTTTGTTTTGTTGGAAATACCGTTCTAATTACAGCTTACAAACGCTTCATACTAACCGTTACAACTTTGGAGAAACTGCTGCATCTTGAGATAAGTCATATCTGTATTTTCTGCTTAGCATGCCAGTAAAACAGTCAAATCTCCAAGCCACGTGAACTTCTAATTAATGGAGTAAAAACCTACTAACATTTCAGCAGTATCAAGTAGTTATTCTTAAGCTGAAGTAGTTAATTTTGTAGTTCTTCATTGAACTGTATTTTGTGAGTGTTCTAAGCTGATGTCAACTCAGCATCCCCTACCATAAAAGAGAAAAATTATGTATTCTGTTAGAGTTCATCACTACTTTTCTGCATTACTTTGAAATGTTAGCCTAACTTTAGGATGCTTACTGTAAGTGCTTATGAAGTATAACATGTTTGTCCTTCCCTTTACTGATACATTATTATGCTTGTGGAAAACCCCATAAAATTAGACTTGATTCTTTCAGTGTAAGTCCCTTCCATTATTTTTACCACCAATACAGTTTCAAACCTGCTTGTAAGGTAAGAAGTCCACATCGTGTTAGAACTGGCATGAATTTGGAGTAGGGCAAGCTTAAATATGTGCCATAATTTTAGATACTGAAAACTTAAAATCTTTGTAAACCTATGCTCCAGTTAAAATCCCTTCCCACATTCTTTTAAATAACTTAATATTGCTGATATCTCACACTTAGGTTCTTTATCGCTGAAGATGAACTGTCATTGCATGTAACTTTTCTGGTTATCAGCTTTGCTTAAGTTTACTTCATTTTTTGCCTTTTCCAGGAGACTTCTCTGACATTTCATACACTGTATCATCGCTCTAATTCTCAAAATTAGCAAAGTTCAGTGGAGATGGTGCAAGAACATATCCTCCATCTTGCCAGTGGAATCTGTTGTAATTCATATAGTTTAGATTATGTAAATAATGTCCCTTGCTCTTGAGCTTTTTCTCCTACTGCATTAAGTGTTGTGGGTACTAATGTGAGAGTGGGAGAAGTTTCTGTTTCAAGGTATGCAGTGCTTTAAAACTAAGTGGGGAAAAAAAAGGCCTTGCATGTGGAGAAGAAAGTAGTGGTGTTTTGTTATTAAATAAATATAAAGTTCCTGCTGAGACAGTCCTGCTAACTTTAGGTACCAGAGTTGAATATCCAAGGTTTAGGTAGTTGAATATTTTCCACTGCCTACATAACCAGAATATCCAAAAAAGTCTCAGAAAATGCTTGCTACGTTGGAGCAATTTGAGAAAATGTACAGTATTGTTTTCATTTATGTAGTCAATCTTCTGCCTGCTGTCTTCACTACTTACTGCCACTGTGGTATATATTTTATGTTTTTTTTGAATGGGACATCCAGCAGAATTTCAGACTTTTGGTCTGCCACTGTTTATATATTTTTTCTATTAGTTTTATATTAGTAGTGACAGTAATTCTCTAACTCCTAAATTGGAATTTCTTCTTTTGTATATACATATTTTAACAAATATTAGTTGAAGAAGCGTCCACTCTATTTTGGGTAATGCAATTTAGTTGCATGCAGTAATTTTGGGTGGTGTGACTACTAAATGAAGAAATCTTTATTGAAGAAAGAGGAAATGTGTATTAAGGAGTGATTTGAAGAGAAGGGCTGGCATTCCAAGTGTGAGAGCAGCAGCCAAAAAGCCTTCTCAGAAGAATGATTTAGTTCAGCATAGTCTCAGTTCTGTTTTTAGTATTTTGTTCCACAAAGTAAACCAACATTTTTTTCCACAGAAGTTTTAAATAGCTTTGTTATTAGGATTGTTATCAAATGTGTGGTGATGCTATTTTTAAATCAATCTAAAAAAAGAGAAATATTTATGATTTAAGTATAAAGAAATGTTAGGTTTCTTTCTTGTATGGCAAAGTTGTCTTTATGAAGTCTAATATATTTATTTTCATGGCTAACAGCATTCTACTTGCATCTGATGTTAAATAGCTGTTCAGCCATCATCTGTCTAGTTTTTCACACTGGACAAAAAGGCATATGCTGTATATTTCATGAGCACATTATGAGAAGTCTCAATGTGTCTTCAAATGCTAATCTGAACAGTAAGTCAAGTTGATCTTTAGTGTTCAAGCTGGAAAATCAGGAAGGATTCTCAGTGCATGCTACCACAACCTGAAGAAACAGGTTTTTAAAATATTTTGTGAAGCTTGGATATTAGGAGATGCAGGGGGAGGGAAGGTAACAGTATATTTCTACAGCTGCTTATGCAGACCACAGTTCCTGCCAGAAAATTTGCTCCTGCTTGGGCTCCTCTCCACAGGTCACAGCTCCTGCCAGGAAACTGCTCCTGTGTGGACTTTTCATGGGCCACAGCTTCCTTCAGCACACAACCACCTGCTGCAGCACAGGGTCTTCCATGGGCTGCAGGGTGGATATCTGCTCCACCATGGTTCTCCATGGGCTGCAGGGGGACAACCTGTGTTACCATGGTCCTCACCGCAGGCTGCAGGGGAATCTCTGCTCCAGCACCTGAAGCACCTCCTGCCCTCCTCCTTCACTGACCTTGGTGTCTGTAGGGCTGCTTCTCTTGTGCTTTCTCGCTCCCGTCTCCCAGCTGCTGCACAGTGGTTTTTGGTACCCTTTCTTAAATACGTTATCGCAGAGATGCCGTTGCTGTCACTGATGGGCCCAGCTTTGGGCAGCAGCAGGACTGTTTTGGAGCCAGCTGAAACAAGCTGTGTCTGATGTGGGGTCAGCTCCTAGTGTCTTCTCACAGAGGCCACCTCTGCAGTCCCCCTGCATGAAATGAAAACATTGCTACATAAACTCAATGCGCTGGTCTACTCTTCCCTGCCCTGTACCAAATTTTCCACTGCAGCTTTCTTGGTCTTTCTCCACTGTGATATCTATCTGATAGAAAATGAATCTGTGTAAGGCCTCATGCCATCGTTGTTTTGTTAACTGTTATGTCAACAAGATTGTTCTTGACAGGATTTGTTTACAGGATGGCTCCTGTACCAGTATTTGATTTGTATTAGGGCGCTCTCTTTGCCATGACGTGTGTGACTGAGCTTGTAGCAGTACAACAGTGGGAAGCAATTGAAGAATCACTAAAGGAGTTCCAACTGTAGCTCCTATTTATAACAGCAGTGGCCTAAAAATACACTTCAGTGGTTGATTAAAGATGGTGATGTTAGTAGTTAGAAATTTTTTTTGTTCTTATGAAAGTGTGAAAGGGTATGCCATTATTATTATTTTTATTTTTATTTTTATTTTTATAATCATTGGGGCTATCTGTGATATGATTCCAATGGTTTTTAGCTGTGGGTGTGAAAAGTTTAAAACTATGCAGAACACAGTTTTTTAAAACTGCTTATGTATTCTCTCATCAATTTAAATTGAATCTAGATAATAAGATTTTAATTGGAAAAGGTCTGCATAAAATGAAACCCAGGTGTCTCACACAGACAAAGGCTTCAGTTTTTTATTAGAATAGAGCACTTCTCATTACAGCAGTTTTTCAAAGCCCTTGAATTGGTCCAAACCCAAGCATTACTTTTAATTTCTTCAGTACTCTACCCTCATTTTCTTTGCTCCCTTTTTTCTGTTACAGTGGAACATATCACTCCAGAGATGAAAGCACAGATAGTGGACTTAGTATGAGCAGTTATAGTGTACCCAGAACCCCCGATGACTTCCTGAACAGTGTTGATGAGATGGATACAGGTCTGTTTTTGTGTACATCCTTAATGCATGTTTTCTAAATATACTTTTGACCATTTGTAATGAAAATGAGCAACCCTGGGAGGTGTGATACTTTTTACATTGTTTTTATACCTTCTTCTGTTTCTGTAATAGAAATACTATAGTTAGATTTGTGAAAAACATACTGGTGGTCAATGTTTTTGGGAAGACGGGGAAGATACTCATGAAGAGTATCACTCCTGTTGTTACGTGGAATTTGAGTGTCCATTTGCTTAAGTGATGTTGTTTGTTCAGAGCTAAGAGTAGTCTCTCATCCAGTGTTGCTACTACTCCAAAACAGTATTTGACTCAGTATCGTCTTTTAAGCGTTAAAAATTAAAATATGCTAAATGACATCAAAGATCTGTAGAGATTTGGGTTAGTAGGTTAAAAGGTTGAAACAAAGTCATGTTCTGTGTGCATTTGCATGCAGTCAAGTCATCTTTGGTTTTTGTGATGGATTTCTATGAATCATGCTGCTTGTGTGATGATACAGGATTAACCTTTAAGCAGGTGTCCTGATAAATTGTAGGTGTAGTACTTCCAGTATTTTTAATGTCTTGCTTTGTGTTATAACTAGGTGACAGTATCAGCCAAAGTACCATACCATCCCATCAGAACCGTTTCCCAGACTACCTTGAAGCCATTCCAGGGACAAATGTGGACCTTGGGACACTGGAAGGAGACGGGATGAATATAGAAGGAGAAGAACTGATGCCAAGTCTGCAAGAGGCTTTGAGCTCTGACATCCTTAATGACATGGAATCTGTCTTGGCAGCCACCAAGCTAGATAAAGAGAGTTTTCTTACTTGGTTATAGGGGCCTCAGGGAGACCGAATTCTAAATCTGTGAAGGATCTAAGGAGAATAGGACATCTCTATCTGAAGTTCAGAACAAGCCAGTGTGGCACACTTTGGCTTGTGTTCAGAAAAAGTAAATGAACAAATATTCAACAAGATTCTTTCATTTTGCTCTTCCTTGTCCATCGCTGCTGTTATATATTGCTGACTTTTTTCCACAGTTGACTCTGAAGAACAGACATCTTGATCTTTTTCTATTGCTGTTGCAACTACTGTTCAAGGCGGGTGGGGAGGGATGATGAGCCTATTTGGATGACGAGTGCCATTCCTTTTGTCCTAGTGTGCGCTTGCATATCATTTTATCTAAGTACTCGGATTTGAGAGTTAATTTTTGCATGTCACTGCTTGTAGTTTGCTCAGCTAGTTGTCTCCTGCTGCCTGTGGCAAGTGGTAAAACATGACATACTGGGGTGACAAGCCAAAAATGATGTATCTGGTCAAAAGAAGTCAATACTGATTTGGAAATATGACTTAAAGGAGGGCTGAAGACTGTTTGGCATTAAGTGTTTCTACTAGTAGCTCGTTAATTAGTCACAAAGTGCTCTTGTTCATATTTTATGTTATAGTAAATCATGAGTCATTTTACGTAGAAACATATATGAACTTTGATTGTTGCCACATATTCTAGCCTAACATTTGTTTGTCGAAAATAGTTTGATTATTTTTGTTAGTTGGTTTAACTGTAGCTGTAGGATGGGAAGTAATTATAGGTGTTCTTTTTTTTTTTAAATAGTGAAATCTAAGGTTTTTTTCTGATTTCACATAGTCTTATTTAAATTTGAATTGTCTGCTTTTTTTTATACTTAAAACATGCCTATTGTAGCCTGATAAGCTAGTGAGTACATAAACCAGTATGTTTTTGCCTGTAACTTTTTTATTTTTTTAAAGGCTAGCTTTGAATGTAATCATTAGAGTTCATGACCAGTGGCTTATTTTTCATGTTTATTTGCAAGATTTTGAATTAGAATCTGATTGAAGCAATGTAAAAGTTAGAATCCTAAGTGTCTATGTACAATTTTAAAACGCATTTTAAAGTAGCAGAAACCATTTTAAAATGACAGATGCATCTAATCTCTCTTCTGGTTTTCAGTTTTGATATCTAAGCAAGTTAAGATTTTAAAATCATTAAAGGAAAAAGATTTTATTAAAAGTTTCTCTTAAGTTAGCATGGAAAAAATCTAAACTATTAATATCACTCCAAGTTGCAATGAAAAAGGCTAGAACACCAAAAAAAAAACCCCTCCTCCCGAAAAAACTCCTAAATGGTAATAGTTATCAAATTCCTCTTGGTGAAAAATAAGCCCTGGACACTATATGTAGAAGAGTGTAAAGATATGTGTTAGAAGGTGACATGAGCAGGTAATGAAGTGTATATTAGTAGTAGAGCTTAGCATGGGGTAGAGGTGAATATGAATTATTTTTATTTTTACAGGAAAAGATGTATCACTATGTTGTCTGCAGGAGTTGACACAGTTTCCAAAGAGTATTTTTAAATGAACAAAACGAGCATGAATCAAACTTTCAGTATAAGCTATGATGTTTTGTGAGGCTTTTGGTTTTTTCTCATGCAAAATAGTGTCACCAGTTAACACCTGTATAATTAAGGGCCTGTCACCATTCTCAGCATGAGCCTTTATTGTCAAGGGTGTATAACATGACTATAAAGATACTGTAGGTGTGAAACTTGGTTTTGAAAAAACTCTCAGCTAGCAGGGACTTCTCCTGAGGAGAGATTTTTTGGGTTTTTTATTTTGTGTTTAAAATTTTAATACTTTGATTATTTTTTTCAAGTTAGGAATTAATCAGCAAAACAAAAAACCCTGTATTATTTTTATCATTTAGATTTTTTTTTTTATGCTTCAGAAGTAGTTCTGTTTTAGGATAATGTAAAGAATGAAAACTCTGAACCAAGTCTCATTTTAAAAACTGAAGCAGCAGAGGCAGAGATTTGCAATTTGCCACTGTAAATGTACGTTTACTACTTTACGTAAGGACGTGAGTGTTTGAAATACACTCAATTGTGGCTTGTTATGGAATACAGGCAGGTTTTAAAATACCAGTTTTTCAAAACACATGCACAGTGGCAAATATATTCTGCTACACCAATAATTCAGCGATTAATAGGCCACTTATATTGTGCAATGACACAGTTAGCTCCTAAAGCAGTATATTGTGTCCAAGATAGGGATTTTAGTAGCATTCTTACAATTTCATTATGAATTCTTCTCTGTCTTCCCTTCAGGAAAAAAAAGACACTAAGTTGTTATAACTTGAATGGTCTGACATAAAACCACAACAGCAAGGAAATTCCGAGCTGATTCCATTGCAGTTGTCTTCCACAGTTGTATACAGGTGTAGTAGCACATACAATGCACTGAGTGCAAACTCCTGACATGCTGTACCTTGCTACAACTGGAATGAGTACAGAACAAATTTTCTTTCCTTGCTTTTGTGTGTTTGTCACCGCTTTCTCATTGTAGAAACACTAAATGGCTTATACTGTATTTGGGTAGCACTGCTTCGGGTAGATACTGACAAACTGGGAATCCTTGAACTGCTCTAACACTAATTCTGTTTTGTGATACTTATTGTAATTGATTTTAATACATTTCTGTTCTCTCATTTATTAGGAAACATACCATAGAGATGCTGTACTGTTGGCAATCAACACTAATTTGGAATGTTTTTTCTTAGTTCCACAAATGCATTATTTGATGAAGTGGTTAAAATTGTTTGAAATGCGCAAGTGTTTTGGGTAGTATTTTATACTGGTGTATATATTGAAACAAATCATTGTAATAATTGTAATAGCTTTTCATTATAAATACCTACATGCAGACAGATGGGGCTGTACAGTACTGTGCTGTTCAACACCTGGGCAGGGCTACTGCTTGGAAACAGGTTGCAGTGTCAGTAAACCATATGGATCAAATATTGTACCATTCAGTGTTGGCGCTCACCAATGCAAAAGGAGAAGAGACGATTTCAACATGATTAACACTACATAGCTTTCACACATCTGGTAAATTAGTACTAAAGTGACCCTTTCACTTACAAGCATGTTTTTTTATACGAATTAGCAGGTGTGCCTGTGTAAAATAATTTGTTTTTCTGTATCTTGGAAAAAATACTCTCCACATTTAGAATGTTGTATGTTAGAGAACTCTTAAATGCACCCTTGTCAAAAATTATATATATTAGTTACCAATGTTACTTTTAGATATGAGCATGACTGTAAGTTAGGTACTTAAGTACGTTCTGTTACATTATTTTTCTTTATGTAATACTTTTTCCGTTGTTTTATTTGGTATAAATATATACTTTGTGCTTAAACATCTTCGTTTGTTTTTAACATTCAATAGCATGTAAAGATACTGCTTTCCTTCAGTAAGATGGATGCATTGAATTTTTGGAATTCCTGTTGTAGTATGTCTGTTCTCGGCCCCCTTGTCACAGCTTTTGTAGTCATAAACTCTAGTCCTGCAAACATTATGTGCAAGCTCACCTAAGAGACAAAGGAGTCTCACTGAAGTCAGTGAGGGCTTAACATTAACATGTACATCTCTGTGTGTTTGCAATAATGAAGAGGCAGTGACTTCACTGAGCCTCATGCACTTTGTGTAAAACAATAATTGCATACAGCACTGTAGTGAGAGCTGGTAACAGAACATCTGTTATCTGCTATAAGAAAGCATCTGCTTTTTGCAGGTAGTGCTTGCAATGTTCAGGATCTTCCCACATAGCAGATAGATGTTTGGCTAACTCTAAGTTTATAAATAACTTGTGGCAGACTATCAATAAAGACACACTATTTTAATTTCCAAGTTTTGACTTATGAATTGTGAAATATATAATGACATACCGTGTCTGAAGATTTTAGTTTTAAAAAATCTTGACAGGATTCATTAGTTTGCCCTTCTGTAAACCAGAAATTTGGAAAGGTGGGTTTTTTTAATGTAATGCCATTTGTGATGGCTGAAGTCATTCACTATTTGCATTTTAGCCTTTCCAGAGATACTGCTGTTCAGCACTGAAATGCCTCAGCTTTGTGAAATCCAGTGCAGTTGTGTCTTTTCTTAGAAGCATTGAGCCCTGGACCTCTATCAGATTGTCTTTTACTACCAAGTTCATAGCTAGGTTTAGTCAGTCAGATCCTTTAGATTTAAACCTAACATCACACCTTGCACCTCGGAGTAGAAAGCCAGTGCCAGGGCATGGCAAGGCACTGATTTTGTTTGCTGATACAACTCTCTCCCGTTTATAAGGTGGTGACATATTGCCATAGTTGAAGTGTGAGTGACCTTCTGAGGCAGCCCTCAATAGACTGTATTACAGCAAAGCAGGATATCTGGTCCAGGTGTTCCAGGCTCACTTGGCAATTCTTTTTGAAATATTCTCAACACTTAGTTAAAAATAAAAAGTATTGGTTTCAGTAAGCCAGAAGTAGTATGCTTCCAAGGAAGCTTTGAGTCTTCCCTATACTAATGTGCAAGTTATCAGCAAAAAAAAAAAAGCATTTTTTTACCTAGGATCACCACAAAATAAATATTAAAGATCGGGCTATGATCTTTCTGGCACCTCCTGTTCTGGAGGTTCATTGGGAGATAAAGTGAGTTCATCGATTTTATTTACAGGATCAGCATCAGCTTATGTTCCTGTTGAAGAGTAAAGGTGTGCTTCTTGCCCTTTGTCATCACCACTTATTGCTAACAACAGTTATCCGTGCCCTCTAAATGTAGATGTCATCAAAATAGGAAGACAGCATGAAAAATCTTGGCTGATACAAAATGGTAAAACCAACACTAACTGAAGAACCAAATTGTCTTTAGAATATAGGGTGGAGCTTTGTACCAACAACCCTATCCAGTACTTAATGTCTCTTAAACAAAAAAAGCCAGTAAGTTTAAAGTAAAAAAATTGAGGAATAAGAAATGTATAAATACCAATACATCTAACAAAGCTGCTAACAGTTTTTGTGGAAAACTCATGATTTTTACTTCTCCTGACTTCTCTCTCTTTAAAGCAGAGGTTGTAACAGTGAATGCTACAGAGGTAGGCTGTTCTTGACTAGAATTATTTTCTCTATATGGGAATGAAGTTGGTGACACTGATTATAGTATTTTCTATATTAAACTGGCTTGTATTAGAACATGAAAGGCAAAGTAATTTTATTGCATTTTCCTGTCTTGACTTAAAAAAAAAGGGGGGGGGGGGCAGCAGACAGATCAAGAGCAGCCCAAGAGGCTTTTTCTTTCATGTTATGCAACAACAAAATAGAGCTCCGTAAGAATGGTGTGTTAGATCTCACCTGAAATACCCTTTCTCCTTCTTCCTCATGTGTATGTGATTTCTGAGCTACTCTAGTGTTTTTAAAATCACTTATTGTATTTACCATCTGCGACTTCTGCTCGCCTAACACCTAAAGACTGGAAATACAGTGCTAGGTGCTGTTCATCTCCAAAGGAGAACAGAGTTCCTCCTCTCCAGCATTCAGCTGTCATCCTGTTTAAAGTCTGTGATGTAATGCAGGTTTTACAGTCTGACTCCAAACATGCTGCGCACCCACCGTTACAGGTTGGTTATTGGCAAGTGTGATTTTTTGAACGATGGTGGATCCCTGTTCTGGTTTGGCTTCCCAGAGGCTGGACAAGTTCAGCTTTCTTATTTCATTCCTTTGATTTCTGCAGCTGGTCGTCATAGCCGGGGCACAGAGTCCTCCCCACTCCAGTGCTGCTGTGCCTGTTACAGGGCTTCTAACCAGCACTTCTACCTGATGTTAACAGTGATCTTTTTAAAGGTGACAATTCTATTCAGTCTGTCACTCATAGTTTCATTGTTAGACATGCAAATACAATTGCCTCAGCTCTCTTGACTGACAGGTAGCCCTTTTCAGACACCAAGCGATATAATTGTTTCGTACCCATCATCTCCTGTTGAAGGGTGTGACCTGGAGACCTCCAACAGGTCCAGCTGTAATTCTGGACTTTCAAAGCCTACAGTTAAAATGAGATACTTGTTGTGTGGGTGTATGAAAAAATCTCAGACCCACACTTTTAAGAAAGTGTGTGATGTAGGTGGTGACATTTCCCGGTGAATGGCAGTATCAGTGACATGCCTTCTGGTTAGACTAATGGCCTTCAGCCTGTGGTCTGCAGGCTGCAAGGGGCTGTGGGTAGCTGCTTCGCCTGGGAAGTTGCTGGCAACAGCAAAGCTTGCTGGGCAGACTTGCAGTTTCTGTGCAGGAGAGATACAGACTGCTGCTGAAAAGAGTTTCAGTGCCTACAGAAGGTGACAACTGCTGGACTTGTTAAACCTCTCCTGCTGCTGCCACCGGTACCTGCCACCACCTTCATCCTTCATCCACTATGGGTGGTTCTAACAACTGCTTTAAATCCCTGGCTTTTAGATTTATGTACTCCAGCATGTAAAACTGTGTGACTTCCTTGATTTCTTAATTCTGTTTTTTCACTTAAGACATGACTCTTTTAAAGGCCTTTGTTCCTCTTATCAGTCTTTCGGGATCTTTCTCGAATGCAAGATTAAAATAGCTTTTGAGCATGAAGTAGTGTTCAGGGAAAGCTGAGGTTACAATCTGAAATACCCTAGAGTTTTCCCTAAAAGCCTGTTTATTGTTAGACACTAAAACATGTACCTGGTTCTAGTTCAAAATAGCAAGAGAGATGGAGATCATTCCTCTTAGCATTCTCTGCATTCTTATTCAAGTAGCAAGGAGTTTGACCCACAGGCATTTACTCAGTCCTTTGAGGCACTTGATGAATTAAATTTGGTAATCTTTATATAGATATAAATTCCTCTGAGAATTACCTGAATGTAATATGCAGCAACAGATCACTGAGAAATAGAAGCTTCTCTTTGCAGATTAGTGCAAAGGTTGCTAGAAAACCAGTCAGCCAAACACTATCAGTAGCCAAGTTCTTATTTTCCATGTGCTAGCCATGGCTTGGAAAATAAGCTGTTTTCACATGAAAATCCATGATTGCAGGAACACTCGGGTTCCTTACAACTGTGATCTCTGCTGGTGAACTTTACTGTTGTGATATGTGGATTTTGCTTTGTTATCACCTTGAAAATGAAATGGTGAAGTCTGGTGAGGTCCGTGAGAAGGGGAAGGCAGCAGATCCACACTGCTGTACGAGGCCAGTCTCTCAGCTGCTTTTGGAAATGTCTTGCTTCTAACAAAGTGAAGACATCTGGTGGACTCGTCTCTTTGTGGCAACTGGCTTCACATTTGCTTGCATTTTATTTTTAATGTCACTAACATCTAACAGATGGCCACATTATTGAAGTGAGTGCATTGGTGACAACTGAAACAAAGGATGAAGATGGTTTTTAAAATGCAGTTGGGGACACTGTAGCTGGGCACGCATTGCCCTGGATGAAGAGTGCTCCCACCTTGTAGTGCCACATCTGACTTTCTGCTTAGCCTTTCAGTGAGGCATTCTACCATTTCCCAGGGAAGCTGTGTGGCATGGTTTTACTTGTGTCCTGGGGGCACTGAAATGTTAATGTTTGCAAAATGCTTTGAGGCTAAAGCATTATTTAAGTGCTTCCTATTAATTCATTCTCAAACTGCTATTTTGATGGTCTTCTACCGTGTGGCATCACCACACAGGAATATAATTTTTGCAAAGTAATATAAGGCATGCATCTTGATTGTACTAGCTTAAACCCACAAATGATTCCAGAAAGGTAACGTGTAAGTGCATAGCAAATGATAGCTTTCACTGGCGTGTGAAAACTCAGCAGGAAGGCTGAGCTGATTCAAGTTAGCCCTCCTCTGCTGCTCCCCAGTTAACTTCTATATGGTGAAGACGAGCGCACAGTTACCGCTGACAGATCAATGCGCACTAGTTCTTCCTTCTCTGAAAATGTCTGTGCCCACGTCCTTAGGTTTTTAGTTATTTTTCAGATTCTGCTTTCCTGTTGAGCTTTATCCGGTCTTCTTTCTGGGAAGCCAAAGTAATCTTTTAGGTATAAAAGTATCTTGATTACTTAGGAGCATGAGGGGGGGGAAAATCTTGCATTGTTATATGTGTATATGCATAGAGTAATGCTGCAAGTGTTTGTGTGTGTGTGTCTATATATAGATACAATATATACAAACACTAATTTCCTGCCTAAAGACAACTCAGGTTCTCATGAGCATTATGATATTTGGTTTGGAGTCATAAGGAGAAAAAAAAAAACACGAGAAGTGCCCTCCCCGTATTAAAGTCTTTATGGTTGTTGCTTATTTTTAAATCTTAAGGTTTTCAGGTGTGGTGTAGGAGCATTTCAATCACAAAACCAAAATGAATGAGAGGACATGAGTGCACCTTGTTCAGCTGTGCCACCTCAACCAGTCTCAAGCACTTATAGCAGCCATATGTAAATCCGTTTAGCTTTTGGGGACTTAAGGGCACCTTGAACAAACAAAAACAAACAAGCAAAACCCCAAACTGGAGGGGTGGGGTAAGAGAAGATGCATTGCCAGTCACTCCCCTCCTGTGAGGCTGCATTTGTTGCTTTTAATCTGGGACAGAAGGGCAGTTGCCTTCAGATGAGATTTGTCTACACTGAAGTTTACCTTCAAGTTTAATGTATAATCCATGCTATGTATCTTAGTGTACGCATGTTCTGTAACTGCGTAGTCATACTCGTGCATACACAAACACAGAGCTCTGTGTGTGTGGCTAAGGAGACAGAGAACTGGTACATCATGGAGCAAATGTGTACTCGTGGCAGGGATTAAACCCCCAATGGGTGCCTAATGCAACCGAGTGCCATGTTCCACTGATACATAGCACAGGCTATGCTGCTTGCTTAAATTAAGCTTTTTAAATAGAGATGAAGATGTTTTTGGATTAATTCCCCATCCCTAAAATCCCAGGACAGTTGCTGGGGTTTCTTTTGTTTTTGAAGATTTAAGCTGCCTCCATGGGTGGGCCTAGACTGTTTTAAAATGTATTAACATGTGGATTTATGCCACACTTGAGTGTAACTATTTCTGTGCCACAACTCTTGTTGACAGGTATTTCTTTGGTAGAATAGTAGCACTGAAACAGAAGATGACAAGCTGATGGCCAGGCATTTGAAATCAATTTAGGGTGCTTTTGAAGTCAGAAGTCTTTGACCTTAGGTTTCGAATCAGTCCTTTGGACTAAATGTTGTGCTTGCACAGGATTGAGCCTGCGACTGGAACAAAGAGGAGATGTTTATATCCCATAATAGGCAAACTGAGTGCTCTAACTAGCTGCTTCTAGCAGTGACTCTGGTGGCCACTCTTTTAGGCTTTTTTTTTTCCTTTTTTTCCATTGTGTCATCTAAAAATGTCTGATGCACTTTCCCTGTTATTAAAACACTCAGACCTCAGCGGAAACGTTTGCATTTTATACATTTATCTGTGTTAATACATTTGCATATGTTCATAAATTGTATTTAAAAATACACACACAAAATGTGGAGGGGCTCCGAGTGTGCTATAAGACAAGATTAGACAGTGAAGTGTTTGGAGAAAAAATGGAGGCAAACCTATACCGATAGATAGACAAGTATCCACTCAGGTAGAAATAGTGAACTACAGGAACTGAAGATTGGGACCTGGTAGCTCAGTAAATAAAATTGCTTTTGTGACTCAAGAGAACATCACAAAACTGGTTTATCTGTCCGGTTTTTGCTGTTATAAAAATGTGTGTGCTCTCATGAGATGCACAAATGCAAATACAATGGAGACGAAGCAATTCTACACTGGTTTGTATCGGTGAGCAGCCGGAGTGCTGGTCAGCCTCCTGCGTGCATTTGAAGAAACCCACCCACCCTGAAGAGGGTGCAGAGGAGACTAGTGATGACGAGGAAAGCATGAGAGAGCGAGACTACAGTAGTTCGGTCATTTATCAAGAGAAAAGCTGATTAAATAGTTAAAGATGATCTTCAAGTAGAAAGCAACAGCTACTAAGGATCTATTACGCACAGTGCAGGTTTTGGTTTCCAAACATTGGTTCTTTCTCTGCTTAAGAAGTCCTTTAGTACCTGCTCTTTTTTTCTATTGAAGATATTTACATGCTTTAATTAATTAAGCTCGACTGCTTTAATAAACTGGACAAAATGTTTCCACTGTGGTAAAGGGCGCTTTAGTGCTATCTGTCTTCTAACTCAATGTATTGCATGTGTTCAGTGTGTCTGTGAATTAACCCAGATAGTCAAGTCCGAGTGTGGCCAAAATACAATAGATTGAGCACAGCTCTCACTTAGTAGGAGAAAAACCTCCTGCAGAGAAGTAAAATCATCCTGAAAATCATCCAGCCTTTGTGGAAAAGATGTATTTCTGGCTGAAACTCTAAGGGAACTACTGATGAGCTTGAAGCTAAGCCCAGATACCAGTCTTGGCAAAAACAAAACATCAAACTGGGTAAGAGGGAAAAAAATCTAGCAGAAGAAGTGTGTGGTCTTTTCTAATGGAGCAATCTTGCATGTTCTCCAGTGCAGAGCAGTATGGTAAAAATGATGGCCTGCAGACTTATACATCATTTGTTTATGGGTATATATTTCCCTTAAGGGAGTGGCATATTTCCCGCCCCCCCTTCACCTCAAAACTTTCTCTTTATGATATTATTTTTTTCTTTTTTTCCTACTGAGGAAGGTCTTCCTTGTAGCTGTCTTTCTGTTGTTTGCAATTCTGCCCTTGAATAAATAAGTTTCATGAGACTTGAAAGAGAATTTTTTGGAATGTAAACCTGTTTGGGACTCTGGAGCAATTTCAGTAAGTTAAGATGAAATGCTCTGTGTTTGGCTCAGGGTCATTAAATAATTCACTGTACTTATTGCCAAGCAAGGACTATTTCATACACTGTTTTCCTGGCTAAATTCCAACCTGGCTAGTTCATGTGCCCACCTAAATTCCTCCTGCATGTTTGGGTAGAGGAGATAGTCTTCACTTGCCTCTTTAAAACACATGTGCCTCATCTGGCTCATGCAGCCTGACTTCCACAGGTGCCTGGTTCATGGGTGGGTAGGCGATAACTTCTATTATGTAAAATACTGCAGGCTCTCTCAGGATGAAAGGTGCTAAATGTATGCAAGTCATTTCTTATTTTGCTCAGAGCCTGACAGTTCTGCCTGGGCTGGAGATGTGCACGACCTGTTCTGACTTTTCCAAAACAGGTTTTAATGTGCACTGAACCCCTTTGCCAGCGCTCCTGCGCTGCCTTTTGTTTCTAAATTTACCCTGTTGCACAGCTGATTAGGGAGACAGGAAGCAATATATCTTGAAGCTTTCAGGAGACAGCCCCTCCCTGAAGATGTACTTAGTGAACTGAACATTCAGCGAACAACGTGCAATCTCTGGAGGTTCAAGCCCGGGCGTGCCAAATTAGGTGATACCATCAAAGAGTTTGTCACTTCCTGCAGAAGTTCACTAGCAATTTTTTTCCCCCTCAAATGATTTTATTTTAAAACGCAGACAATATAGTGTTGCTGCTTCCCTCTGCCCTGCGTTGAAGGGATGGGAGTTTGGGATCAGCATTGTCAACACTGGAGTGGGTGAAGCACTGTTTCGGTGAGCTTCGGATAGAGGTTTGGAGCTGGGAGTGGTTTTTTGTTTGTCTCCCTTATCATTTTGGCAAATGTCTGAAGAATTATTGTCTCTCCCTCTTCTATTTTTGGATAGAGGGATGGGAACACTTGTTGTTTTCAAGTAGTGTTTGAGTCCAGTTAGCAAAAACTCCTTAGTACACATGTGCTTTGGTCTTGCACAAAAGACAAGACTCCAGCTTCCTGAGGTTATTAATTGTGTGATACCCAGCCTGCACCCAGTGCCAGCAATCAAGATGCCCGATCTACAAAATGCACCATTCTCTTGATTCCTTGATATGGCAAATAAGAGATTAAAAATACAGCCATTTCACACGAGCAAGCTTTTCTAGTTTGCTGTGTGTGGAAAGGCAAATGGCGAAACCAGGAATTTGATACTTCTGACTAGTGAAGTAATCACTCGTGAGTGGATGGGGAGAGGTTTCGGACAGGATCACAAGCCAAACCCTGAACTGTAATAGAGCACAGACTTCTGGCAAACCTCTTCCCTTCCTGTGCCTCACCTGTGAAACGGGTACAGTTAATTTGCCACTATGAAGATAACTTGCTTTATCAAGTCATTTCAAGGTTTTCTTCTTTTTTTCCGTTTGCTAGCAAGTCGTTCTTGAAAGGCATTCACACAAAAAAAGTAGGGTTAAGAACTACCCAAATATTTCCCCAAAATGCAAAAACTTGGCCCAGAAAGGCTTTCTTGGGAGCCAAGGAGCATTTGGTTCACCATTCTCCAGAGGTGTTTCAGGTGGCTTCTCTTGGAGCCTCGCTCTCCAACAGTGTCACCTTCATAGGTCTGGCAATGCTTGCATCTGCCACAAAGCTGTGGCACGCCAGAAAACTGCCCCGGCAAGCCTGGCATCTCTCATTTTGTACCAGTGAGTGCCTGGACTCTGTGGTGCTTTAGGTACTGTGCAGCTTCTTTTGCGAAAAGCAGGAGCAAATCACTACTAAGTCAAATCACAAGTGTAGAAATGAATCATCACAGGTAGTACAGTCCTGGGAAAATTCTCACTGGGATGTTCTTCAACTGCATTTGCTGTTCAGTATAAACCTGTTAATGCTGTTCTGTTTAGAGAGACAAAGGAAACAGAAATCTGTAGTCTCACTACTGAAAAAAATGGTTGCAAACGTGTAACTAAGCGAGCGGTCATGCCCAGTACAATTACATCAGTGAGAGCACAGTCATCCATCTGTTATTTCCCATTAATTTTACTAATCCTGTAAAGCTACCTTAAAGTGTTTTTGCTGAAAGGTATGTTGTTTGATTCATCCGTTTAGTAGGTATGTGGAGCCTCATTTACAAATAAATCATTAAGTTACCTTTGCAGTGATACTTTAGTGGAGGGTGTGATATCCAGGTGTCAGAAATATATATATAAATCCTGTTCCCAGGGTATAGTTCAATTATCAGAGCATGACTGTAGTTAAAACTTACAGAGCACTGAATTAAGTGCATCCTTCCAGAATATGGACAGATACAAGCAAACATAGAGCCAGCTAATCCAGCATCCTTTTGGAGACCTGAGGCTATGCCATAAATTGCAAATTAATAATTCAACTGTTGGTTTAGGTCCTATTTTTTTTTCTGTCTGGGGGAAAAAAAGTTTACCTTGAAGAACAGGTGAGGGGGAGTAGAAAGTGGCTCCTCTAAAAACAATTTCTCCATTTTGCTTGATTTTTTTCCCCTGATTTATAGTACTAATACACTTACATCTGTTACTCTCAAACTGCTCCTTGGTTTTGGTTTTAAATACTGTAAGAGAATAGCTGAATAGCAGCAGAACCCCCTCTCAGTAGACCTCGAGCTGTCCCCCTGCCAGCTCAGGCTATGGGTTTTCATGTGGCGGAGTGAATCACCCTGATCCTAAACATGCAAATTCTGCTTGCCTGCTGCCATTTTAAATAAGCTCGGAGCTCTGCACAGCATAATTAAGAGCTGTGACAGCGAACTCTAAACATTGCTTCCAGCCTGAAGTAAATCACAGATCTGTGTACGGGACCTCCAACAAACTGAGTCCAGATCTGCTTGATGAACACTCTATGTTTTTAACCTTCCCTTCGCGGCGTAAATTCCACCTTTGCGTTAAATCCCTGGGAGGAACTGAAAAGTAATTTGGCTGCTACAATGCTGGTCTACTTTGAACCATCTGTGTTCCTGCCAAGGTGCCAGATCCTCCAACAGCCCTCCCTGCATTGTACTCCCCTCAGCAGAGACTCCCCAAAACACAAGGCATTATACATAAAAGCCGGGGATCTCCTCTCCTGCCAGTCATGAGGTGACTCAGGCCCCAGCAGCCGTGCCTGAGAAAGCCCTCGGAAACCCACACGTCTGAAAGATCCTGCGCTGACGGGATTAATCCAGTAACAAAGGAGATACCCAAAGAGCTGGTTTTCTGTGGCAGTGCTATATCTGGGCAAGGGGTTTGGTTTTTTTTTTTTTAAGATATCCATATAGCTTAAGGAAGAGCTGGAAAGAAGTGTGTGCTGAGAGATTTGGTTTGATGGGTTTGGAGAGGCCGCTAACTAACTCCTGCTGGTGAGATGGTCCTTGTGACCCTGGTGCTGTTGAAATCAGCTGTGAAGGCGGTTTCTCTCCAGCTGAAGGTGACTTTTGTTATCTTGTGGCTTTTGTGTGAACAGCAGCTTTTAAGTTTGTGGCTGTCAAGGGGAGAGAGTTCATAAACATCAGACTCAGAGTGAATTTTGCTGTGTTACCAGCTGGGATAATCGCAGTTGCTCACTGATGGACAGAAAAAGCTAGGACTTCATCTCTTCTCTTTCACAACAAATGAACAGTCTACAAATTATAACTGATATTTTTTTGTGCTTTTTGGCTCTTCCCATTTTTTCTTCTGCCCTAACTCTGGTACTTTTTCCAAACCCAAGGAATTTGATGGATGCAGCCAGTCCTATCTGAAGCAGTAGTCTTTCCTTTCCTTCCCCCAAACAGAATGGCCCCCTCAATCCACCCGAATGGAAAACTGAAATAAATAAAAACTGTCTCCCCGGAAAGAAGAAAATCCTTGCCAACTGATTTTTAAAGAGACGGAGTTTACACCAGCTGCTCACATGAAAAAGGAAATGTATCCTACATAGCAGTGTTAGCTAATGCATCCACCAAACCATGGACCCCCAGGTGAATAAGATGTCCCCAACATCAATTCAGAAACTTTGGGGCTTTTTTTTTTTTTGGTAGCAACCACACTAATTTTGAAAAGGTAATACATCAGCATGCACCCAAAATGTACAACCTGGGTATCTCCTTCACGACGTTTTGAAAACCAGAAGAGATTCTCATCAAAGATTACATTTAACTGTGTGCTTGAATTACATTTTTACCAATGTTAAGTAAATGGCAGTATATGTTTCTTGGTTTTGTTTAAAAATTTCATTATTCAACCAAATTTTCTCTTATGCAGAGCAGTGCTCAACTTTGATTATGTCTTAAACTGAAGAATTTCCTTTGTCCTCAAACCTTTGCCTCCTAAAAAATAATCTAGCTATAATAGCCAGTGGGGAATGTCCATTTAGAAATGCTTTATTGCTTCGCAAATGCCACTATTAAAAATTTGTAAAGGCCAGAATCTCAAACAGAAGAAAATATATAGATAAGACATCAAAAAAATCCCAGCTCAGTAAAAATCTGAATAGTATTTATCAGCTTGAAAACATAGAATCATAGAATGGTTTGGGTTGGAAAGGACCATAAAGATCATCGAGTTCCAACCCCCCTGCCATGGGCAGGGACACCCTCCACTAGACCAGGTTGCTCAAAGCCTCATCCAGCCTGGCCTTGAACACCTCCAGGGATGGGGCATCCACAGCTTCCCTGGGCAACCTGTGCCAGTGCCTCACCAGCCTCACAGTAAAGAGTTTCTTCCTAGTATCTAATCTAAACCTGCCCTCTTTCAGCTTAAAATCATTACCCCTCATCCTATCCCTACACTCCCTGAAAAGAGTGCCTCCTCATCTCTCCTGTAGCCCTCTTTAAGTATTGGAAGGCTGCTATTAGGTCTCCCCAACTCTCAGCCTCTCCTCATACAGGAGGTGCTCCAGCCCTCTGATCATCTTCATGGCCCTCCTTTGGGTCCATTCCAGCAGGTCCAGGTCTTTCCTGTGCTGAAGACCCCACATCTGAACACAGTACTCCAGGTGGGGTCTCACCAGAGCAGAGTAGAGGGGGAGAATCACCTCCCACAACCTGCTGGTCATGCTTCTTTTGATGCAGCCCAGGACATGGTTGGCTTTCTGGGCTGCAAGCACACATTGCCGCACATTTAACTTCATTTAACCTTTTTAATAGTCAGGGCAAAGCAGGGGTTTTTTTAGCTTAAGATTTCCTGGATCTTAATATATTTGATTTCTGTAAAATTTAACTTTAACTTCATTATTTTTAGATTGTGTTTGCTTTGGAACTATTCTAGCATCCTAAGCTATTTTTATTTTGTTCATGGTGCATATTTACAAATTTAACGTGGTTACTTTAGCTTTTTCTTTTATTGTTAAAACTTTAATGCCACCAATGTTGAAACAGGAAAACATGCAAACTGTCATTTGTAATGATATAAAGAAAAGCATCAGCCTCCTAGGTTGATTGATTTCTTTTATGATAGATTAATCAAATTCTTGGTAACTTTTTTTTTTTTGTCCTGCAGTAGAAAATAAAGAAGAAATCTCTCTGGCAGCTTAAATTGTATCTTCAGCTGCTGCATCCCCAGAAGTGGGCTCAGTTTCCTCCTTCCCTTCTCCTATTCACTTGCATATGAAGAAAAAGGAGGGAAAGCACTGCAGGACAGCCTTAGATCTGCTTCCCTCCCAGTGCCCAGGCAAGACATCGCCTGCCCATATACAAGGGGAGAAAAAGCCTTTGAAAGCCCCTCAGAAGGCGGGCAATGTTCATTAAGAAGTAATATTCCTCCATTACAATGAGTCGATGCTGAAATGCCATGAAGAGTTGCCATGCTTGGTGTTGCTGAAGATGAATGCTGAGGGGAACTGGCAGAGCCCTGGCTTTCAGGTGATGCTCTTGTATAGGGACATTTGGGTTCTTGGCTACGTGATGTGCTCATTGGGGACCATGTCACCTACTGCACCACCGGACTGAAAGACAAAGGCTCAAGAGATGACGAGGTCCTCTGTCCGCCTCCAGAGAGTGCTGCTGGATGTGACCCAGCTCACTTCAATGGCCTTGTCTCCCTGTGGAAACTTCCAGGAGACGTTGAAAAGTTCCAATAGTTTTTCACATCTTTGTAAAAATCACGGCCCCAGTCATCACGAGAGACGTGACAGCTCCATTTTAAACTAAACAAAGAAGATTTGCAGAATGAAAAATGATATTGACTGAAACTTTGGCACTCTGACAGCACTTGGGACTTGAATGGAATTGAAAAATAAATACATTCAGCACTGAGTAGGCAATGAAAGCCTTACCTCAGGATTATTTGGTTTGTAATTTGTCCCACACAAAGAGCATTGTTAATATTGCCAAGTTAGCACAGGAATAACAGATTGAAGGCTGCCAGGCAATCCTACCCTGCCTTCTCATAGATATTATGATTTTTCATTTTAGTATGGTCTTCAGATAAATATGGCTACTAATCGTCTTCCCTACAGAAGCACATAATGAAAATATTCAGCGAATGAGCAAGCAACCTATACTTTGTAAATGGAGCTTGGAGCCAAGATTAATTTTTGAAAGACGATGTTACTTCAGATTTTCTTGTTTCAATGCCCAATAAAAAATCATTTTGAGTTTTGCTGTTGTAAAACCTTGAAAACAACTGTTCAATATCAACAGAAAAAAATCTTATATATATTTATCTATATCTTTGCACACTGTGTTTTTGTTTCTGAATTTTTTTTCATAATTAACCGCATTTTTTTTTCCTTAGGAACATCCCCACTTCCCGGATCAAAGCTCTGTCAAGGCAGGTCCCTGTCACCAGCCATAGCAAACAGCAGAGAGGCTGTGAGCACAGCAAGACACACATTGAAGTCCAGAATATAGAAATATTATTACAGACCGCACTCTGTGAGTATGGTGTACAAGCCCTGAATGCTCCTCTGACACATAGCAAGTATTTCAGTATTTGCTACTTGACGTGGCAAAGAGTTACACAGTGCTTTGCCTAATTAACTGTAGTGCAAATAGCCGTTGCCTCCTACTGGTCTTGAACCTGGTCCCTGATAATTTTATTTGATTTTTGTATCAGAAGAGAGGGTGAGGAGTTTTTTCTTGTTCTTTTTCTTCCCACCACTTTTTGTATTTACATTCAATATTTTTTTCTTAGTCGTCTCTATTTTTGAGGTGAAAAACTGTACCTTGTGAAATTGGTCCCAAACCTCCATGCCCTTGTAGTTCTTCTGTGAACCTTTCAATTTCTACACTATCATTTTCAGTGGAGAAAATGACCCACAGATTTCCAGATATGAGCCCACTCTGGACTTCTCCAGTGAGTAACATTGTTGTCTCCTCCATCCTCCAGTCTCTGTAACTTGCAACCCATTCTGGTCAAGCTGATCAAACTGGAACATACTGACCTTAACAAAAGGTATCACTTAAATGTATTTTAACAATGCACAGCTGAGAACAGTACTTTCTAGGAATAAGGATGGAAATGGTGGAAAAATCATTCCTGGGGTTTTCCCTTATTCCTGCTTTTCAATAATGCTTACTCCTGGGGCATTTCTGTGCCCAGCTACGTTATGAATATTTTCTACACCATGCTTTGAGATCTAAGCTTTTACCACTAGGTGGTATTGTATGGTATGGTATGGTATGGTATGGTATGGTATGGTATGGTATCGTATTGCTTTGCCTTGCGTTGCGTTGCTTCGTGTTGCGTTACGTTGCGTTGCGTTGTGTTGCGTTGTATTGTTGTGTGCTGATGGCATCGATCAGCTTTGACTGATGCTGAGCCACCCCTTGATGGGCAAGTTCATGATGCAGGACACTCCCCTGGAAACTTGAAATGCTGATTTGAAGGAAAATAAAGATCATCACTGAGCATAAATTAAAGAATAAGAGTAAATATGCATTGTTGTTTGGGGTGCAATCAACTCGACAAATACGTCAAAAAAGGCACACATCTAAACTGAATGGGTCCCTGTCTCCACTTACAGTGTTTAGAGAGATAACAGTGCTTTTGGGACAGTCAAAGTAAATGTCTAAACTGAGTTAGATCAACAGTGCCCAGTTATCTCCATTTGCTCTAAAGGAAACTGATGCTCATTTGTTTGGATGCAGGTGTCTAAGGTCAGCTGGGAGGAACCCAAACCCTTGGGACTGAGTTGACTATATCTAGAAAAGACAAGAAAGTGTTGTGCTGTTTTGCTGCTGGGGTCTCTGTGTCCATCTCCCCTCACATGGAGAGGAGGAGGCAGCTGGAGAAGGTGTTCAGGATGACACTGGGAACTAGGACTTGGAGACTGGGCAGCACCAGGGATGACGGAGCTCTTGTAGGAATAGTCATTTGGGATGCTACGGATAAATCTGAAGGTGAGCAGGGTCATTGGTGATGTGGGGGTGACTGAGGCATGAGAGTGTAGGGGCTGCAGAATAACGAGGTTAATGCAAGAGCTAGAAGGGCTCTGGGGTGCTGTTGCTGGAGTTACTGAGGAGGATGCTGGGATATTCAGGTGATACTGGGGGTTTGAGGCCTGAGGGATAACGGCCACTGGTGTTGGGAAGATGCTGAGGTGCAGAACATGCTGGCATGACTGGGACAGAGGTTGTTTCATGAGGACTGAAAATATTGAAGTGAGGAACTGGTGGGGTGTGAGGGGAGACTGGCTGCTGACTTGGCTGGGGAAGAAAGAGATCATCAGGACATATGGTTATGGCCATTGCTTCTCACTTTTCTTCAAGTTCTTCTTCTATAACTGTTTCAGGGCCTGCAGCAACTCGTGGTATTAGGGCCTTTTATCATCTCTGTGGCCCAGCCTGGTGACAGCTGCTCTCTCTTCCCTGCCACACTGCAAGGAAGGGAGCAAGGACAGCCAGTCTGGCCATGCACCGTGTCTCACTTGTCATCTCCACCGCAGCGTTGGGGGACAGTGTGCAGGACAGACAACAGAGACATCGTCCCTGATCCCCAGATGAGGTACTCCACCAAGAAGAAGTACTAATGTATCTCCCTGGTGGAGAACTGAAGCTTTAGACCCAACCAAGGAACAGGAGTAACAGGTTTCCAGCCGGTGCAGAAAGCCCCTGCAAGCAGGAGGAACCACACGTGCCAGCTGACTTCCAGATTTCCGCTGGTAAAAGAGGAAGTGGGTGACCTCTGCTCTGGGCTCTGGAATGGGCATGGTAGCTATCACCAAGATTTTTTGCTTCCCTCTCTCTTCTGTTCTCCTTCCTCCTCCTCCTGACCACCATGCTCCTCTTGTCCCACCAGTAACCCCGCTTCAGGATCCTGGGCTCCTGGCTAAGCTGGGGTGCCAGTATTTACCTTTCCAGTTCCTTATGTCATTACAGTTTTATTCTCACTGGTTTGCAATCAAGTCCCTTTTCACCTGGCTAACTCAGCCCCTGCTCACACCCACCCTGAGCCCCCCGGGCAGCAGCGGCCAGGTGCCCATCAGCAGGCGACTGGCCCTGCCTGGGGGCAGTGTGGGGTGCAGGCAGCGTCCAGCTCTGTCCCCACCAGGGACAGTTGTGCCAGGGCCTGGAAGCTGGCAGGGGACGCAGCGTGCCCTGTGCTGACACAGCCCTCTGCAAATTCATCTGCCAAGCCGACAAGTCTCTGCTAAAGTACGTGAGCTGAGAGTTTTTAAAAACACATTTATAACTTGGCTATGTGTTCTGGCATCGGGATGACCTCCCCCCTCTTTTGCCAAATTTCAAGCTCTTGCTCAAATAAACGGTTGCCTAATCTTGCCCTGAAAACCACAGAGCCATTTTTTACTGAAACTGCCCTCCCCTTTCCTCCTCCTAAAAGAAAATGGAGGGGGAAAGATTCAGCCTGAGGCCAAGCCTCGGCAGAAGACATTTCAGCCCGGATGAGTAACCTCTAACAAACTTACCAGCAACGGTGGTAATTACAAGCAGTGCTACCAACTCTATCTGCAATGTGCAACACCCAGGAAAGGAGGGAAGTGCATAAATGGTAAAGATAATTTTACATAACCTGAAGAATTGGATGCATGCCCTGGAGTGTCTGTTTCTCATCCTATTTCATCTATCGTTAGCGTCCCTTCGTTGCTTCTTGCAGTCGTGCTCTTCCCCTTCTGCAGTTTCTGCCATCTGGAACAGCGTTCTTGTATTCTTCTGTCAACTCTCTAATGTCAGCTCTCAGTTAAAGACGTATCTGGGATCCTTTGTCTTTTGCTCTTACTTTTCTCCTCATTCTGTTAATATTAATCTTTGAAATGAAACTCAGCTGAAAATATTTGGAGTTTGTTTTAAAAAGGTTTATAAAAAGGAGGCAAATCTACACATACATATGATCCTGAATACATTAACATTTATGATACTGACTTTCACTGGGCAATTTATGTAAAGCTATTTCCTGATCATGAACCATTATTTAAATATGAAGAAGGCAAAGAATCAGTGGGGAAAAACCATGGACATCTTAGATTAGATTAGCTCCATTTTAAAAACACATCTTAGTAAAATATAGTCTGTTCCCAAAATCAGAAATATTAATAGACACTTCATTTCACTCATTGCCTATTTTTTTTTTACGATTTTTTAAACTGCTGATGCTACAAAATATCTCCACGTGAGAAGAAAGGAAGAAGTATTAAGTTACAATTTAGAACAGGAATGAGCTTCAGATAAAGCCAACTAAATAAACTGATATGGGGGTCTCTAACCCCCATCTGGGGACACTATTTGAATCTCATTTATATAATCTCCAGATTTAAGCTTAGAAGTAAGATAATAGATACGAGTGGAATATGTAGTAGAGTATATTGCTCACCAGCCACACAGGATAACCTATCTACAGGTCGACTTGCTCATCCAGCTCTTGCTTGGATTCACAGGGGGTTAAAATTCTGCCCAGACAGCTGCAGGAAGGATTCAGCCATTTCACAACTGTAAATCCAGGAGACAGGTTTGTTATCTAATCAGATATCTTGCATAACCCAGGCTGTGGGGCTTCCCTGGATTCATGTTTACTCAATTAAACCATAATCTTCTTGAAAAAGCAATACCCAGGCACAATTTTATGGTAGGTCTAGGTACTTCACATGCTGCTCCCCCAGTTATGAGCCCCCAGTTTTTGCATCTGTAATGCTTTCAGGCTAAATATGGATGTAACTTGTGAGCACTTAAAATTACCTACATAGCTGGTGGCTTCTCAATGGTGATGAATCCCTGTGATGTGGAGTTACCCAACTGGTTGGTAACACCAGCAGTTTAATCACAGTCGTACTAATGGACATCTCTGTTACCCAACAGGAAAACTTCTTCCTCACTGGAATGAGAACTGCTCCACCAGCTACAAATGGAAGGAATATTTGGTTTGAAAATAGTTTATTACATTTCAATAGCAGGCTCGTTTACATAATTTGCTGTTAAACTAATTTACAATCTACTAATTTACTATCTACTAATCAAGGCGACTACGTGTTAGTGAAAATCTCTTTTCGCGCTGGCTTGGAGCAAATGGAGCACACTGCACTGAGGAGGCCTGCAATAAGAATTGCAGGAAATTCACATTTTTCTTTATTTATGGGTTTATGACTCAAAACTCTCTTTGCACACTTTACCTTTCTGGTTTATTCACTCACTGTCTTCTAGAGAAGGCAGATGTAAATTGGGTGGTCTGGTAGGTGACCCAGGGGGTTAGAGGGATGTGGTGGGGTAGGATGACACAATGCATGTGGGGCGTGGGGAGCTGTTGGCTGGGTCTTGTTCTGTTTCCTTTCTCTGTTTTCTGTTAGCCAGCTATTGGATGGTGCTTGTGTGAAACAAGCTCAGAAGGAGAATGGTTAACTGCTTGTTGGTGCCTCCTGGAGAGGATCAGAGCCCAGAGGAGGCTGGAGAGGCGGGGAGGCACTCTTTATCAGGGAGTGTAGGGATAGGATGAGGGGTAACGGATATAAGCTGAAAGAGAGTAGATTTAGATTGGACATTAGGAAGAAATTTTCACTGTGAGGGTGGTGAGGCACTGGAATAGGTTGCCCAGGGAAGCTGTGGATGCCCCATCCCTGGAGGTGTTCAACACCAGGCTGGATGAGGCTTTGAGCAACCTGGTCTAGTGGAGGGTGTCCCTGCCCATGGCAGGGGGGTTTATCTTTAAAGTCCCTTCCAACCCAAACCATTCTATGATTCAGTGATTCTACGATCTCTGAAAAGTACTGCAGTGGGTAACTCAGGCTGAGGGCTTGAGCCAGCCACGTGGCAAGAGGGGTAAGAGAGACCCAAGCAACATCTGCAGTTTTTAAAGCCTTTGTACCCCTAGTACAAGTACTCCTTCGTACTCATAGCACAAACTCTTTGGTTTCCTTAATGTCATTGCTGGGCAAGCTGGAACAATATCTTCATTGTATTCAAAGGCATAGGTGGACCTAGGTTTCTGTACCACTTTTCCATTAATGTGATGTACCAGGACAGCTGTAGGGTAGCACAAGCTCTCTTTTAATCAACATTGTTCCAAGGGGAGCCTGGGAATTGCAAGGTCACAGATGCAGGCTTGTGAAACTGTTGAATGAATCAGGCAGGAACAGGTTTGTTTACACAGAAAGCTGGTACACAAACAGCTGGGCAAGGCAGAACGAGGAGAGACAAAATGCAGACACTCTGCTCCAGCCAGAGCCGAGATCAAATATACTCTCTAAACAAGCTTGGTAATGGATCTTCCAGATGTTGAGAACCAGATGTAAAAGATGATTTATGTGCTTACAAATTGAATGTTGTAAAGCTGGACTTTAAGGAGCTTCCCATGTGGAAAGGAAGCTGGGCCCCACCTTAGTCACCCACCTTCCCTGCACGCAGCTTTGAGGAGGACTCAGATGATCTCAAAGGGATCCAAAATGCAAACATGTAGAGCAAGAGCCACCTGATGCTAGGCTGTTTTGTGGGAAGCTACTTGGAACGAACACGCAAGAAGTTCGAGGGACAAGCATAGATTAAAATTTTGCTGTTCAGGGTTTTCATTGCCTTGCTTTACTTAGGGTCCATAGGTCAGAGGTTTCCCTGGCAACCCAGCTGTCTTCGTAACTCATTTATTTCCTGGAAGAAAGGCTCAAGATTATTTTAGAAGAGAGAAAGCAGTTGAGGTTGCTGTGATAGGGCATATTGCATGGGATCTAATGCACTTATTCCATATTCCTGCTGATTTTGAGTAATATCTTTGTCCCCCTGTGTTTGGGTCTCCAGTCCATGAGTTGCACAGTGCCCATGAGCAAGTAAGAAGTTGTGTTCTTGTGACTGCAAAGCCCTGGCATCTGGGCCATCATGCTGGCTCACCTGACCTAGTAGCCTGCTCCACAGTTCGTACGCCCAGCATGGAGAGGACCTGTCATGAATTGCCTCCTCACTTTGAAGGGTTAAATAAGTACAACCAACATGTCTGGGTTAGAGATAACTTGGAATAATGCCACGATTTGCCAATCTTCCTATAGCTGCTTGGACTATCAAGCAGCCCAGGATATAGAGTGCTGGGGCTGAAGACACAAGTGTCTCCTCTGGTATGGGAGAGTGGCAGGTAGGTAGGAGGTGGCTTTTCCTCCACCAAATCAGCTTGACAAGCAAAGTAGTAGTCAGGCTCCTCTTGCTTTCTTTAGAACCATGACTAGTTATCTTGGTTGCATTATTTTGGACTTAGGTGCTCTGATGTCTTATAAACAGCTGAGAAATCTACTGGCAAACCTGGCTCAGAGTGTTCGCTCGAGCTCCAGAGATGTGTGGGTGGGGTGAAGAAGTACGTGACAATGGTTAGCAATAACGAGAATTTGCAGCCTTCGAATCTCTAAAGGGGATTTTTTTTCTCCTTCATTCAAAGCTGAGAGAACCCGAGATATCAGCTGTCTCTCAGATGCTTCTATTTTAAGCAGGCTGTATGTGATAAGCAAGCAGCAAACACACTGTTAAATGCGGAATTTGCAGAAAGGGTGCGCGGGGTCTGCCCTGCACTGGTTCCAGGAGAGCTCTGTCGGCTGCAGCGGCGTGTCAGGTATCCCAAAGGATACTCACCAGTTGTCCCAGTGTTAACATTTCATAGAATGTATTTCAGGAGTGTTGCCTTTCCTTGTCTCCCACACCATCATGCAGATCCCCTCTCAGAAAGGAGCCATCTATGCCTGCTTCCCGCCAGCTCAGTGAGGAAGGACACCGAGACCCCTGGCAAGGCGCAGGCCATCACAGCAGTCCCGCTGCAGACCTGCTGCAAAAGCAAAAGTGGCCTGTGCTTTGTGCTTCCATTTTCTCCCTGGCTTATCTCAGCCAACAGTAAATGCTTCGGCAAAGAGAGAGCACGTGCATTTGTGGAGTAGCACAAAGGGCTCTGTAGGCTGTGGTGTAATCCAATGAGTAGATCCATCACAGATAAGTCACAGCAGGCAGAGCTGGCCAAAGGTTTAGGCAGAAGTGTGCCAGTAAAGTACAGAGAATGGGAGCAGGGAGGGGGTGAGTGCACTTTTATCTAATTCAACAAACTATCTTATCTGGTGCCAGGGGAAAGCAGTTCTTAGGTAGCTACAGCTGCTACATGTCTTCATGTATCTTCTGGGAATAGCTCTAAAAGCCGTCCAAGGCCAGCCACCCACAAGAGTTGCTGTTTAAAAGCCTCACAGAATAGCTAGGGCATAAGAAACACTTTGAAACATTACATTAAGGGGTTTTTTTCCCCTGTGATTTAGGGAAAGACCCACTCATCTACCTAACAGAGCACTGATTTCAAGGAAGACACAGAACTGGCAAATACCAAGAAGTACCTGAGCTATTTCTGAGGCAACTGAAATTCTGTATTACAAATTACAGATTTTTGTTTGTTTTTCTGTTACATTTATATTTATTACAGATATTATGTTTGTATTTACAGATCTAACATTTTCTGGAGTCACTTTCTAGATTCAGGGCAGTGTAACAAAAAAGCCTGATGTGGTGATGAGGTGTATGAAAGCTTCCCAAGATGATTGTTGATAAGAAGACCATGGGTAAGAGTGGAGCCCTGCTCTGGGCTCCAGCCCCGCAGTAGGGCCATTGCCTGCCCGGGCCTGCCCAGGACACCCACTCATCCAGGCTCAAAAACGAACCTTTTTTTTTTTCCCTTATTTGTCCACTCGGTGGTGCTAAAACAACATTAGCTTGGTTTTTTTTTGGTTTCATTTTCTCACTGCTGTGTGTCAAGCAGTCTGTGCTCTTCAGGGATGTTCAAGTCACTGCTTTAAAAAACTACCTCTGCAGATCCAATAGTCAGGAAACCTAATTAGCTCCCTGGGTGGCTGCTGCACACCCTGGTGCTTCATTTCCAATGGAATGGAGATAAGCGACTCAAAAGACTCGTCATGCCTAACTACACAGGAAGAGATTAGCAAAGCCATGATCTTTTGTTCCAGTGTTGATTATAATTTGTTAATTTGGGATTCTGTGTTATTCTTAGAGAAAAAGTGAATGGGGTAGCATCACTACCAAAACTATTTTGTTTTCAAAACAAGTTGACAGAGAAGAACTGATGCTGCTAGGCAAAGTCTGCGGAGAAAAACATTTTTTCTGTTAATCAACTGATATGAGAAAGATGGGTGAAAAAACCCAAAGTTTAATCTGTGACACGCAACTCTCTCCAGGTTCAATTATTTTTAAACTGGTGTGTGAGATGAGGCTTGAGCCTCAGCATCCAGCACAGAGTCCATCCCATCTGGAGCAGCACGCAGCGAGAAGGATCAGTACTTGAACAGCCAGAAATTACTTCTGATCCTAATTCTCCAACACTCACAAAATGGCAAGTGGCTCAGTATGTCTGAAGGGGAGGGTTCTCTGATGTTAAAATTGGTGAGAAAAACCTATCTAGCATGTGATGTGATTACATTTATTGTATTCATTCTTGTAATATAACCCTGTGTGAACAGTTGCTGTAGTACCTCTGAACTCTGGCTTTATGACAAAACTCCAGGCATCCCCAGCACTCATTGGCACACAGGCAGTTAAATCCTTGCAGATAACGATGTACTTTGTTCTCCCTCTTCATACCAGTTTTTACCTTATTAACTTCCTGCTGCTTTTGCCAAGACGGGTTGGACTAGATGACCCTCGAGGTCCCTTCCAACCTGGTGTTCTGTGATTCTTTGATTCCTGTGACGAGAAGCAGTGTTGGGGGTTAATGGCCTAATTTATAGCTTATGACCTGCTGATGTGCACAGACCTCTTCATTGTATAAATTCTGCGTGAAGAGCCCAAGAAACCAGCTTATGTTCTAGGAGGGTGGCCACGTGCCAAGAACACGACCACATTGTCCTCTACACCGGGTACCACGCCGGATGCATGTGGGTGACACTGAGTCAGGCAGTGCCTGGGCTCTGCCAGGGCTGGAGCTCCTCCTCTTCACAGGCTGTCCAGGAAGCACAGATTTACCTGAATCTTGGCTTCTCCTGTACTGTAAGTCAACAAGACCCCATAACTTCTCTTTCAGGGAGAGAGATGGCTGCTTGTGGCTCCCTTTTGGGGCATAGATGGGGGAAGCATGGCCTTGTGGGTTCCACGGTGGCTGGGTGCAGGAGGTGATGGGGTGAAGGCTTTAGGGATAAGGGGGGGGAAAGCAAAGGAGCAAGTCTGTCTGTGTCACTGCCCTCTCTTCACAGCAGCTTTCCATAGAGGTGTGTGGTCTGTAGCATTTATGATGACCGTAGCTACCCTGACTCCCGTGGGATTGACCTTCCCTGCCAAATAAACTTCTGCTGGAAATGCAGATGTTCCCCGCACAAACTCTCTGGCTCTGCAGCAGTGGTGTGCCTCTCTCCTCTGTCATTGGCTCCATGGGCTGGGGAGATCTTCAGCCCATGAACTCTCATATCCCTTCAGCCTCGAAGATGATACTCTCAAACTTTGAGGGTAATCCTGCCAAATTTCCTGCCCATCCCCCCCTGCTCCCAAAAGCTCATTCCCCAGAAACCAATCTGAAACTTCACTGAGGATTCCACTGAAGCCTCTTTGGCAATAAAATCCCACTGTCACGCCGCATGATAGATCATACTCTGGAAAATGCAGCCCTTGGTGGGAACAGCCAGATCATTTTGATTAGCTTGACTACTTGCCTTGTGAAATCTGGCAGCACGCCACACTTTGTAAATGTGTCAAAAGTTAAAAGTTTCTATGTGTCTGAACCCGCCTGTAGACTGCTCAGCCTTCCAAAATCCTGATGTGTAAACACACACTTGTGCTCTTCTGCAGGACCACCCTCTGGATGAGCAGTTCATAGCCATGCCCTCTCTCCCCGTCTGGCCGCCCAAACAGCAGCCACCTGCTGCATTTTACCTGTTGGACATACAGAATGAGGACAAGGTGGCAGAACTGCTGCTAATGCATGAGATGCAGCTGCCATGACTGGTGGGTACCTGGATTTTCATACTCAGAAGCGGCAGTGGGATGGCAGTGCCCTGAGCCGCAGGGAGGAGCAGCCCAATCCCAGAGAAGGTGCTCACTGCTGAGAAGAGGCTCTCTGGGACCAGTGCTACCCAGCCTGGGCTGGTGTTTTATGAGCTCATGCTTGCCAAATGGACATCTAAAGACAGTTTCTAGTGTCCTGCTAGGAGTATACTATTGTCATATCTCATTCTGTGTAATTATTCCAGTAAAACAATGACCCTTTCTTGATTATCTTCTAAAAAAACCCACCACAAAGCAATGCATTTTTTTTTTAAAAAAACAAGCTCATGGGTTTTGAATCCCTGCTCCAGAAGGGAACATTTCAGTTTCATTTCTCTGCAGTGCTATCAAATCCTGTCCTCAAAGAAACAAAAGTGAAAATGGACAGAAACAAAAAGACAAAGGTATTTGAAGATTTGTTGTTTGATTTTCTGTGCTGTGTGATTTACCCATCACTTCCTGCTGTAGAATTTCTTGTACCTTCTGCTGCTCCTACAAACAGCAGCAGAGTGGCCCAGCCAGACCACAGGTCCGGTTCATGGGAACAGCTGTTGGGTTCCTGCCTTTGACAGATAAACCACACACTGAAAAGCATGCAGATCTGCAGCAACCGTTAACTTATTTATCATTTTCCCTCATCCACTGATTTTAGTTACGTTAGCCTCCTACGATATTACAGAAAAACGAGATTAAAAACACAAGATTTGTTTTTTGTTATCTGTCCTAATAGCCTCGGAACACACTTGCTAGCAACTTAACACTCTCACCTCCTTAGCAATTAACAGAGAGAAAAAGGTGCTTCAGGGTGATACGCATGTAATCCATTTTAAATGTCTTATTTCAGGATTTAATATAAAACACATCTTAAGACCACATTTTTGTTTTCATTTGATTGTAAAGACTGACCAGCTCATATATATGTAACTCTTCTACAGCTTCCTACATTTTACTAGATGATTCTCTCTTGATAATTGCGTCATTGTAACCTTTGTCCTCCTCTTGCCTGACATTCAGATTCTGCACCCTTTTTCGGTGGTTCCTAGGAGTTGTGTTGGTCAGCAGCTCCTTTTGTTTTCAGAGCTGCTGTAGCATGCCTGCCTTCTATAGCTTTCTGCAGTGCCTGTCATAGTGTTATATTACAGCAGACAAACATGCATTGCTTTGCAGAGGCTTGTCTTTCATTCTATTTATTGAACAGAAGAAATTGGTTTACAGTGAATTTTGTAGCTTATCTTTGTCTATAAAAAAGACATAGGCTTTCTTCCAGGGACTAGGCAAATACACTGTAATGTGGGAGGCCCGACAACGTGCAAATGATGTAGCTGACAACTCATCAGCTGAAGAGTACTTATGTGTAATAACTAAAGGGACAAAACAACATTTGAAAAACAGGATATTGTACAAATGTGTTCATTTTCTGTGGACATAAGATTGGCATTGGCTAGAAAGGAACTGACCGGAAGGGGAAAGAGATTTGAAAGGACAGAAACAAAAGAATAGCACTCACAATGTATATGTATTTCAATCTACAAAGCCTTGGCCCGTAAGACTACATGTCTGGATGCAAGATTGAGCAGCTTCGTATGTACATGCAGTGTTTCACTTCAAAACAAATTAATGTTTTAAATACTCCATAGGAGCCAGCAGAAGGGAAATCACTGTGGTAACACTGAATGTGCTAAGGTCTGAAGTATGCTGCATCTTTTACAGTGATTGCTGCATATTGAGAAATGCAGCTTCAGAAGCAGTAACCTCGTGAACTGCCTAGGCATGAATACCACTATTGTTTCCAAGTAAGAAAAACAGACCCACAGAAAACAGAGAAATTCCTACAGTCTTGGGCCAATGCCAAACTGTTGTATACTCTTTCAGCGCAAGATAACCTGCTTAATTTTGGGTATGTTCTCACGGTACCTTATTTTATGCTTATAACTGAGTGGCCAACTGAAGGAGACAGTGTTCTGGAGACCTACAGCATGTGTTTGACAAATCTCAGACAAAAACCAGGTTCATACTTAGCTATCCATTCAAAACTGTATTAGGAAGAGCTTTGAGATAGGATGCAAGTTAACTTTCACTAATATAAAACCAAGGAAGTAATAAGGAAGTGGCAAGAAGGCCAGTATCAAACCCCAAGATGCTGGTACTTTATTCAGACTTGCCTTTGCACTTCTCAGTGTTCAGGTGGTGCTAGAAATGATGCTGTGTGCTTAAGGCTTCAAAACATTTGCTACTGAGACATACAGACTTCCTCTGTGCCAGCCCTTAGATGGTAATTTAATCTCCACTATTACTGGAGCCTGAAGAAAGTACAGCACCTTGAATACCAGAACTGGTCTTCTTTAAATATGTGCCTTACTCTCAGAGCAGGATAAAATCCATCTCATATCCACTTATGAATTAATGTTTTCTAAAATAATGACCTCTTAAAGCCTCCGAGGCTAGGGCTTCATTTTCCAGATGCTGTACAAGCATATTTTACCAGTTTTTCCTTTTTGTTGAAAACATGGTCTCCTTGCTTTTGTGCGTTAGCAATGGGGTGTTTATTTTGTGTCATTAATCTTGCATAATGGAAGGACAGGAGAATCTTACTTTGTCCTCTCTCATGTTCTTTCATCCCAGTGATCTTTAGGACAGTGCTTTTCCAGCTGAAAACAGTCTCTCCCTTCTGAAATTCTGCAACACAGTAACAAAGGACCCTTTGCTCCTCCAAGGCTGCTGTATCCTTGTCTCGGCAGCACTGTGGGGTAACGAACTCAGCATCTAGCTCCCACTCCCCAAGCCAGCTGCACTCACTAGCACTCTGAATTTCTGGCCCAAGAATGTTTCTATTTGGATGCAAACTTTTTTTTTTCTTTTCCACAAAAAGCTGTGTTCATAAAATAAGGACTTGAGTGACCTTTTGGATTATCACAATAACACAGGCCCAGATTATTGTATTAGAAATTCAGACGGCTTCCATTGCATAAACAGATTATCTGCTACCTGAGATGTCTGGTACTGGCTGGTACTGGGATAGATGGATTTTAGGTCAGTGTAGCCACTGGTAGATGCTCAATTAAGCCCTGTCAGCATGTTCTTTGTTTTCTGAGTCCGAGGTGATCCTTCTGAATGAGCACACCAGGAACGGAGCAATTTTCTTTCCTACTCCGCAAAAAAAAAAAAAAAAAAAGAAAAAAGTTCAGCATGACATCTAGTGTGTGTTGTTTAGCCTGATTTTAGCATCTTGTTTATGTTTTTTGTACAAGAATTTATCTCTCTGCCCACTCTACCCCAAGAACTTTTCAATTGCTTGACCAATTTAACGGCAAAGTAGTCAAAATTTGACAGCAAACTCAAGCTCTGGAAAACCCAGTCTTCTAACCCTTTCCCTAAATAGCTATTTATATTCACTCAATTAGCACTTGTCTCTTCTCCCCCCACCTCTTATGTTTACCCAATGGGTATTGGTATGTAGGTTAATATTCAATTTGTAGCCACTGTCCAAAAAATAGCAGCTTACACCCTTATTAACGGCTCATCACCCTTCTTCCTGTTTTCACTATGTTTTTCCTTCTAATATACTCTCATGAAAATACAAAATTAACATAAAGTCTAAAGGAAACTCTTTTTTTTCAGTAGTGCATGTTAGATTACTTTTAATTTATTTACTCCCATGATTATGTAGCCAATACCTTCCCACTGTGGTTAATAAAGTGCTAAAAAGACAAAGGGTTTTCAGTACAACTATTATTCCTCTTATTTTTCAAAATATTCTTAAACACAGTATTGTGCAGCAGAACACAAAAAGGAAAAGCCCGGCTTTTCTCAGGCTGCAGTTTTACTACCATTTGGCAGCAGGATTAACCAGAGCAGCCCCCGCTTCTGTCATTGAATCCCATGTCTCCTACAAATGTTTGTGCCATCATTGTTCAAGTAGAGCTGATTTATGGCTTGTTCAGTTTGCACACAGGGTTCTTTTTTGTTTTGTTTTGCTGTAAACCACAGATTGGGTCCCCATTAGCTGCTTTGGGAACTCAGGCACAGAGCTCACATCTCTGGTTTTGCTTCTGGAACAAGGGCCTTATTTTGCATGCGGCAACGTAAAACTTAAGGTCTGCTTTGCATGCAGGTTTTTGGAAGTTAGTGATCTCCTATGTACTTATGTGCCATTTCAAATTGTGATGCAGATACTTTGGGAAACTTCAGCCTGTATCTGTAACCTCTGAATGGATGATTTAATTTTAAACTGAATGCTTCATCATGGCAATGACCCAGTTCCTGAGTAAAGTGGGAGGCAATCTCACTTAGTGTGATTCACAAACCACGTGTATCTTCCTGAACCTAAAAGAAGTTTTAGTAGTAAACCTCCAGCGTAATCCCCAGGAAATCAAACAGTGACACATCTGATTCTCTTTCAGTTGAAGGAGTATTGACATAAAGGATTCCTCAAGAACACGAATAGCAATAGCTAGTTCAATTAAAGCACATTAAACAGCTTAGGAGGGATCTAAAATTTGCACAGAGATGATGGGGAAAAAATGAGGGAAATAAGACGCAGAGAAATTTTCTTACTATGAAAGCAGGAAATAACCTGGAGTCAAAGCAGACGTTCTCTTGCTTAGAAAGACAACTCCTTTGGAAGTACCAGGAATGTGGAGCTCTGAATTTACACAACTTGGTGCAGCTAAATAGCAGCCTTTTGATTTCCTTGATATATATGTGGTCCTCTTCCCACCTACATGTGGCTTATTTTAGTCCCATCATCTCTATTTTGGCATTCTTCACATTTCTATCTCCTGCTGAATGTAATGTCTATTATACCATCAGGAGAACAAAATTGTCTTTCTAGAAGCAGAGAATAAAACTTAGAAAAGTGAACAGATTCTCAAATCTAAAATGAGGAATTGAACTCGACAGTTACAAAGATCTTCCTGCAACTCATTCCAACTCTTTTTTATCCTGCAAGCAAATAACAATGAAAGAGAGTTTCTGATTGATTTTAAAGCCTCAGCTTATTCAGTGTGGCTTTGGTATGTTCTTGACACTATGGCTTATGGGAGAATTTATCTGAACACTAAATGTGAGAAAAGAAAACCCACAACTGATTTAGGTAAACTTTAACTTTTGTACTTGTGATCCTTTGTGTAGGAGGATGTGGAAAACAAAACTCTGTCTGGGTGCAAAGGGAGTGGAAACTCTCCAGATTGCGAATGTACTGACCTTCAATAAGGGAGCAGCAAGATGTACACTCTGGGTTTTGGGTTTTTTTACTTGAACATTTGAGGTTATTATAATGAGTCGTGGATGCCCTTAATGTTTAGATACGATATTTGTCCCTTGTGAGCTTTTTACCCATTTTTTGCCTATATGCCCAAATGCAATTTAAAAAGTCTAATTTAAAAAAAAATAAAGTAACAGTTATTGCTGGTCTAGTCGTAGATGTCCTGTTGCTGCGTTTAGTAAAAACAAAGTGGGCAGTTTGCATCCACCTAGATTATCAAAACATACTTTGTCTGATCTCATGTTTACAGGATGTAAGAACTACTCTGCTCTTGGGACTTGACTTCATTTGTAAGTTAAATACATAGCGCAACTTTATCTACAGTTAAAATTTTCCATCTCACATTGGCTTTTCCTAAGTTTTTGTTAATGTTTTTTTTTTTTCCTATGTCTCTCGTCATTATCCTCCTCTTATGTCCTGAAGGAGTTGATGAGAAACATCTTCCAAAGAAAATTTGGTCAGTAGTTTTTTGTGGAATGCTAATTGCGGGCACTAGCCAGCAGTAACTGTTCTTATTTTTCAATACAGGTTTTATAGATATGTTTAGATTTGTGGGACAGTGGGTAGGGGAGTCTCCTTCCACCTCTCAGTTTACCAGCTGAGTTGCATGGCTCCCCAATGAAGCCTTGTCGAGGCCTTGGAGAAATGCCTTGCTTCTCAATCTTAAAAGCAGCTTGGAATTAAGATAGTTTCTGTTTTTTCTCTATATATTGACAGCCAGGCAGGCTGTAGATACAGTTGAAATAATACATTTAATGTTCTAGGGAGTACTTTTTCTTCACCTAACTGAATGGTTGTCCCCAAGACAAAAAAGCAGCTATGTGTTCTGTTCTTGGTTAGGACTGAAGACCAGAGCAGTATCACTGAAACAGCAGACTGTGTTGTATCTCATCCTCAGCAGCACTTACACAGTGAATTTGCCACTTCGAGCTGGCTGTATCTGACATTGGTCAGGCCTCTTGGAGAAGACGTTACATCAGGTACTTCAAGGGCTCCCTGTGCTACTTAAAGTTGGTATTGATGATACACACATGTTGCAGGGTCACTGTGTTCCACGTCCAGAAATCTGCTGTATAGCCTTTGCTGTTTCAGTCAACGATGCCATTAGGTTTATTTTCATAAACACTGGTAATGTGGCAGCCACACTTCTATTAGCACTTTCACCTCTGTGATTAGATGGGACACCTTAATAAATTTCCCTCTGTTGAGGACAGCTGTCTTCCTCCCTCTCCAGAGCCAAGAGTCCGCAAAGTAGAGTGCCTTGTTTCAGTTTATCAGTCCTACTGGCTTTTAGGTCAAGACTGTGATCTTGGAAACTTATTGCAGCAGGTGAAAGGGCTGGAATAGGATCAGTCCCACTGTGATGTGCCACTGCCAGAGAACCACAGCTGAAGCCTGCATTTAGCTTGGGCAGGACTTAAACACCACTGCTCTCCTCTCTCTCCACCTCTGGAGAGTCACCTTGATCCCAGACAGAAGCCAGACTCAGGATGCTGATAACGCACTGATCCTCAAGAATTTCAGTCTTAAGAGGAAACCTTTAGTTATGTTCTCACTTCATGTCCTTTGGAGAAGGGACTATCCATCATTGCCACTAAGTAGGTGGGGAAATTTCCCTCTTTATCTGAAAAGCAAAGGAATTGCTGGGAATGGAGAACTGGGGGAGCTGCTACTACACTTGAAGAGACAAAGCAAGCAGAACGAGTCTGGCAGCTAAGGGCAGCTACACCTCTTCTGCTATTACAAGCATTTTAGCCTGCTTTTTTGTTCCTCCCCCTCCCTTCCTCCTCATTGCTACATGCGGCTTGCCAAGCAGAAAGGGAGAGCCTGAAACCGCTCGCCTTGAGGCCTGGGAGGGGAGGAAAGAGCAGTTTATATTGCCAGATTGGAAGGAAGCCGAAGGATACAGAAGGGCAAAGGGCAGATATGTGGTTGGGGGTGGAGTGGCACAAGGGAGGGAGGGATGCAGGCTGCAGAGAGTCAAGGAGGAGCACTAGATTTATTAGCCTTGGGAGAATGTATGGTAAAAGGTCAAGAATCTGTTACAATAGATTCAATGTAACTTCATTTGGGGAGTCCTGCTTGAAATCTCCAGGCTGGGAGCATCACTAAAGTAAATCTTTAAGCAGTTGCAATTAAATCCACACACATACATACACAGAGCTCAGTTCCTTATGTGACGTTCAGCAGTTCCCTACATCCAATAAAACTCTAAATCCTGCACCCCATCACTCTTCAGATATGGCATTAGGAGAGCTGACTCGATTTTTGAACCTGTAGCCTTGTCTTCTCCATGTCAGCAGAGAATGACACATCAGTGATCTGATAACCATTTTAAACATTTAAAAGTTTTTAACCTTTTTTTTTTGTGCAACTGCTGAAACAGCAAACGTTTCTGTGTCTATAATAATGCAAAGTCAAATGGTGTTACAGTAGTAGCTATTTTATACTAGCTGTCACCGCAGCTGTATGTTTGAAATTTGACAGATACTATTGTTATATATGATAAATGTCATCACATATGACAGGAAATTTGAAACAGTTTTAGAAAAGATACGAATGAGTCTCTTGCAAATTCATCTTACTGGAACTCTGTTACAGAAAATTACCCGCTAGTGTCATAACGTTCTGCTCAGTTACGCTTCCTTTATTTCCACTGTTCGGTTCTCAGTTGTGTGAACACCCTTCTGCCATTCTGTCATCACAAAATGGGGCTTTCTTAAAATCTTGTACCTGCTGTTCTTCATAGGAAATGCCACAACATGACTGTGCTGGGAGATTTTGGGCTTCAGTCAGTGTTCCAGTACCTGCTGCGGAAGTTTTTCAGGTTTCCATATGCAATATTACATTGTCTCAACCCCTCCCCCCGGTGGAAATTTATATTCGGTCTCCATCCTGTTCTTCCCCTGTGACTTTCCAGGACTGAAGGCCTTCACCCGTCACGCTGTTTCCCCTCCCGCAGGCCGCAGAGCAACTGTGTTCTACGCTGGTGTCCAGGACAAAAGGTAGAACCGGAGGGTTTGCAGCAAGTCCCCTCCGTGCCACCCTTCAGGACAACAAAGTCCTGCGAGCGGGCTGCGCCAGAGAACAACGGCTGCTTCCGCCCGCGCGGGTCCCGCGTCCCCGAGGCAGGGCCGTGGGGCTGGGCCGCTGCCCTTCCCGTCGGCGGGAAATCCCCGGCCCGGGCCGCACGGGGGAAGCACGCTCTGCGGGCGGGTTTCCCCGACCGGGAGGAAAGTACCTAACGTCCCGGCTGACGCCGGCGGGGCCGCGGCCTCCCTCCCCCGCCCAGTGCAGCCCCTCGAATGAACGAGAGGGCGGCGAGGCCGAACGGAGGAGCCGGCTGGCCGGAGTCCCCGGGCTGAGGAGCACGGACAACCCCGGGGAACACTTCCCACTCCGGCCGCCGCCGCCACACGAAGGCGCTCGCTAAGGAAGGTACCGGGCACCACCCTCCCACAGATCCGCACCTCTCCACAGCCCAGCGGGCGGGACCGAGCGGAGGCCCGCCCGCCGCCCGGCCTCCCTGGCGGGCCTGCGCATGCGCCTCGGCTGCCGCCGGGGCTTTCCCGGCGGCGCCTCCATCTGGAGTTTCCGGGGTAGGGGTGGTGCCGGCCGGGGGCACCTTTCCCCTTGCCCAGCACTGTATATAGGCCGGGGAGCGCGCTGGCCCCCCATGCTGCTGGGGGCCCGACCGGAGGCTGTGAGTACGGGGGAGTTGCGGGTGGGGGCCAGGCCGCGGCCTAGTGGGGCCTTGCCGGCAGCGCGCCGCTGCGTGGGCCCCGCCGGGTCCCTGCGCCCCGCTGAGGGGTGGCGGGCGGTGGCGAGTTGTGTCAGGGGGCGGCTGCGCCTGTTACCGGCCAGCAGCAGAGGAGAGCCGGGGTGGCCTGAGGGGCCGGCTCTGCTGCAGGCCGTGGTCTCCGGCGCTGGAGGGGCTGGCAAGGGTGGGGGGGGTGTCTAGGGGCTGTCGCTGAGGGTGCGGGGATGTCGGCTTAGAAGGTAAGCTTGTTTTGGATGGTTTATAACACGAAGAGCAGAAGGATGTTAAATTGAGTTTTGAGGTTGCTGTAGTTTTAGTATCACTACTCCAGGCTTAAGTAACTGTGTAGTGTCCCTGCAGGGTAATGGAAGAAGAAGACCCGAGCTCCGGAGCAGCAGGGTGACTCTGGACAGGGAGGACACTCAGCGCTGTAGTGGAGGGTAGCGTTAGAAGGAAAGCGTTTGGCAGAAGGTGACTGCAGGATCTCAGATTTAACTGATCCTAAATGTTTTAGGGTTATCAGGATCTCTGTTTGCTCTGATATTTCTAGCATTTACTCTGAGGCATTTGATTTTTTCCAATACGGCAACTGGCTTAACTTCTTGGACTGGCATTGCTCACGTACGTGGACAGCATAGTCCCACCGTCTGTGTTAAAGGTGTAAGGCATTTGTAACTCATGTCCTCAGTAATTAAGAAGCTATTAGTAGTAATAGTGTGATCATAGTAAGAACAAATCTACTAAGAGCTATTGAGATGAGTAGGAAATGCCCTGCTGTTTTCCAGTAGGGGATTTTTCTAGGCCTGTGTCATTGTGACAAGTATAGCTGTTTTGAGTCTTCCCTGGAAGAACTTTTTAGGAACCGGTACATACAGCAGTCAGTTCTACAGTATTTTGGATTTTGTCTTTGCTCTTACCAGAAACTTTTGGTGAAGTTCAGTGTTGCTCATGTCCTGTGCTTCGTGTATCAGTAGGTTCATCTAAATAAGAAATTCCATTGCTCTTAATTTAAGTCAGTGTAATAAAACTCGATCTTCATTGTTTGAGAAACTTCAGGCTTCAACCAATTTAAATGGATTCAACTTCTTTAGGACAAGATCTTACCTTTAGTTTTACAGGTGGTGATCAAGTAGCCTGATTCATCCATCTACCAAAACAGTTCTGCTTGTGGATTAAACAGTTTTGCATGTGTGTCAGTAACAGGGAAATTAAGCATGTAAAAGCCCCTCCATGTGACTGTGTAAAGTTGACTCCCTGAAACTTTCTAGCTAAAGTTACAAAAAAAGCTCAAGTTAAGATTTTAGTGTTTTAGTTTCTGTTTGTATAAACATTACATGCACCTGATTTTGTATGTTTTGAGACATTCCTCTCTTTTTTTTTTCTTACAGGTTTTGTTCCACCTGAAATCATTAAATGGTTGAGACTGAAGATACTTACAATTTCATCTTGCGAATAATCAATACCACTATGGAGGTGTAGGCACCTTAGAAGGGACTTCAGTCGGAACTCTGGGAGGTAGTTCTGTGCACAAATAAAGAAACTAACGCTTCAAATTTTTTTTTTATTCTGATGATTCTGTCTACTTCTGTATGCCACAAAATGACATACACAAAAAATTTAATGCAACAGTTTAAAGCATTAGAATGTCCCAACACAAGGCAATTAATTTATGTTAAATTTGATAACTCTATACTCGTAACGAAGGCACCAGGATAAAACTGAAATGCTCTGTTCACCCTGTGCTGACAATGTTACAGACAGAAAAACCTCGAGCTATTCCAGGCTTATTAATTAAGACAGTTCGTCCTTGTCAGAGACAGTCTGTAGGATTTGTTTATCTCACAGCTGAATAATCAATATATGTGAAGTTGAGTATAAGCAGACTTCAGTCTCAACAACTATTACAACAATACACGGAAGTTAAGGGTTTTTTTGGAAGTCTAGTAGTAGCAAATATACCACATCAGTTCAGTACTGTCAGTTAAGGTGCTCTTTTTTCATATGCCTTTTGAGCTTGGTAAACCATTATTTTCAGCCTCCTAATGAGGTTTACAAACTAAAATCTTTATATATGTATAAGCTGCATATTTATCAGCTGTCTAGGGTGAAACAATTCTTAAATTACTTAACATCTCTTCTAGTTAAAAATGATGTTGTTTTAGTTGCCCCCCATTTTAGTTTCTTTATTGATAAAGGATTTTGCAAAACAATTTGAGGTTTTTCCCCTCCATATCCCAACTTCACTTGCCTGACAGTACAAGGAAAGCATGTGATGCCTATATGATTCAAGGGAAAGTCCTTTTTGACATGCTTTTTTCAGTTGTCAAAATGAGATGGGGCAGCTTTTGCAATGAAAGCAATTATGTAAACAAACAAGAACTTCCCAAATGTTTAAAGGCTGTTTGTTAATCATAAGGCTAATTCTATTCACATACATATTCAAAGTTGCACATTAAAATATTTTGTTTTCAGGTTCTTACTTTTGTACAGGCAGGGGTTATTCCAAATTGCCTTTAATGCACACAACTACCTCCCAGAGGAAGACTTGTCCCATTCTTCCAAAAATAGTCCATTATGAATATAATGGAAAATAGCCCTTTCTTGGCTAGCATCATGAAGCAGAGTGCTTTCTGTGGTGAACTGAAGTATGACTTATCCTGTGAACTCTACAGAATGTCGACGTTTTCTACTTTCCCTGTTAATGTGCCAGTGTCAGAACGGAGTCTTGCCCGGGCTGGGTTTTATTACACTGGTGTGCAAGATAAAGTTAAGTGCTTCAGTTGTGGCTTAACATTGGACAACTGGCAACCAGGAGATAATGCTATGGAAAAACATAAACACCTGTATCCTAGCTGCAGTTTTGTTCAAAACATGCTTTCAGTTAACAACCTTGGACTGTCCTCTCGTTCTGCCTTTTCACCTTTGGCTGCAAACAATCTCTCACCATCTCTACATTCCATAACACTTTCTCCAAGTTTAGAACAAGTTGGATATTTCAGTGGCTCTTTTTCTAGTTTTCCTCAAGACCCAGTAACTACTAGGGCAGTTGAAGACCTTTCATTCTTGAGACCTAAACTTCACAATCCTTCTATGAGTACAGAAAATGCTAGACTACACACTTTTCACTCATGGCCACTGACATTTCTCTCGCCCATTGATCTGGCAAAGGCTGGGCTCTATTACTTGGGGACAGCAGACAAAGTTGCTTGTTTCACCTGTGGTGGTCAGCTGAGTAACTGGGAACCAAAAGATAATGCCATGTCAGAGCATCGGAGACACTTTCCTAGCTGCCCTTTTGTGGAAAACCTTACCCGAGACCAGCCAAATTTCAATGTTTCAAATGTGAGCATGCAAACCCATGAAGCACGTGTTAAAACATTCATAAACTGGCCAACTAGAATTCCAGTTCAGCCTGAACAGCTTGCGGATGCTGGCTTTTACTATGTAGGTAAGAAAAACTGATGTCTCTGGTTTTATTCATATTGCTGTGTCAGCATTTACTTTAAAGTAATTTGTATGAATGTTTGCTAGGTATTTTGCCTTTTTTTTTAAAGGCCGCAACGATGATGTGAAGTGTTTTTGCTGTGATGGTGGGTTAAGGTGCTGGGAATCTGGAGATGATCCATGGATAGAGCATGCAAAATGGTTTCCCAGGTAACTTGCAAAATCTCTGTCATAATTTGTTCATGTCCTTAAATGCTTCTAATTTTGGCAGATATGTACTGCACTTAATAGTTTTGTTTAACTTCATATGATGTACAGACTCATTTTTTCATAAAATCATAGAATTGTTTGGGTTGGAAGGGACCTTAAATATCATCTAGAGCCCAGGTTGTTCAAAGCCTCATCCAGCCTGGCCTTGAACACCTTCAGGGGTGGGGCATCCACAACTTCTTTGGGCAACTTACATTCAGAGCAGGAAAGAAAACAATGCATTTTTTAATTTCATTTGGATGTATTTCATGTACTTCTGTTTAAAATATTTGAAGTGCTAAGGTGGCCTTAATTAAAACATTTCTTCATTAAGCAGGATATTTAATGCTTTCCACTTAATAATTAAAAGCTGTGTGCATCCCCAAGTCACTCTTAGCAAGTGAGCCTGTGTTGTTAATGAGCATACTTATGTAAGAGAAGCAGTCAGAAAGCAGACTGAGGAGAGAAAAAGCTGCTGAGAAATGAAGTAGAAGGAACATCTAACTCCGTCAGTCTAGTTCTGTGCCCACGCTGAATGTTCTTGAACCATTTTTTCAGCAGGTGTGGTTTAGTTTCTTAGGTGTGGAAAGGCTTATGAAGAAGGCTTCAGCAGCTGTTTAGTATGTCTCTTGGAAAAATGACAGCAATAACTTTTTAATGTCCCCCATACTTAAATGGCAGTTGCATACTTGCCCTTAATGACAGAAATAGCTGCACCTAATTTCAGGAAAGCTAATAATAATTCTTCACATTCTAGATTTCCAACTACCAGCTACTGTACACAGAGTTAAATGACACCTTTGTTTCCTTCTGTGTTATGCCTCTCAGTAAATACACTGAAGAGATATAACTCTGCATTATGAAGCAGATCTGGCTTTGATAGCAGTGCTGAATTTTGTTAACTTCTTTTGAATTATTTGAATAGGAGATAAGAATGGCTAGATGTGAGATAGAAGCAGTTTATCACTACACTTTGTAGTGGTGCTGACATGGTATCATTTCTCATGGCATGCCTTTTTTGGTTATGAGTGGCAGCAGAGTAAAAAGCTGCTGCACTGGTATACCTAGGCCTGCTGGCTGCTGAACATCATGGAAAAGCTTTATCAAAGTGTCACAGACACTGGGCTGTATCAAGCTTCCGATTAAGAAAACTCTTCCCTTCTGAAGGAAGAGAAACACATTATTTTAAGTTATGTTATTGTAAACTGTTTCATTCTTCTGTATTTTTTTTTCCTTGGGCAAGCAGAAAGTATAATTTAGTACACTTTTGTCAATATTTCAGGTGTGAGTATCTGCTTCGTGTAAAAGGAGGAGACTTTGTAAGTCAAATTCAGGCTAGGTTCCCCCATCTTCTCGAACAGGTAAACTTTACTGTTCTGTAACTTTGGTTTCCCCTTGTTGAAGGGTGTTATGTTCTTTTTGTGAGTTCAGTCCATCCTTCTGCCTCATATCTGCATATATTTCTACTAGATTTCTAACACAGTAAATGCTCTTCAGGAGCACAGAAATGAAGCCAGTGCTGAACCATGGCTAATGGACTTGCCCTAGTAGACTTTAACCTGTACAGATTGCTTATGGAAAATATTATGTGGTAGTGACCTCCTTCATGTTAGGAGGGGGAATTTCTGATGATGTAAGTTTATAGAATAACACAGATCAGTATTTCAGAAATTATTTCAGAGATTGGCTATAGACAGCCTGATTTTTTTCTATCCGTATTGCTTCTGACAAGAGTAAGCCCAGCTTCTCTTCATGGAAGTGGTCGGCACTAACTTTATATTGGTTATATAGTTGAACAAATTTGCAGACTTGTGTAACTGCATGTAAAATAGTTAGTGGGTACCATTCAGATAAAAAGCTTAGCATGGTTGATAAGGGAAAATGTTAGAAAGTTATGTAGGGGGAAAAACAATACTTTGATACTAATGTAGTTTTGTTGTGTTCCACAGCTGTTGTCAACTTCTGATATGCCTGTAGATGAAAACATTGATCCTCCAAGTATGTATATTAAAGCATGTCTTTAAACTTCTTCAGCACTTTGCAAGCTTAATGACTACTTATCCAAAGCTAACTTACTTAACAGTTCTTATATTTTCTTGGAAACAACAGTATTATAAGGGTTTCTTAATTAATGATAAAAGTTAAGGTATCTTCAGTGTTATAGGGACAAACTTTGAGGAAGCACCTTTAAGAAATCTCATCTTTCATTTTCCTTGTTTTCATATTAGCAGCTCACATTAAGATTTTTGGGTTTGAATGCTTGACATCTGCTGTATTTGTGGCTTTTGGTTGTATGGTTGGGTTAAACAAAACAAGTCAATTTGCCATTTGTTAAACTGACCTATGGTATTGAACTTGGTGGAGCAGTTGTTAGAGGGTGCCATGACTGTGCAGTTATGCAGATCCATTTGTAGGCACATAGCTAGGTAAAAGCTCTAAGTTGAGCAGCAGTAGCTAAGGAAAGGATAGGACAAGCTGATAAAGTGAAGTCTTTGAGTTGGACTCCAGTTATGGTGGAAATAACCCCAGAGGTTGAGTGAGTTGTGCTATGGTAGTCTCTGCTGGTTGAGGACAGTGCCACGTGCCTGGTGCTTAGTAAATTGAATGGAAAATACTGGTCAAGAGCTGGAATAGAGCAATTGTTTGTACTATAAACTCTGAATTTTGATTCCTCCTTCCCCCTCCGACATTTTTCAAGGCTGAAGTTAGAAATGACTATACATTAAAAAAGCTGCTAAGGCCCAGTGGAATTCTCTGGTTTCTCTGGATTATCCTAGATTTTAGTAAAGGCCTAACATGGATTGAAGTTTATAATGGATTAAAACCAATTGAATTCAAGTAACTGGCTACCATTTTTAAAACTAACTACTTAAAAGTCTGTTTAGCCATTAAAACTTTTTAATGCTAGCTATTCTGGTATATATGCATTTGTGTAGGTAATGTTGATGTGCCTAGCTTCTGGGTTGTATAGATATTTTATTCTTTATATTATACACAGTGATTTTCTTCTTTGAATAGTTATTCATTTTGAACCTGGAGAGAGTCATTCAGAAGATGCAATCATGATGAACACACCAGTGGTTAAAGCTGCCTTGGAGATGGGATTCAGCAGAAGGCTAATAAAGCAAACAGTGCAAAGTAAAATCTTGGCCACTGGAGAAAACTACAAGACTGTTAATGATCTTGTGTCTGATCTGCTCACTGCTGAAGACGAAAAGAGGGAAGAAGAGAAAGAGAGGCAATTTGAAGAAGTCGCATCAGGTATGCGTAAGGCATGAATAAAAGTGAAAGCAGAAGTGGTTTGTATTATGTATAGTTTTTATAACTGTTTTTATTCACTAAGTAATTTAATTTAATTGCTATTAGGATCAGCTTCTGTAAAAGCATTGTCAGGGTATCTGTATGGAACTAGCAGTCTGGCAATTGTTTAGTTCCCTTTCCAGAGGATGGTTCATACAGGTGTGAAGGGTTCAGAGTCACATGATTCCCTCCACAGGAAGAAAGCCATATTTTTTAAATTTCTGTGCATTTATATTGCTCTTAAAATAAATGGAACCAAAATACTGTATTCGGCACACCTATTTTTTTCCAGATTTGCCTGCTCTTTAAGCTACTTGAATCAGTGAGCCACCATATCCACCTTCTAGAGAGGTCATAAACATTTACAAATTTAGATTCTATAAGATGGCTGAAGGTCTGCTTCTCTGTCTGACTCAGTCATGTAGGTCAGCTATTTAACAATGTTTATTTGATGGGTCTTTAACATTCTTTATTAATACCATGTAAGTTTCAAAGCCTTAAAAAACCCTACTATTTTTGAGTCTGTGAAGGAACAATGGAACTTCTCAATTATAAATTGATTTAAGACTGCTTCTTTCCTACTTGCATATTCTATCAAAAAAGCAGAGATGGGTTCAGCCATTAATGCTTAATGCAAATGATTTTTTGTTGTTGTTTGTGATAGACTATTTAAAAAAATAATTTCCTGAATCTGGTTTTGCTGTACATCTGGTTTCCTTGCACATAATTCTGTTGGACATGTCTTAGGAAAGCTTGATTCTGTGTGCATCTCAGTCATGATTTTGACTGACACTGACTAAAGTTAATCTGTCGTTATTGGGGAGTTGGTGCTGGTGTTACTCAGAAGCGTTGTGTTTTCTTTGCAATTCTAGAGAGAATCTAAGTCTTGCTAGTGTGAAGCTAGACAAGATCCCCTCAGATATGTTAACCTAGAGATGTGAACAGGACTTTTCATTGGCGAAAAGGCTTCAGCTCAGAAGCTGATTATATGTGGTTTTCTTAAGTCTGTTCTTTATGTGAAACCTTACTGAAGTCTTTATTCATGTTGTGTAGAAAGTGAACATTTCAAATAGAGTTTAAGGAATGTATCAATTGTTGTTAAACAGAAATGCAGCTTGGAGTAGTGTGTTCCTAACAAACATCTAATCCCTTTTGCATTCCAGATGATTTGTCCTTAATCCGAAAGAATCGAATGGCTTTATTCCAACGTTTAACATGTGTACTTCCAATCCTTGGGAGTTTACTATCAGCTAAAGTGATAACAGAACTTGAACATGATGTTATTAAGCAAAAGACACAGACACCATTGCAAGCAAGGGAACTGATAGATACAGTTTTAGTGAAAGGAAATGAAGCAGCCAGTATATTCAGAAACTGTCTACGAGACTGTGACCCTGAACTGTACAAAGATTTATTTGGTATGTCTTTTTTTTTTTTTTAAAGGATGTAAGGTTATGGAAGTTTAACCAGTGCTGTCATAGCAACCTAAAGATAAAAAAATTGGATGCTGTTTGAATATAGATTAGTCAAATGACTAGGATTTTTTTTCCCTCTTATTTTAGTGGAGAAGAACATGAAGTATGTTCCCACAGAAGATGTTTCAGGTATCTTAAACTCTACCTTATTACTTTAAATGGTATTGTGGAACAAATAGCTAACATGATAACAAAGAAAATTACTTTGGTTAAGAAATAGATTTTATGCTTTACCATCTCCCTAATTATGCTTTGTTGAGGTGATCTTACCTGGAAAAGTTAACTGCATGTGCAGACTTGCAAGCAAGTCTGTCTGCTATGAGCTATATCCTGTGCCTTGTACATGCTTTTGCACCTAAGGAGGTAGAGCTTTCTGGGGCTTGAGAAATCGAGCACATGCTGGACTTGATCTTGGTACAAGCTCTCATTCAGGCATTTGGTAAAGACTGGACAGTCAGCAGTGGGTTAGCATTTCACAGCGGGTATCATCATCTCTACTTTTCCCAAGTGGGTTATAGGTGTCCTAAGATCTAGCTTGACCAACAGCTGGGTAGATAAAAATTTGTAAGATGTGGGATTGAGTGTGCTCTGGTTCTTAGTCCTGTAGTTTAATATATTAATAGACTGCATAAAAAGTATACAAGCCTGAATGTAGCTCACTTCCATCAGTCAGGCTGTGCTCTGTGCTTCTAATATCCAATCAAGAAAAGTACAGCATTTGCTAAAATGTAAACATTGGTTGGTCTCAAGAACTACAGCTGGCCTGCAGTCCCTGAGCCATTTGACAGAACTGGAAAGTACACAGTAGTTCTTTGCATGCTGCTTTTTGATTTCTAGAAAATATACTTATTTTCTCACTGCCATCTATACTTAGTCAATACAGATAGGGAAATAAAGGGTGAAATGGAACATGACTGTATTCTAATTAGAATGCACATATATATTCATGCTTCTTTAAAAGTTAAATAATTTTTCCAGGTTTACCTATGGAAGAGCAATTAAGAAGATTGCAAGAGGAAAGAACATGTAAAGTTTGCATGGACAAAGAAGTTTCTATTGTTTTTATTCCATGTGGTCACTTAGTGGTATGCAAAGAATGTGCACCATCCCTTAGAAAATGTCCTATTTGCAGGGGGACAATAAAGGGCACAGTTCGTACATTTCTTTCCTAAAGAGGGAAACTTGCAAAATGTCCTTGTTCCTGTCATACTTCAGCTGCTGAAGCTTAAGCCAGCAGTGTTTTAGGAATGGAAAATTGTGATACAGAAGTTGATTAATCAACTACCTAACACCGTTGTGTAATAGTAAATGGTATCATCATTACGAATTTACTAGGTCGTCTTTGCCAAAGGCCATTTCTTTTCTGTTCATAAAACTAACTCAGTACTGAGGTGAGGTTTTTGTGGCTTTCCTAAGGAAAGCAGTTTCACTAGTATGCCTATGCCCTTCTGTCACTTTGAGTAAAAAAACTTTCTGGTTGCCTTCCTAAAATGGAGCTTGGCAAAACTCACAAGTTTCTTATATGTGGATGTGAGGAAATACATTAAGATTGCTGTTTATTAATAATTAATATTAATTAACCTCAGCTGCTGTTTTGGTTGTGTTTTGGCTTTCGTGTGGACTTGAGGAGAAAAGAGGCTAACTGTTGCAGGAACAGCAGGACTTTTAAAAAAGTTTTGTTCATGTCTAGATATTGTGTAATGTGTATTAATAATAGTTTGTGTGAAGACTGAATTAAAATATTTCTACTTCTCAAGTGAGTTCTTGTTTACTCTGTTCCTATTGTTGACTTTTCTCTGTGGACTGCAGTGACTAGAATCCTGTCTTTTCCTGACAAAAGTTTGGGGTTGGTTGTTTGCCTGCAAAAGTACAATAAAACTTAATTCTTTCTCTTTCATTCATTTTTGAACAGGGAAGTGAGCTTCTGAGCTGCTTGGTGATTCCTGCTGGTAAAGTAGGGGGTTCAGATTTTTATCCTTATTTAAAAACAAACAAAACCCTCCAAAGCCCCCAGAAGCATCTGGTACTTCCTTCTGTCTTGATATTTTCAAAGGACAGAAATTCTGTCCAGGAATGGTCCTCATGCCCTTAAAGGTGAGGCAGAGGGTAGCTATACAGCAGTATATGCTAGAGATTAACATGTAAAAGCTGCCCTTTTGTGTTTGAAACTTTATAGTGAGTGTGCAATTAAATAGTAGGATCTTCCAGCCCCCTCTGAAGTCTTCGGTCTTGTTTTCTAAGCTGGTAGTCTAAGGACTATGGTTTCTTTACTGGTTCATTCTTACTTTACCCTTTTCAGCTTTGTATATGTAGACTTGCACAGTAGATACCTACAGAGGGAAAGTGTTCATAGATATTTCTAAAGGAATTCATGTCAAACAGTGGAAGAACACTGCCAGGATAATAGCATCCTATACTGCAGTGGTGGAGTCAGTCATCTTCAGTCATACCTTAATGCCTAGTGTGGACCTCTCAATCTTCAGACCTGCCAGCAATAAGAGGTTTTGAACAGTACTTTGCTGTCTTATGCTCTGTAGTGTGAGGTGAAAATACCATTTCTTGAAGTTCTGGGATGCTAGTGTTAGCAAGTTATGTGCATGTAACTGGCTTTCATTGCTTCATATATGGTTCTTAGTTATACATGTTTTATCTCTTCTAAAAAGAGAACACTCCATATGTATGAAAGTAGTAAAGTGTATACATTAAAAAGAACTTGTGTGGGCTGTGTAACTTGTGACTTGTTACAGTGACTTACCCCATGGAAAGGTTGCCCAGTGTTTAGACCAAGGCTTGCATCAAGCTGGGGAAGTGTTTGTTACTGGCAAATAAATTTCCATTCATACTTGGTTGCTATATGTTTGGCATCTGTATGCATCTTTCCTGTTGTACATTTGAGTTGTAATTTAATAAAAGTCCCTCTCTAAGTCTGTGAAAGAAACCTCTGGGTCTCCTGCTGTAATCACCTACCATTTTGGGAGATCTGTCCATTGAGTTTGGAATTTAGACTGTGCATGGAGTTAAGTGTGTTATATTTCTAGCATAGTTGCAGCTGCAGCACTGAATCAAAGTTTTGTCTGGCTAAAAAGGGCCCAAACACATACTTCTATTTGTTAGTTATGTGATTTAGGCTGGTGTGTTAGCAGATTCCGGATTTTTCCATCAGTAGTAGTGAGCACTAAATTTAGCGAGGAAAATTGTGCAAAGGAAGATACAAATACATTCTAGTTACTGTCTGTTTGTCTTTGCCCTGCATCTCCAAGCAGCACCTCCTGGGGTGGAGTCACTTTCAAAACAATACTAGAGATAAGACCTTTGAAGAAGCCTTGCTTTGCTGTCTGGGGGCTTAGGGGAGGGGTGTAAGAATCTGGACTGGTTTGTCTTTAAACATCTTCAGTATGAATTCAGCAACAGTGGTATTTGGTTTCATCCATTCTTCCATAATTTCTGCCAGACTGTTTAATGCTGTGCATTAGCTGGCACCACAGTAGTTTTAATCCTTTGGTATACATTCCTTGCAGTACATAGGATTCTGTAACGGTAGATTGGCTTGCTGTCATTCTTTTAAATGCAGAATTTTGTCCAACTTTATTACATGTACGTATTTTCCCTTTCTTGATGTTGTAAATGTTTCAAACCTAGCACATAGTTGTAAACAGCTTTGATTAATATTCTTTTGCTTTTCTGGTTTTGAAAGGTTTCTAAAGGCTCTCTTCTGTTGTGTAGCAACTTAAAAAGTTGTCAAAGGTTATGAAAGCTTGTTAAGGAGTAAGCCACATGACTTGAAATTAGACGTTCAGACCCAGAAATTAGTAATATTAGAAGCAAATATGTTTTCTAGAGATTAAAATGAGTCTGCTTGGGGGGCTGGTGAGGTCAGGCTCACCTGAAGAGTGAGTGGATTTATTAGCATGTAAGCCCTGTTTCTGAACAGGGAAGAGGATAGGGAAAAGCATAGTAGCAGGCAGATTCTTTAAGAACTCTTTAGAACCACATGGAGTTTGAGGTTTTTCAGACATTGCATATAGATTGGATGACACATGTAGGGCTTTAAAAACTGAGTGATTCAGGTGTTCAGTGTCATTTGTGATGCCTGAGGGTACCTGAGGACCCACAACATATCTGTTAGTGCTTCAAATGTCTTGGGCAACTTCAAACAGCACTGCTTGCCTGCATCTATGCACCTGAAGAATTTAATCTAGAAACTACTGGGTAAAATTATTTGACCTAGTTTTGGTGGGAAGGCTAATCTAGGTTATGGCTTTCCCCTGATTGTGGTTACCCTGATCTATAATGCTGTACCTGTGAGCAGTTCTGCTCTCCTCAGTACTGTTCCAAGAAAGCAATAATAACCCGTTTCATGTTCCAAACAACCTGTTAAACCATGGAGAAAGAAGACTGTCTGTATAGTGCTGTTTGGAGAGGATCAAGTGACTTGTTGCTTGTGAACCAGCTGACCACATTCACACTTTGTTCTGTGCCCACTTCCTTCTTTGAAAGCATTTTCCAGAGCTTTGATGGGGTTAAACAGCAGTAAACAGCTCCCCTGCCCCCAGCTTCCTGTGCAGCTCTGCTGATCAAGCAGCTCAAGCTCTCAGATGTCAGCGTTCCACAGCCATGGCTTGCCTTGAGCTGGCAGAGTGTGTACGTGTGGCTTAGGGGGTGTAGAGGGAGGGAACTTTAGTGGGCTGACTTGCTGTAAGATGAAGATAGAAGGCAACATTCCCACCTTGTAAAAATGAGCAGTTTCTTTAGTCGAATGAAACTTTTCATATCTGCAGAGGATCTGGCTTGAAGCAGTTGCAGTTTCTGACGCTGGTTTGAGATACTGCAAGATACAGTGGCTTACCAAGTAGCAGTTGTATGTTTTGTGAATCAAGTGCCATGAAGCTTTATTGTAATTACTTATCCTTTTCCTGCATGGTTTTTTGTGTGTGTTTTTTTAACTGAAAAATATATTTATCTTCTGTCAGTGTTTTTGAGCATTGACCAGGAAGCGCAGTGCTCTTCACACTGAAGACAGCATGCAGTCCTAGTGTCCACAAGTGATCAGACTGTCACCAGTCATTACAACACAGCACTGCCCTTATACGCTGAAATGAACGGCCATATATGAACCATCCAGGAAGTCTATTAGCATAATATAAAAGAAAAATCTTTATGTTGCTGCTTTTTGTGACTGAGTTACTGGTTGTTTAGTAACTCTATAGTGCCACACTCTCAGAACTTGGTTCTTTGCTCACAAGACATGAGAAGAGAAGCACATGAAACTATAAACAGCGTATTCATCTGCCTTTAATTCTGCGCTGTGGTAATTGTAGAGTAGTGAGGCTGGGGTATGCAGTGTCATGCTTAATGTTGCAGATGGATAAAACTTGCAAACTCAGTATTCGTGCTGTTAGTTATTCCTAAAGTGACCCACCTCAGGTATGTGAATTCAGGCAGGAGATGCATTCTGGACATGAAAAGGTGTTCTGTTGAAGTATTTAACATGCAATTGTTGTCACTCTTGCTCCAGAGGTTGCTAGTGCAGGGAGTAAACTTCCTGAGCCAATACTAAATCAGCAGTCCTTTGTTTCTGTTTCTATTTGAGCACGTGGTCACAGTGGTTAGTGATGCAGCACCCCAGCTTCCTCACTGATGGCTGCTGGCATGGGACCCTTCAAGAGTCTGGGGCATTGTGTACATCCTGTGCAAGAGCAGAACTCCAAACAGCAGCTCCTCTTGTGCTGCTTTCAGAAAAGAAACAGGTGAATTTTTTTTTTCTCTTTGAAGGGATGAAAATATGCTGGAAAGTATCAGGAAATTGTTTGCACAGTAGGCAATGTCCTTCACGTTCAGTTTTGGCCTGGTGAAATTGTTTTGGGGGGAAAAGCTGGAGAACTTGCCAAAAGTTTCCAAGTTCACATGTTACAGTGTGTAAACTTGGTCAGAACAAAGATCTCTTTCTTTTGGATCTGTATAGCTTGAATTACTGATGTTCTAGTCTTTTGGCAGACAGAGAAGTGAAATACTTGGTACTCGTGGAGTATGAGATATTAGGAGGGTTGTGACTTACCCAATGGAAGATAGCTCCAATTCTAAGGGAGGAATAAAGCCTTTAGAAAAGATTAAGTCATATATGCAACAATCAAAAGAAGAAAGCACCCTATTTGACACTCATTGCTTTTCTTTATAACCCCCATCAAGGATACTGAGTTACACAGGATTTTCTTCTAGCGCTTTAGAGGCACCCATCCCAGGTGCAACACCTTGGGTTCCAAACTGCTTTAAACTTGATGTGGAGAAGGTCAGAACAAACACTAGACAAACTCAAACTTTTGAGTATCAGAGTGAGAATATAGTTCTTCTTGGTATTCTAAAAGGACCCTGAAGAGCCTCCAGAACTTGGAGTCCCTTTTATTATTTCAATTTTCAGAGTTCCTGAATTGGATGTTTTGAAGTATAAGGATGACCTGACACTGAAAGATATAATTAATCATTGATCCAGTCTTCAAAGTATAGCAAAACAAACACTAAATTCTAATGCAAGCTAAAGCTTAGACACTGGAGGATCAACACCAGGAAGGGGCAGTCCCTGTGTCTATGCTGTTTGTGATAACTGTCAAAGGCAGATTCCTAAATTCATTTAACTTCCAGGGTTTTAAACAATTGTACACCAATCAGGACTCCTTCAGTGTTGTGTAGAGGATGTGTTTATGTTCTGCACAGGTCCATTCTCATTCTATTTGCTTCCATATCACAGCTAAATTCTTAACCTCTCAAGTTATCTAGGCAATTTTCATTCTCTGATGCCATTCCCCCTTGCTTTTGGCAATATTGTCATTTTGTTGCTTATATCTTTTTCAATAAAGCATGTTAATGCTGTATGTGTCTTCAGGGCAAAAATAGAGTGGCATGAGTATGTAAGAGCTTTAACAGTCTCTGAACAAATAGGCAAGGTATGAAAGTAGATTTACAAAGGGATAACATTCAAGTTACTGAATATTACCACAGTAACACGATCTTGCTTTAATAGTTTTTTATTTTTAATAAAAACCCAAATATAGCACTGCAGCATTTCTAGGCTGCTTTGAAGCCTTTGATTCAAGACCCCATGAAAACAATTAAGCTGGAAGGGCCATGATTTGGTACTAGAATACAGGCTAAAGGGGAGCTGCATAAAAAGGAAATTTGTGAGAGGAAGGCAGAATGCTGCAGTCTTGAGATGTGTCATGTGGTTGATCTCAATGTGTTCGAAGGGCAAAAGTAACATTCATGATATCTGACCTAAGGTGGCTATGTTCTGTAGCCTATAGTACTGTAAGAAATAAATTATATGAAGCACAAAAGCATTAATTTGAAGGATTAAAAATGAGCATGGGGGTTGTGTAAAAGAGCTGTAATCACTGAATACTGGTGATGGGCTTAAAACGATACTGTAAATGCAGTTCTGTGATGTGTCGCCAGAGGGGTGCCTAATCAAGACAAAACAGCTGCATTGCTCAGCCATCAGTACTAGTAAAGAAATGCAGTCTTGTTGAGAGGATGAACTGTAAAGAGTTAAATCATTGTTACAATATTAATAAACTCAGTTAGGGAACAGCTGAAAGACTGACTGTAGCATTATAAGTAGAGAAGGGAGGGGGTAGCTATTTATGCTAAATATAAACAGATGATGAATCATAGAATCATAAAACAGTTTGGGTTGGATGGGACCTTAAAGATCACTGAGTTCCAGCCCAGCCCCCCTGCCATGGGCAGGGACACCTCCCACTAGACCAGGTTGCTCAAAGCCTCATCCAGCCTGGCCTTGAACACCTCCAGTGATGGGGCAGCCACAGCTTCCCTGGGCAACCTGTTCCAGTGCCTCACCACCCTCACAGGAAAAAATTTCTTCCTGAGAGCTAATCTAAATCTCCCCTCTTTCAGTTTAAACCATTACCCCTCATCCTATCCCTACACTCCCTGAAAAGAGTGCCTCCCCATCTCTCCTGTAGCCCCCTTTAAGTACTGGAAGGCTGCTGTAAGGTCTCCCTGGAGCCTTCTCCAGGCTGAACAACCCCAACTCTCTCAGCCTGTCCTTGTACAGAAGGTGCTTCAGCCTTCTGAGCATCTTCGTGGCTCTACTCTGGACTCGCTTCAACAGGTCCATGTCCTTCCTGTGCTGAGGACTCCAGAGCTGGATGCAGTACTGCAGGTGGGGTCTCATGAGAGCAGAGTAGAGGGGGAGAATCACCTCCCTTGACCTGCTGCTCACACTTCTTTTGATGCAGCCCAGGACATGGCTGGCTTTGTAGGGTGCATGCACACATTGCCGCATCATGTTAATCTTCATATATGAAGTTATATGTATGTGTATGTTCATATATGTAAGTTAATGAACTTACTTATGATTGAATTTAGAATAACTAATGACCAGAGAAGTGAGTAGGAAGAAACTTCCATGAGGAAGGGATTACATTTAGGAAACATTTTTTTACAAAGAGGGTGGTCAAACCCTGGAACAGGCTTCCTACAGAGGTGGCCAATGCCCCAAGCTTGTCAGTGTTTAAGAGGCATTTGGAGTCTTAATAACATGCTTTAACTTATGAGCCCTGCATTGGTCAGGCAGTTGGACGATATGATCCTTGTAGGACCCTTCCAACTATTCTATTCCCCAGTTGCCTGGGATAGCGCTAGACTTCAGTCTATGAGACAAAAGACCTTTTTCTATCTTCTGCTCCAACTTCAGCTTTATAGCTCATAGTGGTCTAAAATTTGCTAGACTGCTGTAGCAAACCCTTTCCCATACTCTTTCCTGACATAAACTGAAAAGGGCCAATCTTTAGTTAACACAATCAGGATCTTTGAATGCTAAATGACTATTTCAGTTATTTAATACAGTCAACCCCTCTCCACATGTAGAATATGGCTAAATTGAGGCTCACTGCTTGTTCCAATGCTGTACAGCAACCTCCAGGACTGGGGCCTAAATACGTACTTAGTGGTGGCACAATACACTGAAAAGCTGTCCTGTTCATCCCACTTTATACATGTGTAACTTCAAGCTGGGTTTTCACTTACCATTGCAAAGCAAGCATAAAGTTAAAGGCAAGTTTTACCAATTGCACCTCACTTTGTCTAGTATCCAAACACCTGAAAGGAGGTCAGGTTTTATATTTGCACTGACACCTCTATCTTAAGCACATAATTTTGCTTCGTTGTAGTAATGAATACAAAATACATTACAAATTATTGAGCTGGGCAAAAATGCACTAGGTCTGGTATTTCAGCATTTAATAGTACATATATTGAACACTTATTCGATGGGCATGACTGTGGAAAGGACTGAGGGAATTATGAAACCATTTAATAAAATAAAAATCCAACTGAAACTGATATAGTAACTCCAAAGATTTTATTTTATTTATTCATCTGTACAACAGAGGTGAGGCAATCCCAATAACTGAGTTGCACTTAATTGTCTTAATTTCTACAAAGTAAAGAATTGCAGTTCTGTGGAAGAATTGTTTTCAAACTCTTCAAGTCAAAACCGTAAGACCAAACAATGCAATTAAGAAAAATCATAAAAGGTACTTCAAATCACTCTTCCCCCTGTACCTCAATCTCAGTAGAAAACGAAACAGCCCTGCTTCCCTCATTTCAGCTGCATGGCTGGTGCTATTAAGACTACTCATTAGCCATGTTTTGCTGGAGTCAGTTGTGCCTCAGACACAACAGTCTTAGTACTCCATGTGATAAAGGAAAAAAACATCCATGCAGCCACCTGAACATTGCATGTCAGGACAAACTATTGCCCAACAAAAAAATTAACCTGTGCCAGAGCTGTAGTCTTATTTCCCCTGGTGCGTTCGACCCCAGCCCCCTGACAGACCTCTATGCAGCTCCCGTTGTGACCCTTCTCAGCTGCTACCACCTCCCGTCTGTGCCCTGCATGATGGCGTAGTGCCAGCAGTGACCAGGATGGTCACGTCCCACCACCCCAGCGCTCTTCACCAGGGAGAGGTCTACAAGCGGGGCCTGAGCAGGACTGAACGATTATTCAGTGACATAAAGAGAACACAGGCCTGTGTTTCTTGATCCTTGCTCTAGTTTTCCTTACACCAGTTTAAGTCAGGAGCCCCTCTACTGAAGTCAGCGGGTTTACCTCAGTGTAAATGCAGAAGTGATACAGAAGCAGCATCTGCCATCCCGCACAAGACCCCCGTGTGTCTGGGCCTTAATCTAAAGGCTTTATGAGAGATGCCCCATTGCCTTCAGTGGGCTTTTGACCAGACCTCAGTACACATGTGCAGCAGTATCAGGTTCTGAAAATAGTTGCAAAAATGCAGACTATATTCTTCTAAAATGCTGTTTTACAGATTCTCCACTTCTCTGTGTAGCTTTCAATGCTTATCAAATGCATACAGCTTCGTAGTAATAAAAACCAAGAGCGAAGTGATTGCTACATTCAACTTAAAAGCAAATTTTATAAGCAATTTTCATATTTTATCATATTTATGATGGGGTGATTACTCTTTTCCAATTTTCTTTTATCTTCAATTCCACATGCATGCACATGCTAAAAAAAAGAAGCTATGGATCGCAGTCTGTTTTGTTATAAAGACCTATTTAGGAAAAAGGGTTGTGGATGGGTATCTCCAGTCTGTCCATGCTTCCTGCGGCTAGTTTAATTGTATACCCTGTTAAGGAAAATCTCTGCAAGTCACTGGTGAGCTAATGACTGAAGTTTAAAGTACTCATTATTACCTTCTACACAGTTAGCAAACCATGTCCCTTTATAGCCTAATAAAAATTAACTGAATTGTTCAAAATCCCAAATTTCTAAACTAAAGCTCACATCAAACTTCAAAATAAATACAATTTAATACAAAATATTAGGAAAAAACCCCATTTTACTTGCAAAAACCTATGCTTGGTCTCAAGGTATCCTATTTAACCTACTATATCCGTTATGGAACACACTGGATTTATGCAATATGTGAGAAATAACTGAACATAGAATTGCAATTATGAGATCCACTGTGCTAGTAATTCACTAGCTCAATGTGTGTGTTCCTTTAAATTTGGTTACAAATACTGGAAAAATAAAATACTGTCTCTACAAGATGCTGAGATCCTCTCTGTTCTTATGTAAACCAATGCAAAAAACCATCATGACGTTTAAAGAGCTTCTCAACATTTTGCAGGACCACACCCAAGATAGGTTTACAGACTGTGATCATCTTTATAAAAGGAACTCCTTCAGAAGTAAGTTATTACAGCTGTGATAGGATGGGTCCCAAGACTGTCTTCCCTGAAGTCTCTTTAAATGATGGCATCATGTTCATCACTGTAACAGAAACACAGTAATTAATCTTCTGCAGTACAAGCAACAGTCAACATGAGAAACAGCCACCCAGTTGCTGCTAAGAAGGTTATTTAGAGGCCATCTTGCTGGGGGGGGGGGGGGGGGGAGGGTGACACTAGGGACACATTGATCTGGCAGTTACAGTCATCTGTAAACCAAGCCAGGAGCTAACAGAACAACTTCATTTTGTCAACACTCCTCCAGCTTCACTGGCCTTACTAACATTTCATTGAATCAAATGCAGGACCTTGCAGTTGGCCTTGCTGAACTTCATGAGGTTTGCACGGGCCCACTTCTCAAGCATACTGGCATTTTTGCCTGTCTTTCTCTATGTTGGGTTGCATTGCTCCTGAGCTTGCAGGAGCTGGTCCTTGAATATTAACCAGCTTTCGTGGGCCCCTCTTCCCTCTAGGGCTTTATCCCATGGTATGCTACCAAGCAGGTCCCTGAAGAGGCCAAAGTCTGCTCTCCTGAAGTCCAGGGTAGTGAGTTTGCTGTGCGCCCTCCTTGCTGCCTTAAGGATCTTGAACTCCACCATCTCATGGTTACTGCAGCCCAGGCTGCCCTTGAGCTTCACATTCCCCACCAGCCCTTCCTTGCTGATGAGAACAAGGTCTACCATAGCTCCTGTCCTCGTTGGCTCCTCTGTCACTTGGAGAAGGAAGTTGTCATCAACACATTCCAGGAACCTCCTGGCCTGCCTATGCTGTGCTGTGTTGTTCCTCCAAAAGATATCAGGGTGGCTGAATTCCCCCATGAGAACCAAGACTTGTGAACGCGAGGCTGCTCCCATCTGTCTAGAGAGGATCTCATCTGCTTGCTCTTACTGGTCAGGTGGCCTGTAGCAGACCCACACTATAATGTCCCCTGTCCCTGCCCTCCCTTTAATCCTGACCCATAGGCTCTCAGTCAGCTCCTCATCCATCCCCAGGCGCAGCTCCATGCACTCCAGATGGTCACTGACATAGAGGGTGATGCCCCCCTCCTCATCTCCCCTGCCCGTCCTTTCTAAAGAGCCTGTGTCCCTGCATTCCAACACTCCAGTCATAGGAGCCATTCCTCCATGTCTCCATTATGCCAATAAGATCACAGCCCTGCAGCCGTGCACAAGTCTCTAACTCATAGAATCATAGAATGGTTTGGGTTGGAAAGGACCTTAAAGATCACTGAGTTCCAACCCCCCCTGCCGTGGGCAGGGACACCCTCCACTAGACCAGGCTGCTCAAAGCCTCATCCAGCCTGGCCTTGAACACCTCCAGGGATGGGGCATCCACAACTTCCTGGGTAACCTGTTCCAGTGTCTCACCACCCTCACAGTAAATAATTTCTTCCCAATATCCAGTCTAAATCTGCCGTCTTCCAATTTTAATGCATTACCCCTTGTTCTCTCACTACACTCCCTGATAAAGAGTGCCTCCCCATCTCTTCTGTAGGCCCCCTTCAGGTACTGGAAGGCTGCTATTAAGTCTCCTCGGAGCCTTCTCTTCTCCAGGCTGAACAACCCCAACTCTTTCAGCCTGTCCTCATAGGGGAGGTGCTCCAGTCCTCTGACCATTCTTGTGGCTATCCTCTGGACTCTCTCCAACAGGTCCAGGTCTTTTTTATGCTGGGGGCCCCACATCTGAACACAGTACTCCAGGTGGGGTCTCATGAGAGCAGAGTAGAGGGGGAAAGTCACCTCCTTTGACCTGCTGCTAATGCTTCTTTTAATGCAGTCCAGGACGTGGTTGGCTTTCTGGGCTGCAAGCGCACACTGCCGGCTCATGTTCAGCTTCACAGAATCACAGAATGTTAGAGATTGGAAGGGACCTCGAAAGTTCATCTAGTCCAATCCCTCTGCCGGAGCAGGAACACCTAGATCAGATCACACACGAATGCATCCAGGCAGGCTTTGAATGTCTCCAGAGAAGGAGACTCCACAACCTCTCTGGGCAGCCTGTTCCAGTGCTCTGTCACCCTCACCATAAAGAAGTTTTTTATCATATTCAAATGGAACCTCCTATGTTCCAGCTTGCACCCATTGCCCCTTGTCCTATCAGTGGATGTCACAGAGAAGAGCCTGGCTCCACCCTCCTGACACTCACCCTTCACATATTTTTAAACATTGATTAGGTCACCCCTCAGTCTCCTCTTTTCCAAGCTAAAGAGACCCAGCTCCCTCAGCCTTTCCTCATAAGGGAGATGCTCCATTCCCTTCATCATCTTTGTGGCTCTGTGCTGGACTCTTTCCAGCAGTTCCCTGTCCCTCTTGAACTGAGGAGCCCAGAACTGGACACAATATTCCATCAATACCCCCAAGTCCTCCCCAGAGCTGCTTTCTACCCACTCTCCACCCAGCCTGTATTTGTGCTGTGTGTGACCCACGTGCAGGACCTTGCACTTGGCCTTGTTAAATTTCATGAGGTTTGCATTGGCCCATCTCTCAAGCCTGTCAAGGTCCCTCTGGATGGCATCCCTTCCCTCCAGCGTGTCCACCACACCACACAGTTTGGTCCTCTTGTTTATTCCCCATGCTGCATGCGTTTGCGTAGAGGCACTTCAGTTGGGCCCCCGATGAAGCTGACTTACTCGCTGGAATTCCTCTGTGCTGCTCTGCAGGTGCTTTCCTGCTGACCTGTGATCCATCTCCAGGGTCTGGGCATCTATTGGTGGCACTGGCATCTAACTGGTAGGAGTGGGATGGACTGAGGTTCCCCTCCCCTGGCAACTTTAGTTTGAAACCCTCTTCACAAGCTTCGCAAATCTATGACCAAAGATGCTCTTCCCTTCTCTGACAGATGCACCCCATCAGTCCCCTGTAGACCAGGTTTCTCAAAACAATTCTCATGGTCTAAGTAGCCAAACCCCTGGTTGTGGCACCAGTCCTGTAACCATTTGTTTGTAACCATTTCTAGGAAATGTTAGCTATTCATGGACTAGCTAGAGGACAAGGATCCTTTAAAAAAAAAATAAGCAATTTTTATAATAGATCAGAGAAAAAACCCACACAGAAGAGAGGCATAATAATGATGAGGACTAGTTGAAGTGGTAAAAGACAAAATATCACAGTTAAGTCTCCTAATGATATTAATATAATGTACCTTAAACCAATGTATGTATCATTTGTCCTTGTGACCCTCAGAAATTAACAAATTGACAAGGGACAAGCCCTTGGGAACTTACATGGTTCTGTACTGAATGCCTCTTCTAGAGTGGTAAGTTTTGCATCCAATGTAGAGGATAACTAAGGCTCCAAGTGTCAGTACAATGCCACCTATAAAACTGCCTACATCAAATCTGGAGGTTTTGGCTATGACAGCCTCAGATTTTGATGTGGCTGAAAAGAAGAAAACAAAAGGCACTGTTTACAGAGCTTGCAAAATTGCATTTTGAGGCACTCCTCTATATCCTACCCTCCCCACTGACATATCATCTAAAGACCCAAGTAGACAAATTTAACGTAGATCAACTGGCAAGACACCAGCCAAGCACACTGAAACCTAGAGCTCTGTCTTTAAGTGCCAGATTCTGGTGATGCAGGAGCAGCTGATCCAACTGCTTGCTGCCTTTGAAAGACTGATCGCCCCTTCTCTCCACCTCCCTTTCTCCCCAGCCTTTTTTCCCCTCTGCTCTCCTCTCCTTCCACACATGCAGTTCCCACCTTCTTAGGCCAGTTCTAGTGTTTTTCAAACCCTCCATGAACCAATTTAACTTGCTAAGCTGGCCTGAAATTAACCCAAATAGAAAAGGGAGTTGCTTTTACTCAGATGAGCATACTGAGCCAGCTTGCAGAGGGGTCCAACAACCACCAATTCAGGCAGTATAGTTATGTGGTGGGAGTGAAATACTTTTGGTGGCAATGAACTCTGGGATTGCTTTACCTTGTCTCATGGAATTCTACCCTCACCCTCTGCAGCCCGACACAAATATTGACACAGATAACACGACCTCAGATAAGCCACAGAGTTTCTGTGTGAAAACTGCTTTTATCTGCTATAAACTCCTACCAATACACCCACTCGTGCCCATCTCTATTTGTACTTGCCACAGGAAGCGTTATGTGGCCAACTTAAATCTCTGCTGCTGGCAGCTTCGCCTACCCAGTAACACTTCACTGACACGTGAGCAGCCCCGATCTGTTTAGCTGTGTAAACATGAAGTGGGGTGAACAAGCAGCCAACTGCAAGGAAATGCTGAATTCTACACTTTTTTTTTTATTAAAGGGTACTGTCAAACTGAATTTGACAGCTTTTACATAAAGTGTGACTCATTCATAGTCATACTATATCCTCCAATAGGGATAAAATTCATTAAATTGCTACAGACATAGCTAACAGAACCCAGTGGTTCTACCAAGCCAGCAGATCCCTTTTGAGCCACAGGTCAGCCATGAGAAAGGAGGTATTAGAGATGAGTTCAAGAAAGCTGTAGAAGGGAAAGCTGAATAAATACAGAAATTGTATTCAAAAGCCAGTCTTTTTCCTAACATTGCTAATCTCCTTGCTGGTGGTTGCTGGCTCCAACCACTTGCCCCCCCCCCTTTTTTTTTTTTGTTTTGTTTCCTAAATACGTCAGGTCTCTCAGGTAAAGTGAAGCTTTATTTAAGTAAGTGGAGTGCTCACAGCAACATTATTGTAGCCAACTTAATAATAAACGCCCAGCTTATTCTTGTTTTTCAGCATGCAAATACCTTACTTCTTTGTTATACTACTGTAAAACTAAAAATTCAACAATTGTACAACACATGTCAACATGTATGCAAGCCTTTATAAGCTTCTTGAAATAACTCACCTGTTACAGAAGTGAAAGAAATCTTGGAAGTTGTCACCACTGTAACATTGAGTTGTGATGATGTGACTGATGAAGCTGTGATGGATCTTGTTGTCTGGCTGGTTGTGGTGGGCTCAGTCATCAAAGTCACAGACATAGTGGTGTTGGTGGGCTGACTGGTACTGGTCAGATGAGTAGTACTGGTGGACATACCTGGGAAATTTTTATTTGTGATATCACACAGAAAAATACAGAAAAACAATAAACGGCGTACTCATTGAATAAGACAGCATTTATCATGCCCAAGTAGAATGACAGAGTAAAAATGAAAATGCCACTGCATGGATATCCAGGCTTGCATATAGACTCTTCCCCCTATCCATTTCCTTTGGGAAGACCTAAATTCTGTTTTTTGGGGCTCAAAATCAGGAATGGTTTAAAGGAAAGGCTGAAAAGAAACCCTGGATAATATCTGATAACTTTGAGAAGGCTCACCTTTTTTTGGGGGTAACACTATCCAATTCCATAGAATCATTTCTAACTTACAGTATTTTAAAATGTGATAAAATTCTCGATCAAGAGTAACTTTCCATTTGAAGCACCCAACTTTTCAGATAACCAAGCTTTTCTGATAATACATTTTGCATGAAAACACACCCCCCTCCAATTTTAATAATGATTTATCTTTAATTTGCTTTTGAATGAAACACGGGCTTTACTAAGGTTGCATGTATATTAAACTTACCAGAGAGATGGATGTATGTTGAACTTAAAGTTCAAAAGGTTTCTCACATGCAATAAAAGTTCAACTAAAGTAAATCTGCTGGCTTGTATCACTTATTTAGTAGTAAGCTGTCTTGCCAAGGTTAAAACACAGACTGGAACGCTGTTTCACAAGTTTAATTGACACCTGACATCTTTAACTTTTACTCTGATTTTACCTAACATGGCCACTTGCCTCCTCAGAAAACAATAATAAACTGTTCAGAATAAAAATATCATGAAGCAAAATTCAAGAATATTTTTTTATAACAACATCCTTAGAACCTTAGTAGAAGGCAGACAGATAGAATGATCTGAAGTATAATTACTTATTTTTCTAAGAAGGAACTAACAAGAAGCATAAGCCTGTTATGCAACTAACATTTCTTTAAGCAGACATTATGAGACAAATAGCTTTTATATATGAAGGAATTTTAGGGAGAAAAAGCTCCCTTTGCAACTGTCTACTTCTGCATTATTTCTATAACTCCACACAAGCTGGGTTCATTTTAAGCACAACAGCTTTTCATTATGAATGTTCAAATATCTAATTAAACCATGTTTTCTTGAAATTGTCTAAAACTAGAACAGCTGAAGAATAGGTAGTTTCATCTCAATTCCACAGTAAACTTGATATTCAATTTCTGCTTTTTTTTATACAGCATCTAAAATGCTTCTATAGATAATCTTCCTGTAAGTGTGGTTTAAAACGTGAGTAGCTACACACAGAATGGTGTCTTTGCTAAGACTCAAGTCTCACTGCTTCCTGTACAGATGTGAACATCAAAAACTTTAAAAAAACAAACAATATGACAATGTAAGCATTCAGAAAGGAACTGGTCTACACTCTCTTTCTGAGAAATTTAACATTAAAACTACTGAAACAGCCCAATACAGTCCCATAGTAAATGTTATTGATTCTCCTGTTCTTTGACGTTATAATTGTATTGTGCCATAGCCCTAGGAAACACTTTGATATGAGCATTCATTGAGATGGAACAGTTGGAGTACTACATTCATGTGCTTACCTTGTTACAATTAGGAAATTCAGTTCCTCTATGAAGCATGTGTAAAATACATCAGATAAAATTCAGGGCACATTTTAATACTGACAGGTAAACTTCCCAAAGGCACAATAAATATCAAATGGTTCCTCATTGTAGGAAATAAGCAAGAAAATGTCTATATGGAAACCATCCACAGTTATACAACATGAAACCACACCTGGTAACTGCATTCCTAATACAAAAGATACCGAAAGAAAGACAAATCTGAACACACGTGTCAACCAGCCAGTTTTCTGTGGGGTTTTTTTTGAGCCATGATTTCCAAGTGTCAAACTGGCTTGAGTTTCTAAGCAATATAATGGCTAATTGTTCCATGTGTAACATTATTAAGCCATGTTACACAAGGACAGTACTTATTCCATGGGCAGAAAACCTAAGTCAGCACAAAAATCCAAGCAGCTATCATGAGGAATTTCAGCAAATTTGCACATTACTTCCCCCCCCCCCTTTCCTACTAGCGATCCTTTTTTCTTACTTTTTCTTACTTTATCAAGATTACAGCATTTGGTGATGTAACATTAAGAGTAAAATCTGGTTTATCTCCTACAGACTTTCATGTTGTATTTAGCATCACTCATTTCAAAACATCAGTGAGAGTCTATCTGAGGCAGCTGGAGAATTTGGGAAGCTGACATGAATTGGGCACCAATCTGTTCTTCTGTGTCTTTGAAAAATCTTACCCATACTACTTTCTTCCCATACTTTACTAACAGAGTTAAGATGAAAGAAGATTTGCTAGCAACATCTGTCCTTTTATCTCTTATTTCCCTATTTACTTTTCCCCCAAAAGACCAGCTGGGCTTCACTGAACATCACGCTGAACAAACCCAGACTGCCTGAGTTAATTTTTATTATTTAAAAAGGATGCATGCCAGCAATATAGTTCAGGTTTACGACCCTTTATTTTTTAAAGAGACAAGTATTTTACTTTGTATGCTATCCGTGTTTAAACATTAAATAGCTATGTCCATCAATCAAACTTTATCTATAGTGTGAAGGTAAGAATTTTTAGCAGCATGCACTACTCCCTTAGTGTTCTAACTCAAAAAGAAAAAACACAACAACTCAAATTGCATAAGCGCCGTGCTAACATACAAAATAATAACTATTGAATGCTCTTCCTAAAATAAATACTCTCCTTTACATGGGAAATAATTGAATGACATCGACTTTTGCTTCTGCCATGAAAAGCTTCCAAAAAAAAAAAAAAAAGGCAGAGACCGTAAGGAAAATTAAATACGTATATCCATTAATCTTTATTCTGAAGAGGTCGAGACAGATAATCAAAATGGATGAACATTGTTTTAAAATCTGTGGAGTTTCATAAAAAGAAAAAAGAAAAAAAGAGAAGGATGTGAATAACAAACCATGTGAAGCAAGACATAGCTGTCTGTTTGGTTTGTACTGTGCCTAACTGTAAAGGGCTCAGGCCTCTTTTTAGTATTATTACCCAGACATAGTAAAGCTCAGACCTCTGCAAGAAACCCGTAGTCAGGGCTGGAGCACGGGGTGGAAGGGTTGGAGCACGGGGTGGGTGAAACACTTGTGGTTAACAATGGCTTTACACATGGGGAAGGCCCTAAGGCAACAAGGGGACTACAAAAATCTGCCCGCTTGCCAAATTAGACATGCTTAAACTGGTACACTGCAGGCAACGGAACGAGACATTGCACCACTTCCTGGTTATCAAAAGGAAGGTCTTTGCAGAGTTGGGTTTTTTCCCCCCCGGTGGGTATTTTATTCTTAAGTGAATAACAAGCAACTTCTGAGTGTGGTAGCTCAGAAGTTATCTGGAGACTACAGAGACACAAAGTGAGAGTTGTACTGGAAATGGAATGACATAGCTGGGACCTTATGATCAGCATAAAACTCCGCAGATATATAAAGTATCTTACGGTAGGCATGGTATTTCTGCCTTGTCTTCAAACAGCTCTTAGCACAAAGGGGACCCAGTTCATGCACGGAACTAGCTTCTCTCAGATACAACCTTTTATCTGTGCACCACAGACTGAACAACTGCATGACATTAATTCTTATCCAGTCTTTACTGATGTGGTGAAATATGCCTATGCAAGTTCTTTCAGAAAATATTTTTTTTTATTTCCTTTTTTTTTTTTATAATCTCATATTGACATAGCCAACAGTTGGAACACTGCAAATACAAGTGGATGAACTCTTTGTTTGTGTCCCAAGTTAAATATCTGCTTACAAACTCTACTAGTTGATCTAATACAGCTATTTATTTTTTCTACAAAGATGTTTTGTAAACACATTACTGATGTTGGAGCATCACGACTGCAACACTGCTGCCTTGGGAAATCATTCTTACCTACAGTTCTTTTGCCAAGTTGTGAAGCAAAGGTAGTAGTGCTAGAACAATGCAAAAGTACCCGTGACAGATTGTTCCAGATGTGCCGCTCATGTCGCGCTTGAGTGCCTCTGTTTTGTGCTATGAGCTCTAAAAGGACTATTTTCTATGGTATAAGGTGCCACTAGTCTTACCTAAAAGGAAACAGCCTTACTCTTGAAACTCAAGCCCCCAGGACTTCATTATACCCTAAATCTATTTACCATGAAATAACATTAAACAGATATGCACTGTTTGCACAACAACCTATTCATCTTTACTCCATTTACTCCATGAAAATGGAAGAAGTTTGCTTAGAGACAAAGAATGAACACTAAAACGACCAACTTCTTTCAATTCTTCCTTGAAGTTTTATCTTGATTCCTGTTTTTCAGTGGCACTGCAAATGTTATGGCTTCTACTGATGAAGCCTGTCACCTAAACTTGAAAAACAGTATAGTTTCATTTCAGAGTTGTTTTACATGTTGCCTCCCAGCCCTACAATGGCAACACCTCTCTCAAATATTCACTTTTGATGGATATTTTTTTAGAATTTGGTATGATCTGGGGTAATTTGGAGCTAGCTTCTAGGTTCACAGTAATGGCCAGATGAACAGATACGTACCTGCTGTAGATGTTGCTTTAGATTGTGTGGATGCTGTAACAGTGGGACTGGATGTACTGCTGTTGTCTTCAAGGAAAAATGAAAACAAGAAAAGAAACGTTAATTTTAATTTCAACATAGTTTAATCAAAGTACCCAAAACACAATACTTTCCTCAGGGTAACTGCGTTTGCAGGCTACAACTGGGAATAGAGCAGAGAGGATTCCATCCCAAAGCAGATGGTTTTATCCCTCTGCAAAATGCTTCCACATCTCAGTGCAACAAAAACATAGTTACACTGTATGCATAACAGTGCTTAAATGGTCTGCATCTGAATTCTTTACATCTCCTCTTTTTGCTCTCTTCCACTTCTGTGTCATGCTCTATTCCAGTTGCTGTTATCAGACATACTGTCGCTAACTTTCTTGACCTACTTAAGCACTGTGGGTGTTTTTCTAGTTTTTGTTCCTCTATTTCAGTTCCATTTCCTGTCCCTCAATCTTTTCTTTCATTTTGCTGCATCTCTGCTACAAACTGGGCTCACGCTAAGAACATACTGTAGTCATGTCAAGTAGGGACAGACAGATACCCTGTGAAACATCTTTCTGTGGGCTTACGCTCTCTCTGCACAAAAAGGGTCCCAAGAATATACCTGTTTCCAAAGACTTATAATATAAACCACATTTCACTTTTAATAGTTTTGTCCTTCTCACCTCTGCTTTTCCAGTTCTCTTTTTTTTTCCCTTCCTACTCATGTTACTTTAGGTTGTCAGGCACTCTTCCACTCTCATTTCTCTCCTCATTGCTGCATCCCTCTTCAGTGTTTCTTACATGTTAACAGTTTCTCCTGGCAAAGATCTACCGGGCTGTTTGGTAACTCCCGTTCCTGGAAGCATAACAGCCCATACTTCCCTCCCTTGGTTCTGCACTGTTGTCTACGCCCATTCTGTGGTATTCTCTGAAGTAACTCATCTTTTACAGCATCCTCCCACATTGCTAGTGCTATGCGCCTTGCAGCAGCTCTACCACTTTTCATCACGGCTGGAAAACAAAGTGCATAATGTCAGAGATGACGAGAATAGCAACTCAGCTACCAGAATCAAGAAGCAGGCCTATTTCTTTTGAACAGATCTGCTGTTCTTACCACTGGAAAAGTCTAGTCCAAAACAGTCTTGTCAACCCTCTTTGCAACTGCATACATGTTATGAACAAGCTCAGGTTTAAGAAAAATGCAACAAATTTACACCATACCACCTACCAAAAAGGGGGGAAAAAATTACTGAGGGAATTACTTTGCCTTTTTTTGCTGTAATCATAGCCAGCTGGCCCTACTACTGTGTACTGCAGAACAACCCTTATACTGACATACCTGGGATATTAAGCTGCAGATTTAATTGCCTTTGAGAAACAGTCTATGATTGTACCATTACAAACACAATTCTTTCATGGATATATTGACTTTTATACCAGTGTGAGCCATGGGTGCGCCTGGGGCTAAACCTTCCCCACACTAGCCCAATACTGTAACCAGAACACAGCTTTGGGTTTCCCCCAAGTTCTGAGTGCTTACTTCTGCAACCCTGGAACACGTCTGGATGTGGACTGCATGCTCATACAGGTGAAAAGTAACGAGGTACACTGCCTGGAATTTGGGTGTGAGTCAGCAATGTAATTAACACAAGATAGACTGAGTCAATGAGCAGAGTATTGGCTACACATCCCCCTTGTTGGCCAACAGCAAACAAGATGAGCAAAGTAGTACAGGGCAAAAATGAATCAAGGAATATGCCTTTTACATGGCACATGCTTAAAGGTGTACAGTTTAATGCAGTCAAAATGAGATTACACTATCAAATAAACGTGTACTTTAGCAATAAGCTCAAGCATAGTGAAGCTAGAATCCATTTTGATGTTAAAATTAAAATTTAAAAGTGCTTTGCCTTTTTTTCAAGAGCACTGAAGTCTAGTCTAGAAGACTTCTTGACCTGGTGGTTCTCTTTTTAACTATAAATTGATGTTAGCAGGTATTTCTAGTTCTATACATAGAATTTTGCCATTTTATTTCTCCTCTCTCTGTTCCTCTGGGGTATGTAAGGATATGAGGATTAAGTTGTGTTTTACTATTCCTCTTAGTTATCTTTAGTTGTCCCAGAACGCATGAGATAATCTGAGTACCTCCCTCTTGCCCTACAGCTGTCCACAAATCAATAAAATAAAGGGCAAACTATTACAGGACAGTTTAAGGCATACAATAATACATATTGTTTTTCTTGATCCTACTGAGGAAGAGCAACAGAAATGGAAAGACTATTACCTTGCAACTTCCGATCTGGAATCATAGTAAAGGGTGTAGTACTGCTGGAGTTGTTAATATCTGCATTTCCTACATAAAAAACAAGAAGAATAAGATAGGTTTAGGTGCTTTATTACTAAGAAGCAGGAAAAAAGAATAGTACATCATCTGTCACATACTTTGGGCATATAAATGACTAAACTACCATGGACAGGAGTTAGGTATAATAATCACACAAAAGCATGGTACCAACAACAGCCTGCTCTTAGCACATTAAACCCAACAACATTTGCACTACCCAACCATCAAACCTTCCCATCCTCAGTTTTGTCTTCCCCATCATCACCATCCCAAGTTTTCTTCTTCCTTGACATGAAAGGAGACTGAAAGAAGTAAGAGGCAGAAAATCAGGCACCTTCCTTCAGTAATAACATATGAACTGCATCACCTACAGCAGAAGGAAAAGAACTTCTCACATAAACCTTTTCCTATAAAGTCTGCAAGGCCTCTGCAGGCAAGTGGCACTTGCCCTGGCCTACAAGTTTGCAAACTTACCCCTGCAAATCAAGATTGAAGGCAGCACTGCAGGATATGTTAGACTGTTCAATTATGGAGCTTAGGGAAAACAAACAAACAAAGAAGGAGGGAACACAGCTAAACTAAGCTTCCCCAGGAAGGACCCAATCCCGCAGAAAGTGGTCTGCATATGAGCTAGTCCCCTCACATTTAACAATGATTTGACTGAGGAAGCTAAGCCAACAGAAAACTGACATTACGCCCCTCCCCAACAGCGCACAATGTTTTTTGCTGCCTCAACCAGTAGAATGGGCTCCCTGTAGGATTAGAGGAAAGGAAGGGGCAGGAACCAGAGGTGGAAGGGAAGACAGAACTGTATTAGTCCTAGTTCAGATCAGCTTGGACTGCACACCTTGAAAGATGTCAAGGACCTTATCTAGCTTAAAAGATGTAACTTTTTTTTCCTCCTCAAAAAATACCCAAACATTGGTAAATTTCTTAATTTAGATGACAAGCACTTGCTCCAGAATACAAACATATCTTAATAGGGTGACTGCATAAGCATATGCCACATCAGAACACACAGCAGCGAATGGGACAGGTGAGAAAATCTTACAATAACATTACTTGTAAACTGTTCTCTATATTCAGACTGTGGTTTTGGATTTGAAGCCATGTGTATCACTGCAGGGAGAGCAGGAGACTTCAACCAGGGAGGCAAGAAGGACTCCTGGGTTCAGGGAAAAGCAGCACTTGCTTTTACGTAGTGCTGGCTCTGACAACTGGAGACTCTCATTCAAGACCACAGACTGTAAAGTGCAACCAGCCCAAAGCAAAACAGTGAGGGTTTCCAGCCTTCTCTGGGGAGCAGAAGTGCAAGGGCTAGAAGCCTGCACTGCCCCAGGTGTGCATGTGCAGCTGTGAGCGCAAGGAAGCGTGGAGAAAGCCGGCGGCCAGCTGCAGCGTGGAAGGTCCTGCACACAAGCAGAGGTAAAGCTCTCTGGGCCACAGGATTAGTTGCAATATTGGACCTACAAACCTTGAGTAGAGAAACTCTGGGCTGATGCTTGTTCCCACAGTGATCTGTGGCTGGGGGTGGGAGGAAGTAAAGAAAAAGATCCTTGTGTTCCTTTTTCATGATGAAACAGAACTGAACCAACGAAATACCCAACTTAGAACAATGCATCGAAGCACCAAATACTGGAAAAGGACCAGGAAAGGGGATCCACAACATTTTTATCAGACAACTCTATGTTTTCCTCTGTTTAAGGTCAGGCGCAGATGCAGCTATAAACATAACTGCCTGTGGCTAGCCAGGGTGCATCGGAAGGCAAGCGTGCTTCCTGCGAAATGCTACGGCGCAGTTCGGTACACCAAGTGCTTCCAGGGCCTCTTGCGGTTTTGTTGCTCTACTGCGTAAGAAGTCATGAGCTGGAGAAAATTCAGATAAGCAAACTTTCAAAAGGGCAAAATCAGGCCAGTTCTTCCAGCTTTACAGCTGGAATTTGGCTTCCAGAAGGGGCATTCAGAGACAGGAGCTGGAGATCAGTGCTCATGATAAACACACAGATAGATGCAGGGTAAGTGACAGGGACAGTTCCCATACTTGCTGACAACAAAAAGGACCAGATTTTAAAGGGACTTGATTTTGCCAGATCCTGCAAAAACCAACACAGTGGATAACATCCATGAATGTTTAACATTCGGAATCTGTAGTCTCCATTTCAGGCATATACCAGATTACTGTTCTCTGTAGATGAAGCCTGGTAGAAGAACCATACACTAATGAGTAGCACTAATCACTGAATTCCCCATATGCGACAAAAGTCAATTTGCCCACTCCCACACTCACGTTTAAAATAAACACATTTCTAAGGACTCACAGACTTTACGTCTAGTCTAACTAAACGTCATGCTGCAGAAAGATGTTGGTATATAAACTCACATTTTTACTAGGCAAAATTTTACACATTCATTTTGGGGACACTGCAAAAGTCACATACAAAATTCTTTCTGGGCATCTTCTCTTTTCAAGTTTGATGCATAGCAGGTAAGTAGGAGAGTTTTATGCCCAAGCCATTCTTCTTTTGTTGGTTTAAAAAACAAAAAATACCGACGCACTGACAATGCTCAGTCCACCAGAAAGATCTCTGCCTTGCACCTCTAAGCAATCCAAACAAATAACAGTTGAGACGCTGGAACGGTTAAAGCAGAGATACACAAGCAGCAACATGAACATAACCATTCCCTAGATAGTCTCCAACATCAGGATACTTGTTCTTCACAGTTGAAATGGATGAAATGAAAATTCTGGAGATTAAAAACAACACCGTGATCCCAAATCTTTTGTAACATTTGCCAGCCAATTTTGACAAACTATAAATTCAAAACCCTGCTACTCTATAACTTTATATTTCTTTTACCTTTGACTCAACAAGGCTTTTTGGTACCTATTTTTGAAGTGACATTCTTGAACTACGAAGAAGGCTATTGCTTCATCCTGAGACAGAGATCAGGCAAGATTATCTCGGCAACTTTTTGGACAGGTCCTCATGCCTTAACATTGTGAAATTATCTCACAGTCTTGCAAAGAAAAGCGTGAACACTATCGCACAGATGCTTAAGGAAGTAACACAGACCCACATAACCGATTCTCAACCCTGGTCAACTTAAGACTGAAAAAACACTACAGCTTCTGCCATCATCCAAGAATCTAAGGGAGGAGACACACCGAAATCAAAATGACATGCCTGTTTTCAGGTGTAGAGGCTACTGCTGCTGCTCATTTTTGGTACTGCTAGTAGTTCTGTATATAGGTAAGTGGCATGTTCATGCATCCCTCTGTTACGTGCGAACATTCACCCACACCCCAAAATTCAAAGCTGTTTTGTATACAGGTAAGCTGTTGGAAGAAGTTGTTAGCTATCTTTCTGAACAGAGTGAAGGGGGTGGGGCAGGAAGCTTCCGGCCAGGGACATAGAGTCTCCTTATTCGCTTAGATACCAGGAAGTCAGCTGCATTTTACATAATAGTGGGAAGGATTTTTCATAAATCATAACTTTTGGGCAATGTTTCTCCCACTGACTTGACCAACACATAAGCTTTCCAGCAGAGTAAAAGAACAGCATTACATAGAAATAGCCAGCCTGCCCAAAAATCTCAATTGAAGAGAGGACAAATCTACTGCCACTTTCACTTTTTGCAAATCATAGTATTTGATGGGCTTCACACTTTGTCCTGTGGTGTTCATTAGCGAAGCACTAACTTTTGCTGAAACCAACAAAAATCTCAGCAGTAGTTTCTGGAAGTTTCTGAGTAACTGGGCAGAAAAAAAATGATACTTCAATAGATACATTAGACTGTGCCTTAAAAGGACACAACTTCTCTCAACATATTATAAATGGAGTCTAGACAACAAATTCACATACAGAGGAAGGACTACATTTGACTGTCAAAAGTTAGATGACATCATCCATGCCCCAGGAGATAGCAGACTGAGTTAAACCAGCATATGCACTCAGGAAGCAGCATGATAAAACACAGATCAGGCCAATGTTATACCAAATGAAATGGCAGTCTATCGTTGTAAAATGGAGGTCATTGTATCTTAGCAAAGCAGTAAACAGGTTACTGGTAAGCTTCAAAAAAACCTGCTTTTTTTGGAAGGGCAATTATAAAGCTGTTTATGTTTCTCATTTTACTTTTTTGGTACCAATTTATATTACAGCTTCACCAGATTAAACAATAGCATATTAACACTGTTGGACTGACTGAGATTACTCAACATTACTTATGGCAGGTTAATTTTGGTACCTATCTTTTGGCTGCTTTACTTTGGAAAATTGTAGGGCACTGCATGGGGCATTTCAGTCTTCTGAAGAGGCAACTCTGGCAGCTCAGACTTTTGTGTTTCTCATTTTATTTGAGTGCATGTTGACGATCATTCCCTGAATCTGGTCTTCTACCACCTGAGTTAAAGCACAAGAGAACAAGAGGCTGTGTATTTACTAGAACTGGTCATTAAAAAGAGGCATTGCTGCAGAAACGCGACAAAACACACCACCTGTCCCAACAGCACAGCCACGATGACCCCAAAGCGATTAAAAGCCACTTGCCATAATTACAGCATGCCTCAAAGAACAGCATCATAGAATCATAGAAATGTTTGGGTTGGAAAGGACCTTAAAGATCATCGAGTTCCACTCCCCTGCCATGGGCAGGGACACCCTCCACTAGACCAGGCTGCTGAAAGGCAAGGGCAGTGTGTCCCTCCAGCCTGGCCCTGTCTGGGGCTCCATGACTTCCCCAGCTCCTCCATAGCCCGCTCGTCCGCACTCCTGCCACGAGGAGGTCCTTGCCCTCGGCCCTCGGTCACTCGAGGGGTTTGGGGACATCTCCCGCAGGGCCTCGCGCCACCCCCGCGTCCTGCTGGCGGGAGAGGGGACCCACGGGGGAACCCCGGCGTGAGGGGGGCCGGCAGCGGGGAGGGTTCGTGCATCCCTCTGTTGTGTGCGAGCATTCACACGCCCTCCCCCTACTCCCCCCAACCAAAACACTCCTTGTTTGTTTTTTAATGTTGGTTTCTTCTCAAAAGCACCCCGAACGTTAAGCCCCTCACCCCGTTTTCCCTACAGGTCCGCTCTAGAGAGACTGGCCATGTGCGCGGTGCAGCCTCAGCTCCTGCCTGAGAGGGTGCAACGCCGAAACCAGCCAACCCCCGAACCTCCCCGCAGCGGGAAACCCGGGCGAAGGGGCGGCGGGCGGGGCAGCGACGGCGCAGCCCGCACCCCCGGCCCCGCTCCCGGCCCGGCTCCCTCGCTCCCAAGCGAGGCCTGGGTGCGCTGCGGGATGTCGCAGCAGCCAACCGGCGGACCGGCTGCCCCCTGCGCGCCGGCGGAGAGGAACAGCGCGGCCGCCCACCCCGCCCGCCCGTCCCCCCGCGGCCGCTACTCACGGGAGCCGGGGGCGAGCAGCAGCAGCGCTGCCGCCTGCAGCGCCCAGGACGCGCCGGTGAGGAGCCGCATGGCCGCGGAAGGAGCCGCGGGCCGCCGGGCTCGCAGCCGCTGGAGCACGCGATGCGCTGCCTGCCCGCGGCGGCGCGAGGGGGCGGAGGCCGGGCCGGGCGGGGGCGCGTCCTGCGCGGGAGGCGGCCGCCGCGTGTCCCGCCCGCGGGCCGCCGGCAGCAGTTACCCGCGCCACCGCGCGGCGCGGCCGCCTCAGCGCAGGCCGGGGCCTCAGCCCGCTCGGCCGCGGGGGGCTCCCGCCGGGGTCCCCTCCCTCTCTGCCGCCGGTTTTACAAGAGGCTAGACGGCAAAGAGGAGGCAGGCCGGCAAAGTGTGGTGGTGTCCGTCAGGAGGGACTAGTAAGCGGAGAGAAGTCCGCGCTTCGCGGCGTGCCCGCGGAGTGTCCCTGGACACCCGAGGGAAGCGGGGTCGAGCACTCGGAGTGCTGCCCGCGGACAGCGCTCGTGGTTATTAACGTGAGGCAGTGCGTTTTTTGAAGAGCACTTTAACAGCTCCCACCAGAGCCGCGACAGCGAGGGTTTAGCCTCCTTGTTAATATCTGAGCAACGCGGGGGGATCAGTGCTCTCCCCCGAGTGCACCCCATTGTGCCTGGCTTCCTGAGATGGTGCCGGAGGTTGGAACAGTTCTCCTGTTCGCGCTCCGTTTAAATGGTGCTGATTAGGATACCGTCTCTGCTTGTGTTTGATGCTGTTAAGTCACCAGAGCTGTAGAGGATGCTGAAATTTCCCAGTGTACTTACAAAAGTTTTATACGTCATTAATTGTGAAATCAGCTACAAAGCTAGTAGGGAAAAGTGAAAGGTAACTACTATGTTCAAGACTTTCAAAATTTTCTTGTGTACTTCTAGTATAAAGTTGATGTTAGAAATTTATTTTTCAAAGGGAATTTATTAATATGTTCTTTAAGAATGAATCAACTAGAAAATTATTTATCAAAGGAAGGAAAAGTATGTGCTGCTACAAATTGCTTTCTAATAAGTTTGAGAAAAATACTTCTAATGTGAATAATTGTGGGATCCTTATCAAAGCTGAGGCAGAATATTTAACACATATCACTGCATTTAGGTTTGCCTCTTTGGTTATAAAGGTAAAGCTCATAGTGAGAAAGAATATTTTTTTATTAAGATAACATATATTTAGAGCATAAGGATATTATTTATGTAAGTCCTTGAGCTCTTGCACAGCTCCAGTGAACATCAGGCTTAGGACAGACTGGAAGCAATTTATTTTGGAGCAGCCTAATTAACATCACTCAACTTGAGTATCTGCAGGAAAAGAGTAAAGATATGTAGAACAAAGAGAAGTCAGGCTTGTGGGTGGTAGCTATGTAACTGTCATAGAGGTGACAAGTTAGCAGGAACTGAGTCGTGTTGCAAAATAGTAAAGGCTCTTTACTGTGTAAAGGCAGAGGTGTTGGAAGGTCTTGTGGTGATTGCTTGATCTTGTTCCATTTGATATTTATTGTTCTGTGGGAGGTGAATTTCTGACAATGTCTCTGGTGGTGGCTGAGAGTTGTTTGTATGCTGAGAAGGAAACATTCTGGGAAAATTTAGTGGAAGTTATCATCTCCTTTGGTACATGTTGTAATTAACGATTTCCAGTATAGGTTCCCACATAAAAATAAGATTAGCGAGGTTTTTCTTTTTTCCTAATTCTGTATGCAATAATCAGTGCCAGGGAGCAGGAAGAATGGGGCTAGCCCACCATGCAGATGAGCTGAGTGCTGAAGGTGACCACAGGATCTCACCAGTCAGGGTGCAGTCTCACAGCACCTGAGCAGGGCAGGGCAGTGACAGTGCCAGGTACATACACCAGCCAAGGTACACCAGCAGTCTCGGACAAGTCAAGGTGATACGGCTGATGGAGGGAGTCCAGATGGGAGGGAACAGCAGGAGATGGCTCAGAAACAAGGCTACGGCATATGTCCAGTGTCAGTCCAGGGGATGGGATATCAGGCTATCCCCTTTGTCACTCTGGAGTCCCTCCAGGAAAACCAGTCACTAAGTCAGGGCAGCTGGAGACAGGGTTCCAATACAGCTCTGGCTCAGGCCGGAGTTGTAACAACTCCTGGATGAATGAGCAGAGGTCATGTGGATGGAGGTCCCAGGTGAGGTTGGTCAGGGCTTATTACCAGTTAAGTCTTACTAGCACATTCATGGCCCTGACATTCAGGGCAGTTCATTCAAAGGTACAGTCTGACCTCTTAGAGGAATGTCTTTGATCGGTGAAAGTTGTTCTTATGTTGGTGAGGTAGATATATAACTGTTAGGACATTCACGTGAGTATTACAAATGAAGTCCTGCAATGGAATCATCAACATCCATGGATCTTATAAATAAACATCTCAGATGCATTTTGTCCGTGAGACATTAAAACGGCTTTGTGGAGATGGTGCAGGTGAAACCAAACAAAGGTTAACTCACAAAGTTAATCAATAAAACAAAAAAATGCTCAGTTAGAGCAAGGAAAACTCTTTTTATTCAACAGCTCAAAGGCAGGGTTAACTCACAAAGACGGCCAACAAAAACCAGAAACACCCATCTGGAACAAGGAAAAGTTTTTATTCACATCTGAAACCTGATCTTCAGGAAAGAACTAGAAAGGCAAACCTGGGAACCAGAACTACTCAGTATTGAAAAGTGTGGACTTAGTATTTACTCAATAAAAGTTTTATGACTGCTGTAGTTTTCCGTATATCTCATCAACTATTAACCTGTTGTTCCACAGAAGTTCACTTCTATGAGCTGTCATCTGTCCTAGTTGACATACTTGATCATCTGTCTTCCTCTCTTAAGGTGTTTGAGGTTTATTGATTTAGGTTACACCTGAAACAGTCCTTCCCAGCCTGTACTTAGCTTGGTGTCTGCTATGTACGAGTCCAACTTGTAAAATAGTTTTTATTCCCCGCCCCAAAATGTCTTATTCCAGACATAACAGATGACACCTTGCTTTACAAATCATGTCATTTTTATATTCTTAGACATCAGAGTTAAAGCAATACTGCTAGGTAACGACAGAGTATTTCTAATCAGGAAAAGACAGGAAGATGCAACGTGTTTTGCTCAAGTATTGGGAAGGTTAGCTTTAATTCATGCTTCTTGGCAAAGCAAAGTTAACATTTGAGCTCTATAGAAGGAGAGGTGAGAACCAAGGCTGACTGAACTGGCTATCTGCTTCACTGGGGCCGTTAGCAAATCTGTATTTGTTTGTGTTTCTTCATGCATACTTTTTAAAGAGTAAGGAATTAAGTTATACATCTTATTGGCACTACCAGGATTTGCCATATTTTGCTAAGCAGCAGTGACAACATGAAGTGTCAGCACCCTATGAATGAATATTGGTGTTTCCTTGAGCTCAGTATTGGCCCAGAAATGAACAACTGTAATAAAAATCAACCATAGTTCAAGCAGTTCAGTCAGAAAGATGTTTACATCCTTGTTTGAAAAGTCTTTATGAACTTTCTGTTCCTGGAGAGCTTTAAATTTTCCTACCCATACACCAGATTTTTTATCACTGAATTATACTCGGTGTGTGAACCTCCTGATGGCTTCTGTGTTCTGCAAACTCTATGATACTAGCTGCTAGAATGGATTCTGTGCTAAAACTGCATAGTGGTGTATTTTTGTGGATACTGTGCCTGGCACATAGTTTTGCATGCAGTTCCCGAGGCATGCACCCTTTCAATGAGGGATCTGGTAAAGCGTGAGCCTGCTACAGAGAGTACTTAGGTTTCTGGAGTATGTATGGTCAGGAATGTAGGAAGTGTACCTGCTTAGTCCTTAGCTGCTTTTTCCTGTTACCTTGCACTCTGGTGAGTAAGAAACTGGCTGCAATAACTACCTGCTTCTCATATAGTGTAGTGATTATCAGAAGGAAAAAACTTCCAGTCAAAATTGACCTGAGTTGAATGGGTAATTTAAATTGTAAAAATAGAGTGCTTTCTCTTATACAGCAGTTTTATCACATGGATCAAAACACTTTATGAAAATTACGCGTAATAGACTTTTTGACTATTCAGATTCCAGTGAAAGTGCACAGATATTTTAGTGAGTGGGAGTTTAAGATGCTCAGCAAGACAGCTAACTTCTTGCTGTTGTGCTGTGACAGAAAGAGGAGGGTGTGGGCTGAGTGCAATGCCGCTAACTGACAGAGGTGACACCACAGATGTTGGTGTAAACCAGGAAATAGTAAAAAAACCCAAACCAAAACAAAATAAACCCAAAAACCTAATTGGAACTTCAGGTAAATTTCAGTGATCCAGAAGAGAGCTGTTGATTTGGGAGTCTGGCCAGTCTGATGGGATGGAGAAACAAGTATTCTGAGAAAATCCATTACAGGACCTTAATGGCGCAGCCCTTGGTGCAGCTGTTGATCGGTTTCACACTGTTCTGGGCAGGGAGATTTATATATTTGACATGGACAATGTTGCTTCCTTCAGCATTTGGCAGGTACTTCTTGGGCATGTCAGTCCTAGTGCTGATAAAGGCTAAACCCAGCTGGCTTCTGCAATCTGATTCAGACTCGGGTAGAGATGTATGTCTGTGCAGACAGAAAGAGAGGGAGCTCATAGCAGTAGATACAAACACAGCTGCAGTCTGCTATATTAAATCAGATCTTAATTTTAAAAAGTAATTCTCAGTACTAGAGAAGACTCTATTAAAGAACATTCTCTGAGATGAACTTGGAAATACACTTTTTTTTTAAAGATGAAAATGCATCTTTTCATGAAAATATGATTGCATCAGAGGAATTAATTCATGACTTACTCAAACACATCAGCCAGGGTGCTTGGCACTAGTGGTTGTTTCAGATAATGTTCTGCACTGTGTGGCATTCCTTAATATGAAAATCTATAAGTCTTGTGTTTATGAAATCTTCTGTTGATCAAGACAGATTGTTAGTAGTGACCTCATTTTTAAAGAAGAAAAAACTGAAAAATAAGCACAGTTCTAGAAAGTCACATACATCTTTGTTCCTAATTAGCAAGAAGCAATGCAGTGTGTAAAAAACCTTAAGTTATAATAAGAGTAGGATTGTAAAATGTGATGTCTAAAATTCAGCGTGAGTCTTGGAGCCTTATGGTAAGAGTGCTTTCTATGCAAAAAGTAAGGAAAAAGACCTTAAGCATCCTTAACTAACTCTCCCTAAGTTGATCCAGAAGACTAAATGCTGACCACATTTAAAAATCACTGCTTTAATGAAGAAACTGAAAATCAGTCAAGTTGCTTTTTGCTGAGTGGGTTAGTAGATTTCGTAATTTGAGAAATTATAGTAAGTCTTAATTTCCTGCTCACATGAGAGAAAAAGATTTATATGGAAGTTCTCCTTTCTCCCCCTCCCCCAAGGTAGGCTCAATCTTTTAAAAAAATGGGAAGGATAGACAATCTAGTTGAAGATGTCCCTGCTCATTGCAGGGGTTTGGACAAGATGACCTTTAAAGCTCCCTTCCAACCCACTTGTTCTCATAGTGCTCTGTGATTGGCTGGTTTCTGTGTTGTGAAAGTGTCATACCCACATGATCTCAGAGCAGACCCTGATTGGCTCTCCACTTCTTTCCCATAAGGAGGGTACAGGTACACTTTCTTTATGTCTGTATAGAAAGAGATCTATATTTTTATCGACACATATAAAGAACTAGAGATTAAACATAATAGGGACAATAAAGACAAGGCCCAGGAGGTTTCCCCAAAAGACCACACAAACCAGAAGAACCAGCCAATGGTTCATGACAGAAAATTTTATTTCAAGGTCAGTTCCAGACAGAGAGGGCGAGTGGCGCAGAGCTCCCCTTGTCCACGGCTGTGGGGAGCCTCCAGCTGCCTGTGGGACCCTGGCACGGTGCAGACTCGGGCTGGGTGTGCTTCCTTGTCCTTAGGTCAATGGCTTTGTCAAAAACTGCAGAAATCTCCAACTGAGTGGCTGTGGAGGGAGGGGACAGGAGTGCACCATGGTCTGCTCCTGTGTCTGCCTGGGTCTGCAGCTGTAAAAAGCAAGATAACAAAGAACGGAGCAGCCACCCCTGCCCACCACGGGCAACACCTGCCAAGGGCTCTGCACTTAACCTGGTGCCAGCTTCCTTGTAGACAGTAGCAAACCTTTGGTTGTGTGGCTGAGGACGGGAGTGCGCCATGGTCTGGTCCTGTCCCTGTCTGGGTCTGCAGCTGGAAAAGGTGGGATAACAAAGGAAGCAGCCACCCATGCTTGCCGTGGGCAACCCTGCCCCCAGGGCTCGGCCACACGCTTGATGCCTTAACTTTCTATCGGTGTCCTTGTAGAAGGTTGGAAACCTCTCTGGCTGTGTGGCTGAGGACAGGAGGGCATCATGGTCTGGTCCTGTCCCTGTCTGGGCTTGTGGCTGCAAAGGGCAGGATAGTATCAACAAACAAAGGGGCAGCCAACCTGGTAACCGTGGGCAACGCCTGCCCAGGGCTCTCCCAGCCTCAGGCCAAGGCTGTCAGTCCCACGCCTCCCTGCCAGCCAGGAGACACCCATCCCATGGTGGCATGGGCCACTCTGCCAGTGCCAAACACCCACTCTGCCAGTGCCACTGCACCACCAGGCTGGTGCCAAAAGCTGCTGTCATTTTTGATGACTTATCTTTGTGTCAGTGCCCTTCTAGAATGTTGGAAACCTCTCTGTGTGGATGAGGACAGGACTGCACCGTGGTCTGGTCTTGTCCCTGTCTGGACCTGTGGCAGGATAAACAGCAAAGGGAGCAGCCACCCTGCTAGCCATGGGCAACCCTGCCCTGTCCTCTGCCATGCCCTTAATGCCTTAACTTTTTGTCAGCATCTGTGCAGAAGGTTGGAAACCTCTCTGGCTGTGTGGCTGAGGACGGGAGTGTGCCATGGTCTCGTCCTGTCCACGTCTGTGCTTGTGGCTGCAAACGGCAGGATAGTATCAACAAACAAAGGGGCAGCCACCCTTGCAACCGTGGGCAACATCTGCCCAGGGCTCTCCCAGCCTCAGGCCAAGGCTGTCAGTCCCACATCTCCCTGCCAGCCAGGAGACACCCATCCCATGGTGGCATGGGCCACTCTGCCAGTGCCACTGCACCACCAGGCTGGTGCCAAAAGCTGCCGTCATTTTTGATGACTTAACTTTGTGTCAGTGTCCTTGTAGAGGGCAGCGAATCTCTCTGGCTGTGGCCAAGGATAGGAGTGCACCAGGGTCTGGTCCTGTCCTTGTGTGAGCCTCTGGCTCTGGAAGACAAAGGAGAAGCAGCCACCATCTGTCGCGCCACAGGCACCCCCTGCCTCCCTGCCCGGGCGCAGCAGCCCTGCCCTCCCCTCCCTGCCCTCCTCTCCCTGCCCTCCTCTCCCTGCCCTCCTCTCCCTGCCCTCTCGCCTCAGCCCTTCCTCACCCGCCTGCTCGCCTCCCGTCTGGGCTGGCCACTGCTCAGCTGGTGACCTGTCCTGGGCAACTGTGTCACCAACCCCTGTGACACGGCCACCACCAACATTCTACCCACTGTGACACGGCCACCACGTCACCGAGAGGATCCAGGGCTGATGGAAAGCCCAGCACAGTACTGTATTTCTTTAAAAAAGTGTCTATGTTAATAACAATACACTTAAAGCACTCAAAAATTGCCAAATTGGGATTGTTTCTGCTCAGCTGGCTCGTTCCACCTTATCTTCACTCCCATCTCTGTCTCTAGTGTTCAGCATTCTCATTTCACTCCTAAACACCTCCCAGACTTAGTATTCTTTCTGCCAACTCCTCATCTGATTGTGCTTCCATTTACCTGGTAGCTGTGATGCGTTACCCTTGACCAGCCGACAGCTAATCTGAGTGTCACCTGGACCAGTCTTCTCTGAATTTCATGTGTCCTGGCCCAGCTGATATTATTTTACCTTTGTCCATTGCCAACATGCCTTATTTATATTGTAATAACATATTATAATGTATAACAGCCTATGTACATCAATCTCTCTCTCTGTTCTTCACAGGCCTTGCTCTTCTACTTTCTTTATTTAAATCAGGTTTCTCCAACCCCTTCTACATACCTACTTTGCCATTCTGCAAATTTAGCCCTTTCTTATGTTAAGAATATTGGTAGGGTTTTAAAACTGAAAATATGTATTTTTTTCACTTGAAAATGGTGCAAAAATGAAGCTTTCAGTCAAATTGTAACTTTTTATTTAATTTCAGCTTTGGAAAAAAACAAGTTACTTGAATTTTAGCCATAGTGGTTATTGTTTTGTTGTTTATAGAAACATTCAGCTTATACAACTAGGTCCAGTGATGCAGGATGCTAAGAACTTTGGCCCTAGTCTAACGAAATATTTCACTTTAAAATATTTGTTTGATCTTTTTGAAGTTGTGTATGGGTGATGTATGTGCTTAAAATTAATCACAAGCTTAAATACTTTGTTTTTGTTAAACTTTTTGTTTTTGTTTCTGAAACAAGAGTTGAAACAGTCCACATGATTTTCTTACCATAGTGTCCAGAGCCAAAATCTCCAAATGATTTAAGTGAACTTTGTATCAGACATGAAAAAACATACTTTACAAAGTCCTCGTAGAAAGACAGTAAACTATCATATAAAATTATCCCAAATTTGTTTGGGAGCAAACTCAACTGAGTATTTTAAAATGGCATATATTGAAGGCACAAATAAAAGTTGTTCAGATTTAAAGGGGAAGGATGAAATTCAAGTGTTTACTTTTATAGCACCACAGGTGCCTTGTCTGATTTAAGTAAAATGTTTGCCGAAATAAATTTAAACAAAAGCTGCATCAAGTGAGGTAATCAGAGTAATAAAAATTCCTTATTTTAAAAACATAATACAATCATATAATTCATTTTCAAAGCAGTCATATATTATCTTCTGATGTAACATTTAGAATTTGTTTACAGAAATTGCATGGAATACAGAGAATGATAGACCCATAACAGATCATTTCTTGGTGAGTACACGTGTTTTTCTATGTAACGCATTTAGAAGCATGTAAGTGCTTAAAAATTTCTCATCTCATCATTTTAGGAGACGTTCTATTTGAAAAGAGTAAAAAAATTCTCATATAATTTTTTTGTACATCCAATAAACTGTTCGCAGCTCTGTCTAATTAGCTTGCTTTACAGTCTGTTCACTTCCTTTAGAAATGTTTGCAGATTAGTGACATATGTAATTGTTTCTATTTTTAAATAACCAAGTTTTCCAGATAGCTTACAAAGAATTCTTGTCTTCAGACTTAATTAATTTAGAGCCTAACACTCTGTGACAGTATATTGTAATGAAGGCAGCGTTCAGCAGTCTATTTCAGTGAGTCAGGGCTGCCAAGTTTTATTCCTTCTTTCTTGTTTTAGTGTTATTGCGTATCCTGAAATATGATGGGTTTTCTAGGACATTGCATAAATGCTTATTCTTATCTCTGCTGATGAAAAATAGTCAAGGCAAGTGAATCAGCCACTGATGTAAAAACCCAAACGCAAGCTTTTCTAAAAACAAGAAATCCTGTTTGTAGTTTAGCAGCTGAAAAAATCTGTAAATGATGTCTGTCGTATAGCCCCATACTTTCACTAGTAATGATCTTAAAATGCTTTCACCCTCTTTATCTGATACTGCTTCCAGATCGTAATTATCATAGAATCATAGAACGGTTTGGGTTGGAAGGGACCTTAAAGATCACCTAGTTCAAACCCCCTGCCATGGGCAGGGACACCCTCCACTAGCCCAGGTTGCTCAAAGCCTCATCCAGCCTGGCCTTGAACACCTCCAGGGATGAGGCATCCACAGCTTCTCTGGGCAACCTGTTCCAGTGCCTCACCACCCTCATAGTGAAAAATTTCTTCCTAGTGTCTAATCTAAATCTACCCTCTTTCTGGTTAAAACCATTACCCTTGTCCTATGATGAATTTCTTTTAAACAAAGACTAATGATATGTCTTTAGTTGCTATGAAAATGCATACAAACTAGGTCAGTACTGCAATGTGCAGGAAAGTAAGTCTTCATTTTGTGAGTGTTTTAGATTCCAGAGGATTCTGTTTCTGTGAAAATCTACCTTAATAATATGATGAAATATTTATACTGGAGTTAGTTCAATCAGGCTAAGTCATTTTGTTTTGGCAGATTGGGTGACCTTTTGGGGAATTAACAGTTCATGAGCTGCAAACTCATGTGAGGTTTTGTGCTCATTGTGGGCACACGTGGGCCAATACTTTAACAATGTTGTAATGTAGATGGAAAGCATGTTCTCATAAATCAGTAAGCATAAAATAGTATTGGACTTTGATCCTGAAGTGAAAAATTGGGCTGCAGGACTCAGGAAGGCAAAAGCCAATATTGTAGAAACTGTTTTCGATCAGTTACTCATGGTACTTGGAGAAAGCTTTTCCAAATATCTGGATTTCTCAGTGTGGTTACCTGTACCGTTGTCTTCTCTTAATTTGATTTTTAAAATTTGAGTCATTTGCTGACACAAATTCCTGGGAATCTTCTGGGGTTAAACAAAAACAGTCCTTTTTTTGGCACCCAGTGTGGGGCTTGAAGGGTTAGAGATAACAACAGCTTTGACTGAAATGTGCTAGATTGAGTATATAGCTGTTATTGCTGTTTAACTATTACTTCACAGTCCTTGCCATGGGGCTTGCTTGCCTTACTGTATATTAGAGCCTGGTGCTTGTTAGTGGTTGCTTTTTGCTTTTGCTGCTTGCTGTACTGCTTATCATCTTACTCTACCACATGGGTGAACATTTTGATAACAGCAGTGGCCATGTGCCTGGTCTGGGAGATGGCCAGGGCATCGCTGCCGTTTCTCTGCTGCTGTACAGGACAGGCTGGAAGTCCAGTGCGAACTCAAGTCAAAGGGACTGTGACCTGTGGAGGAGTCCATGTGGGAGCAGAACACCCCGAAGTATCTGTGGCTGTGCATGAGTCCACACCAGAGCAGGTACATCTCGAAGCACCTGTGGCCTTGGTACCATCCGTGCCGCAGCAGGTATACCTCTGAAGGGACTGTGGCCCAAGGATAAGTCCATGCTGAAGGTGGCACACCTTGAAGAATCTGTGGCTGTGCATGACTGCACATGAGCTTGTGATTACATACTAAAGTTGGGAAAGATGTAGGGATCTCTAATTTGTATCGTGTGGTACCTGAAATTTGAAGTAATTACAAAAATTGTATTTTTTCTATGTTTTACAGTCGTAGCCTAGAACTAAAAGTACCTGCAGGGAACAACATTGCTTTCACTGTTTGTACCTCTCTGATAGCCCACATTACCAAAAGTAGAAATACCTTTCTTACATTAAGCACAGGCATTTTGAAAATGGGCTGTAACAAAAGGTTTGGAAGTTTCGGTGTTTGAATTATAATGGCTGCAAATACGGTGTTTCTGCATCAACCCTTTAAATTACCACTTGAAATAAAAATACATTTAAGCACTTAAGGTTTGATTACAAGTGCAAGTTCTTTGCATAGTTTACTTGGTAAAAGAAAACGTTGATCTGTTGCAAAGGCTTACAAAATAAATGAGACAGACAACTGTTGCAGAAGTTTATAAACTCAGAATGAAGTTTATTCTAATCCAACAAACATTAGTAAACTACAGGTTCAAGATGTCAAATGAAACTAATACTACACAGCCTACTTAAGAATTCCTAAGCTTTAGAACAATGATGCAGAATGTGCAATCACTCACCTAATAAGGCGAGGGCTCTCAGCCTTGAGGAGTTACCTTGGGCAGCATCCCAACCCAAGGTGAGAGTCCCCGACTGCAGACCTGCTGCTCCAGGGAGGACTGACTCAGTTTGCCCTCTGATGGGACTCCATTTATACCCTAGGTGAATCTGATCTGTGGTCGTGTATGCCTGTGTCACTTCTTGTTGGCTGAAGGCCCCGAATTCTGGCGACTGTGTATGTGACAGCAGTCACAGTAAAGGCGCAAAAAGTAAGGGCACGGAAAGAATCAGAGGTCACTGTGTTTCGATGGTCGGAGAGCCCCGGTCTTTATCGAGGCGGGAGCACCTGCACATGATCTCAAGACTGCACAATATGACAAATGGGATTGAAGAACTGTGGTATTTCAGAATCAATAAGTAGATTGCACTGCGACTTACTTTATTTAAAGAAAAATAGTGGCAACATTTTACAAGGGAAGTGCAGAAGCTAGGGCTACCTGGAGGAGTGTCAGATCGGTGAAAACACTCTAGACACAGGATCCTCTTTGAAACAGTGTGTTTGATCTGATCTGGCACTTCCAGGATATTCACACTGACCTTCTTGCTAGGTGATTTTTTATGTTGTTAAGTAAACTAGCACCAAGGTGCTACCGAGGACAGCTTCTTGACTGTCATCTACCTTGCTAGTGATTGTTACCCATGAGAACTTGATTGAGACATCTAAGGTCTGTAGCATTTGTAGCTGAGATATAAGCAGAAATGTGATTACCACTTATGTAAGTGTTCCCAAATTCTAGCATGTAGTTAGTTTGAGGGAGAAGGGAGAATATTATTTTGTACTGCTACCTCTTCTGTAATAACAAAGAGGCCAAACAAACAGAACTGAGGGCCAATCATTCAAGATACTGTATAAACATGATGAAAACACAGTTAGCAACTGAAAGATTTACAACACAAGTTAAAACTAAAAGATAACAGGGTAATAAAAAATCTCAGGAAGACAGCATACAAACGTTAGGATTAGTGCTTTAAGTGATAGGTATGCTGGATCCCTAAGCGCTGTAGAGTGTTTTTGTCAAAACCCAATGTTAAGACAAAATATGAAGATGGGCACTGTAAGGGGGGTGGAATTTGTGTGGGCTTCTCTAATGCTTAAAGGTTATATGAAAGAATGTGGAAAAATGATTCAACTTACCTAGCAAGTAGCAAAGATCCGCACAGTTGGCAGAGGCTTCTAAATAGGTGGTCCCATTCTTCAGCTTACGTACACACAGTATGTGCAAAGCATCCCACATCCAAAATGTTTCTATACTGTAGACGTACTGTGGGAGCAAATAGCTCAGTGGAAAATACTGACCAATATTTATCCATCATCTTGACCATGATTGGCAATGTGTGTGACCTGTGAGCTGTTTGAACTAGCCTGAGAGTGATACTGTATCAGCATTCTGCTTTGTAGCCATAGCAAACAAGAGAAGTGATTTCTTCATTGATAATTCTGACTTCTTATGAAAATTGATACCTTCCTTATTATTGTAGGATATTCTACTCACTGCTAAATAAAAATTGGATCTTTTAACCTCAGGACTAGATAATCATCCAATGCTTTGGAAAATTATCTCAAGGAGAACTCTAAGTGGTTGAGTTTTATTTGCAAAGCTAAAGCACATTTAAAAGAGCATTGTGCTGATATTAGTGCTGTCCCAGAATTTTGACTTTTACTCAAATTATTACCTACCTTCTCATTACCAGGAGGTAAAAGCTTAAATCTTTTCATGCAAAGAGTCGATCCTCATTCTTATTTCTGGCACTGAAGGTAGGAATGAAGAGCATAATGTGACTAGATAGAGAAAGTTGCACCATTTTTCTGTCACATTACGATTCTTTCCCATCTCTTCTACTGTTCTTTTCATTCATATTCAGAACCACTACAAAATATTAAAGGGAGCTTGAGGCAAAAATGTTTCTAATAAGCCCAATTACCAAGAAAAACACCATTCTTGTATACTTTTCTACTGTTAATTTTTTAAACAATGACAGTTCATACTGCATTTTTCCCCAAGTATGAAAAAATAGAAAAGCACTGGGAGGAACACTAGGCAGTCTCTTAATATATTTTGCAATAATTTTCCCTTTCATTCCTAACTTCTATGAGTTGTTGTAACCATCATGAGAAAGAAAGGCTCTGCTGGTCATAAAGACCATGATTATAAAGAGAAAACTGTGAATGTATGTTTTCAGCAGCAGCTTATTTTCTTTTTTCTGTCTAGCTGTAGAATTTCTCATCTGACATTTAGCACTGTCGGGATTTCTGAATTTCCTTGTCTAATACAATGAAAGAGATCTTCTATTACTGGCACTCATTAGCTTTAGGATGTGGTACAGGGTTTCCTGGGGTGATGTTCTTTGTTGCTCCTTTGTGGCTCACGTTCCCCTGTGGGTCAGCCCCTGGTAGCAGTGTGCCTCTCCTTGGCCATGGCACTTCTCATCTAAGAGAATGACTCTTTTGAGTTATTCCAGGCTTCATTTTATTAGATAATGAATCTAGATTATTTTTTCCATACTGACAGAATGAAGATGCCTGATCTTCCCCTCTACGTTACCACTTTTTGTCCCTGCTAGATTCCAACAGTTTCTATCTCCATTTTTTTACCATTAGTAGTTCTGTGGAAAAGGTTCTGGAGAGACTGCAGAATTGCTGTTGTCACTTCAAACAGAAAAGATGGAAATGTTACTGTTTTGCTATGTCCTTATGTTACCATGCACTGATAGATCCCAGCTTGACCCAATTGGGAATTATTTCCAGTTTACTCTATAAATGCTGAATATTGCAAATTTTGTAAAGAATGTTAGACTTCACTTGGAGTAAGTCTAGGAGTATAAGGTCAGCCAAGCGGACAAAGAGCCTCAGCAGGGCCTCAGCAAAACATGGCGGTGTGAGAAACACTTAGGAACAACCTAAACCCAGTCTTTTTTAGGTAGAAAAAAGAGATTTTAGTGATGGCCTAAAGATGACTGTGCAGAGTGTGTTCAACCCAAGAATCCAGTTAAAGTTCTGGAACTGGAAGGGTGGAATTAATTTCAACTATTTATAGACATCAGTAAGCAGTGAATATATCTACATCTGAGCTCAAGTCAAAGAGAGTTGTCTTCCTAGCCAAGGGAGAGAAATGGCCATTTTTGGGATACTGTTTTCTGATTTCTGCTGGACCTCTCACCTCATTAGGATGAGATTAACTGCTCCTGAAAGTACCAAATAGAAAAAGATTGCATCCTTGGTTGCATTCTCTAAAAGCAACCTTTATTTATTCTGATTTATTATTTTTGTCTTAAAGCCTACCTCTAATGATTTCAAGCTTTTTGTGTCATTGGCTGATGCCCTTCAATGGAAGATGGAACAGTCCTTATTCAGGCTGTTCCTGATCCCACACCCAATCACAAATGACAACAGCATTCTGTTTGATTTTCTGCAAAGCTCATTTTCATTAAGAATAAATTGTTTCTTTATTGGGGAACTATTGACTTTGGAGTAATGGTTGAACTCTGAATGAATTATTTGTGAGAGGTAGTACGTAATCAGGAATGCCACTATGGCACTCTCCTGTAACTGAAAATAAAAGATATTTAACATTAGAGACTAATTTATCTTCTGAATTTTTGCACAAACAGCAGTTAATGGAATGGGCAAATGCTTTTGGCAGTGTACTGTGTTGTGTAATTCATGTCTGAACTGGGTAGATTGGTGATGAATGCCAACTGTTTCTTCAGCTCCACCTTATTTTGCTCCTAGATGTCTCTGCTTTGAGTGCAAACCTCCATCTAGAGAAAGCCCATAGTAATACCACAGATCCCTTTCACCCTGACATGGCCTTTAGGGCAGGATGGTGTTGCTAGATGGTGGGACAGTGATTCTGAAAAGAACTTAGAAGTCTTGAGAGTTGCACATGATCTTCCAGTGTGAGGCAGTAACTCACATGTTTAGTGCAATCCTTATGTAAATATATAAGGATGCCTGAGAAAGGAGCAGGAGGGGTTGATGGGGGTTTTCTGTTTTTTTCACTGTTTTATTTGATGTTAGAAATGACTGCTGGAATATATCAATTTCTGAGGCCTACAAGTTAAAAAGGATGTTGATAAATGGGAGAGGACTCAGCAGATTGAGTAGAAAACTGGAACTTTTCTTAAAAGTACAATTTGTTTTGTTCAGCGCAACAAAAGGTGAGCTCTAGAGTGAAGGGAGAGAAACCATCAACAACCACCAACATCATCAGCTCCTGGGAAGGAGTCAGGACACTGGCAGCTCATCATAACACTCCCCTCAGACTGACACCGAGAACTGTAGGATGCAGAGGGGCTGGGGAAGAGTGAGCACAACAGCAGAGAGAGGGGTAAATAGTAGGAAGTGTGGTAGTCATTTTGACTATGTTACTGAGACTTCTTCTACCTTGGTATTATTTTCTTTCTCCCTCCGATCCCCCCTTTTTTTCTTCTGGAATAATTACATCTGGAATAATAGTCATTCTTTGATTAAACTGCCAAGTTAACAATGCCTGGCTTTGCAGATGAGGTGTTTCCTTGCAAACAAGATTTGCAGTGTTAGCAGAACTGGGTAAATTTAGATTGATTCTTTTTTTGGTATTCAGCAAGATAGTGAGCCACCGTTTGCCACTGTGCCCTCATATTTAATAGCTGTTAGGCTACATAAATATATCTAAACCTTCCAGACTCCACTTACGAATTTGTGTTTCCGCTGTCAGTGAATATCCTATGTTAGTGAATACCACAACTGAGTTATTTGCTATGTAAAAAAAGTACATCCTTCTTCATTTAAAATCTCCCACAACATTTAATTTGGATTACTTTACTTTTTAAGTTACCAAGAAATAATTGATATCTCACTATACTCAGTATATCAGCTTTGTCAGATCCCCTCATGTAGCCAAGCTGAAGACCTCTAGTGTTTTCTGTTTTTCTGATGTGGATGGGCTTCCGTGTTTTCCTATATCCCTGAGCAGCTTGCTGCTTTTTTCTGTGCTTCTTGTTTTATTGCCTGTGAACTTTATTTTTGGGGCTGACAGAAAACAGTAACAATTTCCACTGCAAATAATTTTCCTCAGTCTTTTCCAACAAACAGTGATTATCTGTGGTTCTCTGGCTTGTGATGGTTCCTGCTGTAGCAATAATCAAAACAGATAATATTTTTTCTAGTCCTTTGCTAACATTTTTACTCTTATAGATAAATCCAAAATAATTCCATTGACGTCAATGGAACTACTTCACATTGACATTGCTGAAACTGAAAACATAGTTACATTACCATTAAGAACATCCTGTTTGAGGTGGATTTTGTTGAAGATATTATTTTATAAAAACAGGGGAAAAAGGCATCTTCAAATTGGCTGAAATTTCCAGTTAATGCTATCAAGGAAAAGCCAAGAGGGTGGTCTGTGACAGGCCATAGTTTATACTTTTGCAGCTCGTCAGCTTTTTCCCATCATATATCTGTGAGTTTTTACCTGTGTCGGCTTTAATATACATTGCTAAGGCTAGAATTGCTGTTAATGTCATTAAATTTATTCTCCAGAGATCTTGATCCCCTGTTTATACCAGGTATTGCTGGCCCTCATCTAGAGTATGTAGCAATTAAGCCCCGTTATAGAATTAAAAGCTGAAACAACAGAGCTGGGGTGGGAGCTCAGCTGTGTGATGGCAGGGTTTTCCCTGGATCTGAATGCATCACAGGTGACAGGGTGCCAAGGGCAATACCCTTGTTTCTCTTAAGAACAGCAGCCAGTAAAGGCAAATATATATTTTTATTATTCATCTAAGAAGGAAAAATGTCTCTGGATGGAACTGTATATAAATGAGAAAGAAAATACAGAAATATTCCAAAAGCAGCGAGATAGACAGTTATTGAATAACCAGATGAAGATAGGGTTGGCAAAATAACCTTGTAAAACAAGTGTAAGAGAGAGCACTTGGCCAGATTGCAAAGCTTGGAAAAGTGGATTGGATTTAAGGATATATACTGTAGAAAGGAAAAAAAATTCAAACATAAGGATAGCTGTACTGGTTCCCAAAATTATCTGTGTAGCTCAGTGTTTGGTTCCCCAAAAGGACCACCTAGATAAGAATATAATAATATGACAAACAAACAGTAGTAATTTCCAAGAAAAACGTATTAGCTTTTAGTAATTTGTAGGTCAGGAAGTCCGTGAGGTAGGGACTAATGAAGAATCATTTAACAGACTTTTTTTTTCCTCTATGAATTTGTCCAGACAGTGTTTGAACCACATAAACTTTAAGTACTCAGACTATTAAATAAAAGGAATTTCCTCAAGAATGATGGCCCTTTTGGAAGTGAAGGGTTACAAATATTACAGGACCAGGAGTGGATTCTCATTTGGTGAAATCAGACAAATTCCACTGAATGTCACTGTTAACACCATGTGGAGAAATACCTTACTGCAAAACAAAACAAAAGATCTGGGAGCATGCGAAGTTCATGGCATGACCTCTATTTTTTATTTCTTTGATCTGAGACGTGGGATAAAGAAAATGAAGAGTTACAGGCTGCTATATAAGCTTTAGAGCTGGACTTACTGTCACTTCATGTGTTGGAGGATCATCTTCCTGTAGCTGAGAACTTGAAACCCCTTTAGATGTTTTATCTAGTACTCTTTGTCCATCCTTCTGATATCAAAACGGCCATCTCACTTCATTCCTGATGCACTCTCTTTGTATATTTTTATGTTTGTTTCTCTTTTTGATAGTCTGTTTGTTGGGGAAATAAATAAATTAAAAGATAAATGAAAGTGTATTTATGCCCAGTATAACCTTCTTCCTGGCTTTCGTTTCAATTTCCAGGATTTCGGAAGAAAACAATCCCAAGGACATCATAGCACACATTTGACAGAGAAGCGCTGGATTAAAGATGATTCTCCCTCATTGGGCAGGAGAAATGGTAGACTGAAGAAAGGACTGAATTTGTGTTTGAGTGTGCATTGCTCCAGCATAGCCAAGCACTGTTACAATCACCAAGGAGAAGAGGAGACAATGTGGACACAGAAATTAAAAAAAGTCTAAAAATATCTAAGAAGGGATGTTATGTAAAGAGATTAATGTGAAAGGAAAAGGGAGTGATTTAAGACTAGAAAAGGAGGACTGTTAAATCTGCCCTGCTCACCTTGCAACGGTATGTATTTAAACTGTAGAAATTGATAGTGCTTTGGGTAAAATGCTGTTTCTGCTGTATTTGGCAAAGGCAGATGAGAAGAGAAGAGGACTCTTCCTGCAGTATTTCTGATAGCTCAGGAAATAACGAGCTTCATAAATTTTTGATGTCTTCAGTTATAGAAACTGCTTCAAAACCTTATAAAATAATAAATGTTTCAAATGTAGATAATGAAAAAGAGATAGAGTATAGCACTGGGCTTTTATTCGGAAGAATAAAATAACTAACCTGTGATACTGTTGCAGTTAAACTAATCAAATCTAATCTGTACATACATCAATGTGGACACATAAATTTATATAAGACAATTATACTCAAAAGAATTTCTTAAAATAAAGAAAAAATTAATGGTACAATTAAATTATCCAGACGTATATTTTGTCTTAAACTTTTATTACACAGCAGATGAAGTAGAATCAATAGTGTAGTTTGAATTAAAAATAATATTTTCCTGCAGGTCCTGTGCACCTCTTGTGCACAGCCCTATCACACATATATCGACTTTATGCTCAGAATATCACTCCGTGTTTGGTTGAGTAGGCTCAGGATACCTGAATGACTGGGTAAGTCCCAATAATAGCTTCTCTAGAGTAGTAACCGTGACTTTTAAAAACAGGAATAAAGCTTATCCTTTGTAGGTGGATAGTCAAAGGACCTATCAGAAATGTTAACACATTTGAGAGTTCATTTGCTGCTCGTTATACTATCTGGAACGTCAAAACTACATTTAAATAATTTTTTATTTAAAAGAACAGTAGTACAAGCAAACAAAAATTCAGAGCCCTACCAAAACAAAATATTATGTGATTACCCATTTCTTTTTCTCTATGGAAGAGGAAGGAGCAGATGCTGTTTAAGTGACACGATGTACTTAGATGTCCTCAGATATTTACTAGAGTCAGCACGTAAAAGCTTACACAGAATGCAGTAGAATAAAGTGAAGATGGAAGAGGAGGGAGCAGCACCCTTGCTAAATTTACTCTTGTCCCTAATTTCTCCAAAGGGTGGGATGTATGGTAGTAACTGCTGTGAGCTGTGGACAAGTAAGATGCACTTTACAACAGTGTAAAGCCAGTGCAGTTTGCTGAGCTGTACCACTAGATGGAGGCAGATATTGCGTAGTTCATATCTAGTAAGCAGCGTGAGGTGTGCCAGTGGCAGCTGTTTTCCCCAAAGGAAAGGTCCTGTATGCAAATAGAAGCGCAGCAGGAGGTCGGCAAGAGGTAAGACGGTGCCAACAGGTACCTTTGCCCTCTGTGAGGACAAAAATCCTGTCTCCTACTGTATTTCACATGCTGTGGAGATGCTAGCTGTGTGCTTCTGCCTCTCAGAGATGCCTCCTTCAACATGGAAGGGTGCCTCACTCCCACATTCTGCTGGCCCTGCTACAGGCCAATCAACTCGTGTGCTTACTGAAAGATGTCTGCCAGATGTGCCCCATTGTCAGGACAGTCTTCCTAGGAATACACCTCTGGAGTTTTGTCCCATTCATCTCATCTCATGGAAATTAATTGTACACTAGAAATCAGATCTGCTACTTTCAGTCAAGTATTTGTTCTCATGTCTTCCTCATTTGTCAGTACTGTGTCTCCTCCAGCGAGATACATGGATTGTCCCATGCATCCTTAGGAACTGTTATTTCTGCACAGTCTTTCCTCTGATGATGTCTGTCTTCTATGTCTTTTCTCTTTAAGAAGTGCTAGTAAGTGACTTGAGCTCAATAAAGAGCATGGTGTGTCTGTTTTGTGCTGTGTTCCCTGTGGGGACTTTGGCCAAGAGAACAGAGTACTTTCTGCCAACATTGCATCTTTCCAGGACCCCCCAGGTCCACCCAAGTTGGTTGAGCATCTACACGGGCCATGGAGCTTACTAGTCCTGCTCTTCATAGTTTTGAATGCACTCTGGGACCTAACCCGCTATTCTGGGACTTCCTGTTTTTTTCATACCTCAAGACACCTGTGCCCTTGCAATAATATCCACTTAGTATTAGCTACTTCATCTTTGAGCTTCATGTGGAGGAATTGGGAGTGTTTTTGAACTTCTGTCTTATCAGAAGTGAGAAACCTTTCTGAAGGGGAAGCACTTGAAGGAACCATGCTTCATACCCTGTCTTTACATATCCTTGACACTCTGGATGTCTCAGTCAGTGACTTGTTTCAGCCGTCCCACCATCTGGTGCTGCTTTTTGCAGCAGGTGTTAGGTTAGATGGACTGGACTAACAGGAATTCTTTATGGAATAAGCTGCTGTCCATCTGGCAGGTCTGGAGCTCCAATTCTCTCACCTCCCCTCTTCAGCTGGTTGCTCCCTCTCCTATGGAGCAGGTAGCTGTAGGGTTGCTGTCTTGCCATTGCTGGAGGCGCTTGTAAGGTAATCACAGAGCAGTGGGGATCCCATGGATGGTGAAGATCCCTTTTGTGCTGCAGTACTTTGAAGGTAAAGTGTTAGCTAGGAAGGAGTTGATTAGAAGAGATAAGAAGGAAAATAGGAAAAGGTAGATTCCCTATGTGACAGAGAGGAATTGACCTTCATTCCTTACAACTTGTTTCACATCCCTTCAGAGAGCCAGAAGGAGCAAATGTCAGAGATCAGTTGGTGCCCAGAAGCTTGACTGGAAATTAGGCCTACCTTGGGAAGTGTATTAGTGTTTAGATGTTGTCCTAGGAAATGTGTCTGTCTGGTGACTGAGAGAACAGGACGTGAGTTTTCTGAGTTTGTAGACCAGTGCCTTTGTGCAAAGTAAGCTATTCTCTTCGTACCCCTTCACAACCTCTCCAAGGACTGAGCCCAGTGGTGGCTTTGAAGTTTCCCAGGTGATGCTTTGCTCCGGCAGTCAGGAAAGCATGGCCATTTTCTCCTGGGAATGAGGCATGATGCGTTTTCCCATGTCATTTCAACTCTTGAGTTATGGCAGGAAGACAGGCATCCCACCCTGCAGCAGTGAGCAGCTCAGTCCCCAAGGACAATAGGCCAGCACCAGCGACCAGGAGGTCATCCTAGTTTTACTGGGGTTATGCCTGTCTGTGCTTGTGTTTTCTAGCAATGTGGGATCAGTCTTCCAAAGAAGAGAAGGAGAATTCCTGGGGTTTTTTTGTTGTTGTTGTCTTTCTTTTTTTTTTTTTTTTTTCAAATTTCAAAATACCTGGGAGGGGTTTGAATATAACAGTGGACAATGGGAAATATAGTCCACTACTTGTTAAACCTGCTTCTTTGGCAAGTTGGGGAGGGCACAAAGTTGAAAAGCTGTCCCTTTGGGAAAGCATCCCAGTCCATGCTGAAGGAAGCACTATGGAGACCTTCTCTATGTGTGAGCCATGTGGGAAGGACACTGTCATTCTGGGGAGGAAGCAGTAGGTACTGTGAAGGGCCAGGTCATGCATGGAAACTGCAAGCAAGCCAGGAACGGGGTTTATAACTCCATCAGTAAATGCACGTAGACTACTTAGGTATCTGTGCTTCTGTTCAGAAAGATATTTGTCTGTCTGTCTATCACATGTACAGGAGCTATTTAATCCCCCAGTGAAATGCCAGAAAAAAAATAATTAGACAACAGAGTATACAAGTTTGGGTATTTTTTAATTGTTAAGTGAAATTGTATAAAGTGCAAATAAATCTATATAAAAATTCAGGGAGAAAAAGTGCAGTCCAGGAGTTTACCACTTTAATTAACTAGGGAACACCAAAACAACCAGATGCAAAGTCTTTGGTCTTCTTGAAGCACTTTCTTCAAGAGTTTGGTGACTTTCTCCCTGTGGGAAAGAAGCACAAAACATAGAGACTGTACTGGAAATGGACAATGCAGACAACTCTGTTTTATTCCTAGTGTCCCTCTAGCATGCCTGAAGGAAGGCAGTGCCTAAAGAAAAGCAAACCTGGCAAAGTTTACCCCGTGGGATCAATTCTGGTTGTGCTCTACTGCTGCTGCTGAGTAGTTTCTGGCTTCACTGAAATGCCCCACTGACTTGTTAAGTGGCACAGTAGCTCTCATTTCCCTGCCAGCAGCCCCACTCACTGAAACAGCTCATTTGCAGAGCAAGGTCCACAGGATTTTTTTGGCAAGATGTAGGTGTACAGGAAGACAGTGTGCCAGGCCAGTGCACTGCTGCTCTGTCACCTCTTGGCTGCAGTGGGGACACACTATGGAAGGAACATAGGGGTCGGAGTATACAGGAGTGTATTTTTCCCAGTTTTGTTCTTTTTCTTTCTTTTCTTTTCAGTCAGGGAGAATAGTGAAACCTGTACCCCAGTAGGTTTTATCTTGAAAATCAAATCTCATAATGAATTTACCATATAACTTCTGAATTCCTCGCTTATCGTCCTCTGAAAGTCTGAAGGTTGCTGGGTTCACATATGAGTAGATAGGGTACATCAGAGCTCCACGGACATTTGAATGAGCAAGTCCCAAAGAATGGCCAAATTCATGTGCAGCAACAAGGAACAAATTGACTTCTGCAGCACAGAAGCATAGAAAAGTATGTTAAAGATATGGCATTTCTTTTTAGCATACAAAGAATCGAAATAGCAGGAGAATTTATATGTTTCATTCACTCGGAATGAAACCTCAGAATTTTGATTAATTCTTACTTAACTTTCTTCTGTAACTATGGTATTTTGATAAAAACATTACGGATCCTTTGCATATGCATCTAGAGACCCTGAGTCTCTTTCCACCTCTGCTTTTAGTCAACCTTATTCCTACAAGCAAGACATTTTATCTTTTCATAGTTTATATAGAAAACAGAGGCTCATAGTCCTTGTTTAGCCTGTGAAAATGCTTTAAAATATGGACAGAACAGGCATTATGTTGCTGCTAATGGTAATGAAGCACAAGGACTTAGAAAAGTAGTTGAACAGAAGTGTTGGTACAGAAATTATACTGAGACGTGAAGAGTTAAGGAAAGCACTTCCTATGGTTGTGTTCCTTTAACGTGGACAATATTTGCCTTTCCCCTTCATACACAGGTGGGTCTTACCTCGATTGAACTCTGACCACCTTTCATCATCATCAAAATGAGCATCCCCACCAAGCCCTTCTCCAGGTGCAAATGCATGAGCTAGTGTGTTACCTCTTCCATCAAAAGGATTTCCATCACCATGCTCTGCATTTGAAAAGAAATAAATGTCATCAGATGGCATCAGCTGCAATGTTTAAATTCAGCTAATTGGAGCAAGTTAGTTGTTTGCTAGTTTTCTTCATTACCAATCCTTAAAAATAAATCCTGTGATAGCATCAAGGTTGTAAAAATGAGGAACAAGGCTTGGGAAACACTCTCCAAATTAATGACTTAAGTTCAAAACTTGTATTTGATAATTCATGCTGCTGCATGTTTCAGAAACAATGAACATTTTTTTCTGAGCCTTTGTCAGAAATGTTTTTCTGAGGCACCAGTCAGGGATTATTTCAGAATATTTAATGCTTGACAACATTACAGACACCTGGCTGTTTTCATTGTTGGAAAGTGCTGGGCAACATTAGTTGTAGACATTATGACTTGTACTGATTTTAGTGGAAAACAATGATCTGGGATAGATAACCATGTTCCTGAAGAGCTAAGTTAATTTGTCCCCAGCCTTGGGGTATGGTCTATTACCTACTTCTGTCACAGTGCACGTGGAATGTTAGTGTTGCCTACCTCGAGTGCAAGAGCTGACAAGGCGGTATATTTGTACCGGCTTTGGAACTTTCCCCCTACCCGTTAGTGAGCCTCTGACTTGGCTGAGGAGTATTTGGGGACTCAAATGCCGTTCTGTGTCCTTTCCGCCAGACCATGTGAACGGACCTTGGGGTAGGGCTAACACAAGCAGAAGAGTCCATGACAGGGGAATTAAAACCCATTCCAGCTTGCAGGATCTTTTCTCACTTTGACTGGCACATTAGTCAACTTTTCATGGCAACATAGAATCATAGAATCATAGAATGGTTTGGGTTGGAAGGGACCTTAAAGATCATAAAGTTCCAACCCCCCTGCCATGGGCAGGGACACCCTCCACTAGACCAGGTAATATGCTTCCCCTCAGTGAGGCATGAGCTTGGGACATTTTGTTGTTCATGTGCAGTCCTCTACTTGTAAGCCAGTCAATGGACGTTGACTTACAGTCAGTGGACATCTAGTAAATGTTGTCAGTGGATCTAGAGAACAAATCAGCTAACCTTGGCATTTAATTTGGCTAAATTGTGTCAGTTTAGGTGCCAGGCACAAGTAAAAGGTATGTCGACATTCCTGTATTAGTCTGGATCACATTTGAGCTTCTGAAGTGAAGCTTTTACCATGCAGAGAACCAGACTAGATCTAGACCAAGGTAAACCTTCCTGAACCTGCCTGAATCCAGCCTGTGGAGACTGGATCTTCAGAACCAGCTGGTTTGCTCTACAGATCTCTTCCCATTAGTTTGCACTTTTTATCAAGGCAGACAGAGCCTTGAACATCTAAATTTGGGGGTGTCATTCTGGATCTGAGTTCTCCCTCCATTTCACAGCTGTAACACTGAAAGGATTTTCTAATGGTTTCATAACACTAAAACTGAATCACAATACATAAATTTGGTGGCAAGGTAAAATTCATGCAGGCTTCAGAATAACTCCAAACTCTGTTCTTTTTTAAAGCTGTGGCTATAAAAATACATGCTTTGAGTCAAATATGGACCATTGCATTTAAAAAATAACGGGTATTCTCACCACGACGTCCAAATCCAATCACAATGTCTGCATGTCTGTCATATACTCTCTGGAACTGCAGTGGAGTCACATCACTCCATACCTTAAAAGCCCTTCTAATTGCATCATCCACTTTTTTTGGAGGTAGATCAGGTGTATAATTGACAATCCTGGCAGCAAAGGAAACAGATTAATGTCATTTAGGATCTGAAGGAAAACCACATAGTTGAATACAAAGCAACCCCTTTCTCCATAAATCCTGAAACATCACTAACTTGTAAGTCAAATGTGTCTTTCTCCATCTCGGGTTTCCAGGAAATGTTGCGTAACCTGCTATATCGGGGACTCCACATCTGGGCTTTTTCATGGTTTCTTCTGTTTCTGCATTTAATTTTCCAGTTACAGTCAGGTGGAAAAACCTCTGCATTTCTTTAATCCTCTCTTCTAGGGTTAGGCTTTGTGTTTTTGTAACAAGTGGAAAGAATTTATCAAGATATGCCTGGAAAAAGAAAAGGAAAATGAAACATACTAAGTATATCTGTGATCTTTTAGTAATTGCATTTTTCATTTTATCGAATTGTTTCATTGTCCTGCAGCTGTGGCTAGTTTTAGACATATTTTTTCTTCCTATTTCAGTTTACCAAATGCTGTTCTCTCAGTAGTACGGATTAGCAAAAAGAACTGCAATAGCAGTGAAACACTGTAAGAAAGCAGTCCTTTTAAGTAAATAAAATTTACTGAGCATTCAAACATGTAGCTTGCAATGCAGTATACATAATCTTTTTGAGGAGTTTTAAAAATTACATGCTCCCATTTATTTACCAGTTGGAACTTGGTCTCTTTTGTAAGTTAGTGTGTCTAAGCTCGTCAGGAAGTTTAAATTTTTTTTATGTCACCTCTGCAAAAACTGTTGTGGTAATGTAAGATAAGAAGATAATATAAACTGATAGGAAAGGAATGTAGAAGCTGACTCAAAAATCAGGTTAATTGTAATGCAGTTGTGTTGTCCCCCTGGTAACATACCTTAACATTCTCAAAGTCTGTGTTGCTCCAAGATTCTGGTTTAAGTTGTGTTGGAAAAGCAAGGCTCTCAGGTAGGAGGATGACAGCACAAAGTAAGAGGTATTTCATAGTGCCCAGCTTGCCAAGGAGTCTTGCTGCAGCAGAAAGAGTTTGACCCAAGACCACAGATAAAGTACTTATATAGATCCCGATGGCTCCAAGAGGCAATTACATGTGACTCACTTTTTGGTGGTGTTGTAATGTCATCACTATTCTAAGAAGTAAATGAAAGCATGTTAAACAAATCTTTCCTTTGACTTCCCTGTTGATGTCATGTCACAGCTAGCAGCCAGCTTCGGCTCTCTGTTTTCATATTATTCCAGTAGGGTAACCACAGGGCGACAGGGAAGTTCACTTTCTGTAACTTCATCGGTACAGTTACTGTATAATCACTTCTTACTGCACCTCCCCCAAGTTCCTTATTCACGAAGGCATTTTGCAACAGCCTTTTGGTCAGACAGCCTGCTTGTTGGTGCAGAGGCAGAGATGGAAGCACTATCTCACTGAAACTACTGGCATTTCGTAGGGAGCATGCACAACACTGTCTAGGTAATGTTTTCTGATTCAAATTCCCCGGTGAGGTATCCTATGCGTCAGAAAATGCGGTTCAGTAAAGTTAAGAAGGTTTCTGCTGGCTTTAGAGAGATCAGAAGAGAGCTCTTTAAATGTGCCCTCTAGAAACAGGAGGCCATGGGAAGTCTTTGTCCCTTTCCTCCCAAATGAGATGGCCTTTCAGGAGAGTTTCTTTATGTTGGAGAACTATGTATAAAACACAATTTAGAAGAATGGGTGAAAACCCTCGGGAAAAAAGGGAAGAGTTTATCCTAACAAATGTGGAGCTATCTTCTACCTCCAGCTGTACTAGTGCAACCTGACGGAGGTCCATGAAGCACTGACAGAGAAAACCAAAGCTGAGCAGGGCAGCTGCAACATACCTGGTCCCCTGAAGCCGACTCTGGTCTCATCTGCACTCCACCAAACCCCATTGGAAGTGATAGTTTTTGGGGACTGGAAACACCAGTCCACAGGCTGGTTTCTGGCTTTTTTTCGGGCTGTGCAGTTTGATATATTACCTCTGATCCAAAAGGAAAGGCACTTAAATGGGAAAAGACCATTACTGTTTCTCACAACAGGACAGCTCATATCAGTATAGCTAAAAACGTATGGAAGAGTTTGTGGGTTGCTGGCTTAAGTCCAATGTACTTCTGACTGGTGTGACAAAAAAGACTTTGATTTTAGAGAGAGCTGATCTATACTAAAACACTGCTGAATTATGCAGAAGAGGACTACATTTCACATTAATGTCACAGTTGGTAAAGGAATGATGCTTCCACCTGATACTGAAAACAGCCCGGATACCCACCATGTGATCATTTCTGTACATTTTGGTAGGCTTACAGGAAATTCGTTGATGGCCAAATTGTAAAGCTTGATGAAAAAAAGCTGGTTTATTTTAAGGAACAGGTTCATCTTTTTGTTCCTCCACAACTGACTTTATGTCTGACTGTGGCAGTAAAGTAGGATCCAAACCAAGGTCTGGGTGGCAGGAGGTGAGGATGTGTTTAAACCACTTTGAACTCCATGACTGTAGTGTGTGATACTGATTATTTCCTCATAAACTCAAGAGGAATTTGAAAGCCTCCAGAGCCCTATTCCAGTTGACAGACTATTGAGCAACTCACATATATCTTTAACCGGGCCATGGACAAAACTGAAAAGGAGAGTTTAAACATGAGAGCTTACTGAGAAAAGGAAGGCATCATGTTCCATTTTATTTTCTGATGGAAATTTGTCAACTCCCCTCCTTTTTCTTTTTTTTTTTTTTTAAATAAAAAGAGACAGGGTTACAAGGAACATTGGGCTTGAATTAAAATTAAAACTTTCAGTGAAAATAATGTTCATTTCTTTGTGCTCAAAATCAACAGGAATCAATCTAATTCTAATACGATCAATATCAAAAGGAAATGGACGATGATTTTTAGATTTAGCTTTTTGAATTTTGCAGACTTTATCTTTTTGTCTTGATCTTGAATGACAAAAACTGTTGTGGGACAGAAAAAAAATTCCCTGCCCAAACATCATAGTCATATAATTTAGATTCAGCAGAGAACCTGTGCATATGCCAGAGAGTATGGCCTGTTTAGAGAAAGTTCAAGGTCAGAAGAAATGCTGCCAGAGACACAGAAAATAGTAGAAGTTACTGTAGCCACACAGTGAAAATAAAAGTGCTCCATGATAGAAAATTCTGTTAAGAAGACTCACAATATTGCCACTAAAATGCTTACACCGGGACATTTTCTGAGGTGGGTAACCCTGCTGTGAACAAGGATGCTTCATGAAACTATGTCCTGTGTGGAACTCACTGACAGGCATAAGAGTTTTTGTGGTCTATAGAGAAATACATTTATGGAAACTAAGACTGGAGCCTCCTTTGGACATGAGTGGGATGAAAAAGTGAAGTAGAAAATGATTCAGTGGTGAATGATCACTGTTTTTTGGTCATTTGACTTAGACAGGAGGCTCAGCTGGATTCTGCCCAACCTGAATGCAGCCAACAGTGGAGTTAATGCAGGTCAAAAGCTGCTCAAATGTCTTTGTGAATGTACTGGGTCTGGCTGGGATGGAGTTAACTTTCTTCATAGCAGCCTGTATGGTGCTGTGTTTGGATTTGTGGTTAAACCAGTGCTGATAACACACCAGTGTTTTGGGTATTGGTGAACAGTGTTTGCACAGCGTCAAAGCTTTCCCTGTTTCATACTCTGCCCTTACAATGTAAGGTGGAAAAGAAGCTGGGAGGGGACACAGCCAGGACAGCTGACCCCAGTTCTCCAAAGAGATATTCTGTATAATATAATGTCACACTCAGCAATAAAACTGGGCTAGCAGAAGAAGAAGGTGGAGTGACAATTGTCTTCCAAGGTAATCATTGCCTGGAGGCTGTCAGGAAATCGATCTGCCTGTGGGAGGTGGTGAGCCTTTGCATCGTTCCCCAAGCCCCGTTCTTTCACTTATTAAACTCTTTCTATCTCAATTCTTGAGTTTTTCTCTCTTTTGCACTTCCTAATCTCTCACTCATTCCCCTGTGGATGGGGTGTGAGTGAGCAGCTATTGTGGGTATTAGCTGCTGGCTATAGTCAACCCGCTACGGTGAATATCAAGCAACAAGAATGGCCAAAAATTCCTGGGAAATGTTTTGTGTGTGTCACTTGTGAATTATGCAATATTGTATTTAAGATCCTACCAAACTGGATAGACCTGGATTCTTTTGGTCTCCAGAATGCTTGATTTGTTTTGTTCTGTTATCTAGTTATTCAGTTTGACTAACAAAAAATAAAATTCAAACACAGCAAATATTTCTGCACAGTAAATTTTTTTTTTTGCATTGTGATTTCTTGAGGCTAAGCTCAGTGAGGCACAGTCCGCTTCAGCACCTTCCTGATATTTTTTCGCAAAAGGAGCCTTCATCCTCCTTCTCCTCTCAGCTTCATGTGGCACGCTCCATTTGGATGCAAAATTGCCTCTGGTCAACACAAATCTGAAGTCCCCTCATGGTTGTCAAGGGCCATTTTTTTTATCTGGAGCCTAGGCTGTAGACGAAGGCACATCTCCATGTCTCCTGCACTCTGATTACATATACTTTACCCCTGAGGGGCCTCTCTTCAAAGGAGTCCCTTGGCACCTGGAATCCAGGGTTACATATCCCTTTTGCAGTCTGTGTAAGGGTAAAAACCTCCAGTCATCCCTGCCTGGGCAATGAGGTCCTGCCGGGGCCCCTTGGCACTGCCTCAGATCATCCCTGGAAAGAGGCAATTCAGTTCTTCCCTCCTGTTGGGCTGGATCAAGATGCACTGAACTATTTCCAAGTAGGATCTACCTCACGTCCCACTGCTTTAGGGGAGAAAAGGCCCAAGGAAGGGAATAGATGTCCAGGTTCAGCACAAACCATGTGACAAGAACTAACACATCTAAGTTACTAATCATTAAGCAATCAAACTTAACATATCTCAACTTGTGTCTAGAATTGCTTTGCATTTACTGACTTTGTATTTACAACAGTTTGATTGGGACATCATGTGGGAAAAAGCTGCAAATATAGCGATAAGTTTTTTACAATAAAAATCTTGAGCAATAAACCACAAGGAAATGGCATTCCTGTAAATGTTACCTGCCTGTGTTAGTTCTGACATTCTCCGTTTTAATTTGTCTGCTCCTTTGATCAATGATCAAGAGTCTGTCTTTCCTCCCGCTAACAGACACATATGGATCTCTCAAAATTTTCCATATAATAATGTGCTTCATTCAATTTAAATTGAAGTCATAAGTTATAACCTTTAAGTGCACGCAGTCTTTCCTTCCTCTAGAGGCACATGTACAGGAGATGGGGAAGGGAAGAGAGCAGGAGGTCAGCCAGCTGCATTTCGCTGCAGTGTGGATCCAAACCTTGCTGGGCAGGAGCAGTGGCATAACCTCCTGTAGTCACCTTTCACTTGTGAATTCCTTTTTTGTAGCTGACTGCCCCTATCCATTTGTAAGCCTGGCTCAACATTGTCTTTAAAAGACTAAGTCAAATTGCAATCTAAAGCCTTGCTTACATCTTGTCTTGACAAAACCGTACCCCCTTCATGTAGGAAACCTTTAACTTAGTACTTGGACTAAGGCCACCCCAGACTGCCTATAATACTGCAGCAAATCTCTGTGATAAGCAGAGTCCCATCTAAAACAGACTGATTCTGTAATGGTGTTTCAAGGGCAGGCAGAGTATGCTGGAAGCATGGGGAGGCATGTGGCACTTGGTCTCTCCACACTAAATATAACCCAAGCTAAGGAGCAGTCAATGCCTGAAGCTTTTCCTGACTCATCGTGAGGATCTGCACATGTCCACACATGCTGGGAAGCACAGTGAGTTTGGACTTCGATGGTGACAAGGGCCAGGGTTTGAAAGGCAGGGTAGACAAACCAAGCCTCTACCTTCTTGTGCCTTTACCTGTGCTGAGCCTCAAGGACTTGTGTGAGTCTTTGGAAAAAGTGATGAGAGCATAAATAATGTTAACGAAAATTTTGTATTTAGCCTTATTTTCAAAATATGATTTATATCAAAAAATTAAACAGCCCCGAAACACCAGAGGGTTGGTAGACTTAATTGTAAACTGATATGCAGTAAAGCAATTCCAGAGGAACTACAGACTTACCACCAGGGTTATATGCTCTAGTAGAAAAGGTGTGAGATTGAATTTGAATACAGTCAATGTAAGACCAGTGCAGAAGCTTGATTTACCTCATGTGTATTAGAGAGTTGAGATTCAGCTAGGAAGGCTGCAAAGCACTAAAAATGTCCATATGTGAACAGATTTATAAAAAAAAATTTACACCATTTTTTTCCCTGGAAGTTGTCAGATATGATTGTGTTATTGCTTTTATTCGAATGTTTCCTTATTCACAGGACTGACTTATGGCTGGGAGCTGATAGCCTGCTGCTCAGACAGGTCCTCTGGGTGTGGGACAGGTCCTTTTCTGTTCCTCTGTCTGATTTCCAGTAGTTGAGTATAAAGGCAACAACATCACTTGTTGGTAAACTTGGTTATACCACTGAGATGTTCTTTCACCAAAAATGTCCTTCCTTGAGCAGAGTAGCGGCCTCTGTTTCACACAAAGCAAGTCATGCTGAGTTTTCCAACATGGTGGGTTTTGACTTTGGCACCATTAAAAGGCAACACAACCATTAAAAACTGCACAACCAAATAAGGACTGCTTGCACTGGAGTGGTGTGCAGTGAGTCACAAAGCAGCCTCACCAACTTTAGAACAGTTATTCACGTAGCTGCTCCCCAGCCTGAGTGGTTGCTTAACCAAACCCCACGTGGGCAACCATTTTTCACTCAATTTCTTTGAAGGATAACTCTGGGCTTTGTTACTTATAACTAGAGTCCCAAAAAGCCTGGGTTGGTTGTGGCTTGTGTCGGTTGATCAGTGTCTGCCATTGGGAGCACTTATCTGAGCAGCTCAGCTGTTGCTACTTATGCTACAGACACTCCAAGGGTGCTATTTCCCACCCCACAGACTGTTATCCTCAGTTACAAAAGGACCTGTTACTGTTACTGCATCTTTTAGTAGTACTCCTGACTCCATCTGTGACACAATTATTTCAGATTTTTCTGTAAAAATACTGGAAGAAATACAACCAGATATAGCCACAGGACCTCATAAGTGTTCTTACTCTGTTATGATGACTATATAATTAAAGGCAGTAAATTTGTCATTAGAAAATGTTTGCCTCATGAAAAGAATATAAATTTATTTGCATCATTGCCTCAAGGAGATCCATAGAACATGGGAACATCCTTTCACATTTTTTTGTTTTGCATTTGTCATTTTTTAAATGGTCTAGTATTTTACTTTTCTATCCTCTTTGCTTTCCTACATTTCAGTTTGGCTGTTCTGTCTCATAAGATCTCTTCTCTAAATTGTATAAAATTTACCAAACTATTAGAGCTCCTTCTGATCAAACAGTATTTGACAAATGAATATGTTACAATAGTGTACAAAATGTATGTAATAGATATATACATGATGGGGTTGCATCTGGTTATAGCAGCGGTTTGATGACATCTAATTTGTAAAAGTCTTAATAAAATACATTAATACACATACTTAAAAGGAACTTTGGTGTTCATCTAAAAAAATAATATCTTAAATGTAATTTCATTTCCTGTAAATACAACCTCCTGCCTTTTGTAAGCCAATAACTCAACCACAGGCAAAGCATTATTCAAGTGAAGTCCTGTCCTTGTTCCCCTTACCTTCTTCTCATTTTTCTTTGTTCCAAGAAATTATTTTTCTTTTGTTCTACCCTCCTGAGGAGGCTACAGGCCAGAACCAGGAAGCATGTAAGACATCAAAACCAGGGGGTAGATAGATGTTAGTGTTCTTGGTTTATGTGGCAAGGTTTTGGTAGCAGGGGGACTGCAGGGGTGGCCTCTGTGAGGAGACACCAGGAGCTTCCCCCTTGTCAGATACGGCTGGTTCCAGCTGGCTCCAGTAGACCTGCTGCTGCCCAAAGCTGGGTGCATCAGTGATGCTGGTGGCACCTCTGTGATAATGTATTTAAGAAAAGGTAAAGAATGCTGCACAGCAGCTGGGAGAGAGGAGTGATAATATGTAAGAGAAACAGCCCTGCAGACACCAAGGTCAGTGAAGAAGGAGGGGAGGAAGTGCTCTAGACACTGGAGCAGAGATTCCCCTGCAGCCCCTGGAGAAGACCATGGTGAGGCAGCTGTGCCCCTTCAGCCCGGGGAGGTCTATGGTGGAGCAGATATCCACCCTGTAGCCCACGGAGGACCGCCTGCTGGAGCTGGTAGACATGTCCTGGAGGAAGCTGTGGCCCCATGGAGAGCCCACGCAAAAACAGGCTCCTGGCAGGACCTGCAGCCTGTGCAGAGAAACCCACAAAGGACCAGGTTTTCTGTCAGGAACTGTGACCCCGTGGGGGACCATGCTGAAGCAGTCTGTTCCTGAAGGACTGCACCCCATGGAAAGGACCCATGATAGAGCAGTTTGTGAAGACCTGCAGCCTGTAAGAAGGACCCCTTTCAGAGAATTACATGAAGGACTCCATGCTGTGGGAGGGACCCCATGCTGGAGCAAGGAAGGAGAGTGAGCAGGAAGGAATGGCACGGATGAAGTGTTACTAACTGACTCCAACCCCAATCCTTCCAGTGCCATTTGGGGGACAGCAGGGAGGGGACAGATGAGTCAGGAATGAAGGAGTGAAAATCAGCCTGGGAAGAAAGGGGAGTGGGAGGAAGGTGGTTTTAATTTTGTTCTTATTTCTCACTATCCTACTCTGTTATTAGCTAGCAATAAGTTGAATTTATTTTCCCCATGTTGAGTCTGTTTGCCCGTGATGGTCATTGGTAAGCAATCTCCCCATCCTTATCTTGACTCACAGGCTTTTTCGTCTTATTTTCTCCCCCTGTCCTGCTGAGAAGGGGGAGTGAGAGAGTGGCTGGGTGGGCATTTATCAACCAGCCAAGGTTAACCCACTACAGTTAGAGAGCTTTCAGTGCAAAAAAACAAGGACAGGGGAATTTCACATCACAATTTTGTCACTGTCAAAAATCTGCTTAGACTCTTTTCCAGGCACCAAAGCCTATGTCTATATTAAGGAGTAAAGTGGATGTGGAGGGTGAAGCAGTGGGTTCCGAGGCCTGGGGCACCCCTGTGTGCGGGGGCTGCTCCAGACCAACTCAGGTCTGCTCTGGCAGGCTCAGCGTCCACCAGGGGGGTGCTGTATTTTCTTGCTCAGTATTGTCTGAAAGGGACACAGTTGGCTCATGCCCAGCTGATCCTGGTGTGAAGCCACATGCAATGAGCGCGGATAGTTGGGAGACTAGTTTTGAAGCATGCACCTGGTCTGGAGTGAAACACTCCTGGAGGCACAGCCCGTGCCCTGGCCCTTCAAAGTCAACTTGACGTCATTATACTGTCTCCAGGGGCAATTGTCACTGCCAGGTGATTATGGCTGATGGCAAGTCAGGAACAATAGGCTCTTGTGTAGATTAATCCTTTATTATCCTTTACACTAATGTGTAACAAAAGAAGATTACATATTAAAGAAAGACTCTCCCAAGTCCTGGCTCTGCATCCCAAAACTTTGCTGCAACTAAAATTCTCATTTGTGCATATTGCAAGTTTAAATTTTTATGGAAACTAAGAAAGAAACTAGCCAGATAATTTTTGCTACAAATAAACAGCCCTTTACAGTTAGAATTAATTTGTCACAGCACCCTGTCTGAGCATGGCCTGCCCCAGCCTGCTGCTACTCGGTTGCTCTGGAGGCAGTTGTCATTCGTTCTCTGCAAAGGGCAGAAGGAGTTTCACTCCATTGCACTTGTAACAGATCAGTGACCATACCATGACAAGGAGAAGAAAAAAAGCAAGCTTTTATATAAAAAAAAATTAATATATTTTTATATATAAAAAAGCAAGGTTTTATATGATTCCAGTACAGCTGTTTTTCTGTCATTTATAATTAGTTTAAATTAATTGCTTGTGTACAGGGAAACCAGAGGTGTTGCACCAGGGATGTGCTTTCTATCTAGATCACAGAAAAATATTAACCTATATTGGTTGTTATAGCTGTTGTACTATGGATTATGATAGCTTCCCAAATCCTGAGAAAAAAATGTAGACACTTCAATGATGTGAATGTTCTTGTCAAGGAGGGGTGGCTTTTCCTGCAGTTAATACAGACAGTAGTGCCAGATCTTGAAAGAGCAAATGCATCATTCCCTTGGTGACTGCAGTGCTTGTAGAATTAGTAGTCTTCGTTCCTTGCCTTATTGTCATGGTTCCTTTTGAAGAAATAAAAACTTCATATTGTTTTACTTTCACTCAGGATGTCTGAGGGCGGTTACAACAATTGCAAGAATATGCAAGTGGGAGTTATCATCTGGGAAACTTTGCCCTGGTTTGCCATACCTGTCCCCAGGTTTCAGAAAAAGACCGAGCCCATACCTGCCCAGTTGAAAACAGCTGCAGACCATAAACCAGCTCTGTAGCTGTCCACCGTGCCAAATTTGTAAGCATTGTTGTATGAAAGCAAAGTTCACATGCTTGCACTAGAGGTCTTTAATATGAAAATTTGGATCAATGTTTGATCAACTGTTTTTGTGCTGATTGACAGTTTTCTCTGTTGGACCCAGTGTATAGCTGGCCTGTTATATAGCTTGTAGCATCTTTTATACCTCTATAGAATTTGACTCTGTTGCAGTAAGACATTCCCCACAATTCTTTTTTTTTTCTACATGTCATTTTTTATGAATTTACATAGGCCTTATTTCTTTATCTTGTAATATGAACTTAAACTGAAGAGAAACAGATGTGAAATCAGAAGATATGGTTATTTACTTGTTTTTTATACAGAGTGCCTAAATGCTAGCAGGCTGTTCACCCCATGTAATATTTATAGTAGTATAACATTAACTTGCAAAGTGAGTATAATGGAAGGACATAGAAGGATGTTCTGTCATTAGGGACTCTATACATATGGATAAGTGCAATGGATAGAGGCTAGTGCTATGAATGGAACAAAGTGTGACATAAGTATACTTCAGGATGGTGATGCACTTATCCATATGGTGAAAAAGCAGAAAATGAAGACATTAAGAAGCTAAGGAAATATTATGCTACATGAATAGCAATACTTTAATGGCTGGAGGTACATAAAAGCAGAAGTTGTTGAGAGAAAAAGTTTGAATGTGCCTACACTTAATGGCAAAAAATTCATAGTTAATTGTGGAATGAAAAGCTTCTGTAATGATGAATCTGCTTGAAACATGCCAGTTTCCATTTTAGGGATGCATCATCATACAACTTTACTGACTTAGCAATTGAACTGTGTGGAGGCCTCGCTTGGTTTAGCTATCACGTGAAGTAAGCATCCTTGCAGAGATCAGGAAGCTATCCCTACTTCCCCAGTGAACTGAGAAGCCAACTCACTTGAATATGAGTGTATCTCCTTCAGCAATTTTCACATGATGAGACTACAGTGTATTTTCTTTGTGGGCGGAGGAAAGTTTTGCTTCCTTTATCTGTACTAACCAAAGCTACATTGCTGCCACTAACATCTTTTGAACAGTATCAAAGGAAAAATTCAGCTTTTGTTTCAGTCTTGCAGGTGGGAAAAGTTTCAGACTAAGGTTAGTAACAAGCTATCAGATGAATCTCTCAGACAGCTAAAGCTGCTCTTGAATGCGTGACTGAGATAGCTGGATATTCAGAAAAAGTTTCTGGATTTGTAGAAGCAGGACCTGAGAGACCTGCATTCTCAAAACCACATATCTGCTCTAGTTTGTCAAGGAGCATAATTGCCGTCTTGTGGTAAGGCAAGACCAAAACTGGTGCATTTTGCTAGAATTCTTAGGTTTCTTTGAAATATACAACATTCTGAATATTTATTTTCAAATTATGCTTATCTTGCAAACAGAACACCGTTATATTACTATGCTCCAGAGTGGATGAGGATGGACAAGCAATCCACATACCTCAGCTGGGCTAGATCTGCTGAATATGCAGACCGTGATGTACTGAGAGGTTGTGTGGTATGAAACTAGAACTTTAATCAGCTACTTTACAACTTCCAGCTTCTTTTCCCAACAGCTGTATTTCTTTCACGTGACATAGGAAAAACAATTGAAGTTACATTAGCTTTTAATGATTGTAGAGTACATACTGTACTATCTACTATCTACTCTGTGATACCTGTGGGACTGAAAAAAGAGAATTCTGCAATAGCAGGTAGGTGGTATGAAATCTGTCAGAACAGTAATAGCTTTGGATGTCTTATTTTAGACATCCAAAGCTATTACTGTTCTGACAGAAGGAGCATGCAAGAATTTTATAACAAATGGAAGAGAGTGTAGTAGAAAGCAAGTATGTGCTAAGAACATACATGTGAATAACCCAAACTCTATTTTTACGCAAGAAAATACCGGATTTGGCCCTTCTCCATGCCCCCTTTTTCCAAAAAACAGCACACTGGCTTGTGGCACTTGCCCTGAGCCTCCCTTGAGCAGGAGAACTAGCACCAAGCATAGAGAACTAATCAAACTTAATCCTTTATTAGCTAGTACTGTTACAGCACCTGACATACACGCCTGACATAACACAATCCGTTCAGCTTAAGATTGCAACTGATCTAGATAGCACAGTGAAATCTGGCATAGGACTTCAGTCTTGTCTTCTCCAGGCAGCACATCGTATCAGGAATCATGTCTCAGTGCTCTTCTACAGGATTTGTTTTTTTTATTCTCACCATACTACTCACTTGACTAAAAAGCCTACTACAGCAACCCGCTTCCTTTAGTTTTTAGGTTCCTCCCTCAATCTCTCATGTCAGTCTTTCAATTTTCACACTGGTAGACAGCTGAAGTTGCGCAGATGAAGGTAGACTCAATTGCCTTTGAAAAGGCAACCACAGAAATGGAAGGCATCCTATATAGTCACCTAGGTCAGGGTTTCCGAGGTGCAATTATAGTGATAAATGAACCTCTGATTGCTGGAGAGAGAGGAAAATGACAGACAAGCACTGTAGCAAACATGTCCTTAAAAAGAGCTGCTGGAGTCATGTGAGGTGTGTGGAAGTTTGGTAGGAGTGACTAAACTCTTTGAACTGTGCATGATTAGGGAAGAAATCACAAAACAACAATAGATGAGAGATCTAATTTTAGCAAATTGAGCAATCTAGTCAACATGAAATGTGACTGTATGGCCTTGAAACAGAGGCTGGCAAAAGCTAAAAGGTATGAAAAAAAATGACAACATCCTCTTCCCCTGTGGGGATCACATTATCCCGTACAAGCTCAGCCAGCCTCTGTGCCTGGGTTGCGGATGACCAGAGCAGAGGCACAGTCCCGAGCTGAGGAACGGTCCAGCAGATGTGTGTGACTCTGTAGGAAGCTGGTGAAAGGCTGAGGGGTGGCTGCCCACCAGCAGCTTGTGCTCAGCTGTGGAGCACAGTGCTGGGCTTGCAAACCTGCTGCTTCTGTAGCCTGGTCTTGAGGAGAGCTCTCCAGAAGGCAGCATTGCTGCAGCTGGTGACTGCTCCTAGTCTAGCTAATTCTGCAGCTTCTGGTTGCTGCATGTGGGCTGTCAGCTCCTCCTGGACTGTAAAAGACCTGAACGTCTGTAAAGATGTTCTGTATTGCCTTGTGCTGACCTGAGAGAAGGGAATGCTTGGAAGTTATCAAACCCTACAAGAAGAGAAGCAGAGTTAATGATTGGTTTTGTTAGGGCTGATTAAGTCCAGCTCCAGAAGGCATAATGTTTGACCCAGGGCAATTAATATTAATTGTGTTTAGGAGTAAGGGAAAGACACCACTCACAGGTGCCCTGCGTGAAGGAGTTTGCACGAACAGACATTGTCTTCTACCAGCAAAAGCACATTGCTTTGTCTCTAGAAGTCAGTAGTTAAATTGAGTTATTGTTAAGAGGTCAGTGTAGTACCACTCATTCCCTCCCTCAGTGCTTTGGTCTAGTTTGGTGTTGTGAAGTCAAATGCTGCTCTTATCTAATGCTAAAGTCCTGTTATGAGACTTATGGAAAATGCTTAAAATGAACAGGTGTGATGCTAGACCTACCTATGCTGTCAAATTTTTAACAAGACAAACCTAGTTCCCTCTGGCCACATTATTAAAAATCTGAATGATTTGTATTATTGTCTCCTTCAAAGTGACGGAGTTTTTTTCTTAGAAACACACTTGAGTTCCGCAGTTTATTCTGCTATATGGAGTGGAGAACCGGGTTTTCATATCAGCATCCTGCATGGGGTAATCCAAGGGAAGCTAAAAGCCATGGAGGGCAGCAGATGTTTTGTTAAGCCTTTGCCTAGTTACTTATTGTTTATTAAGTTTGATAGGACAAGGAGGAACAATTTTAAGCTGAAAGAGGATAGAGTTAGATACGGTATTAGGAAGAAATATTTTCCTGTGAGGGTGGTGAGACACTGGAACAGGTTGCCCAGGGAAGCTGTGGATGCCCCATCCCTGGAGGTGTTCAAGGCCGGGCTGGATGGGGCCCTAGGCAGCCTGCTCTAGTGGGAGGTGTCCCTGCCCATGGCAGGGGGGTTCAAACTTGATGATCTTTAAGGTCCTTTCCAGCCCAAACCATTCTATGATTCTATGATTCTATGAGATCCTTATTTGAAATAAATACAAGGACATGCCTGTTCGTAATGGGCTAGGTAAGTGGTTAATATTAGACATAAGGAATCACCGACATAAAAAATAATAAAAAATTATTTTAAATACTGGAATTAGGAAACAAAATCAACTAGAGGCTTTTTTAATGAAGCATTTTATGTGAGGTACAGGCATTGTGGATAGAAGCAGTGAGGCCTTCTGGAATTTGCAGGTGCACATTAAACCGAACTTTGATACACATTTAAGTTGGAAACATATCATTAGAGCTCCAAGACCCAGGGAAACAGGGTACAGTTTGAAAAAGGAATCAAAATCATGTGCTGTGGTTGTGGCTAAATATTGCACATTACTGAGCAGGATGAGGCACTAGTTAATAGTTGATCACAAGCTGAACGGGAGTAAAAAAAAATATTTTGCTCTTCTGAAAAACCCAAACGTCACCCCGGAAGTAAAACAAAAGAAATCATCATTCTGCTCCAAGAGGTGCTGGTATGTCCCCACGGAGAGTTTCACATACAGTTTTGTGTACCGTGCATCAGAAAGGTGGGGACCAACTGAAGGGAGTGCAGATGTGAACCACAGGAATGTTATTTCAAACAACTTCTGTGGAAAGTTCAAGGCAATGAAGTTGCTCAGTCTAGAGAAGAGAGGGTTGAAGGAAGACGTGACACCACTCCACAGCTACATGGGTCAGAGTGGCAAAGGGGAAGGAAGCGTCTGCTGTGAATTGATTTAGCTTTAGGAAAAATGCTCTGACACCAGGATAGTTGAGGTTGCAGCAGGCTGCTTGGTGAGCCTTCAGAATCTCCATTACAATAAGCTTTTAAGAACCACAGGTTAAAAAGACATCATTCATTTATCTACCGCTCCTCTTGGAGAACTGGAGCTGCATTTCTGAGTGCCAGATGGGTTTTAGGAAGACAGGAGCAGGATAAGCAGAATTCCAGTACCTGAATATTAGATCTATGGTACAAAAGCAAGTAAGGGATTTTTAACATACTATCTTGCTTGACCAAATATATGTTGTCTGCATCATTTTCTTGCAGCGCCACAGGTGCTAGTATACTGAAAGATCCTACATAAAATAGACACATGCCCAAAGCTGCATGTGTGCAGAGGAGTGCTCAGTATTCAAACCAACAGCTGCAGGCTGACAGTGTCCTTTTGACGCCTCTGGACATTAACATCCAGACAGGCCTTTTTCCTATTTATAGTTATTTGTGTGTTCTTGAGAACCAGAAAAAGGGTAAATGAAAACTAGAAAAAAAAAATCTGTATTTAATTTTTCTTGTTCATAGTTCCTATGCACTATGTGTAAGACTATGAACATTGTTGAGGTTATGACAATGAGTGTGCTGGACTATGGCCAGCATTGATTTTCTGGACCACAGACCAGTGTGAAGGCAATGTAAGTGGCTGAGGAACATCTGTTTTTCTTTCTCTGTGCTCTATAGTAATGATTGCAGCATGTTAGTGGTCTCAGCAGGCTCTGCATGTCGTTTTATGACTTTATAGCCATTGTAAAATAGCCATGATTTTGTTTCAAGCATAATGGAATTAATTTACAGGCAGTATTGATAGCTGACTGATGGAGTCAGCATATTCTGCAAAATAAAATGTACATGTGGAAAAATACTACACAAACCTTTTCCTTTGGCTCAGCATTACATTTGCCACCCACCTCCTCTTTCAAATTCTGTATTTTTAATCCCAGATAAAACTTATCGTATTTCTTTACTTTGCAGTACTTTGTGAATTTCATCAAAACAGAATGAAAGTGTGTATATCTATTTTTGCTTGAAAGAACTGGATCAAAATCTCACGGAAACAGCTGATTCAAATAACCAGTCTGGAACTATGCTCACACTGTTACTTATCAGCAAATCAGCAAAGGAGTCATAATACCATTCACTTAATTTTTGTCTTAAAACTCTGTCTAAAATGAAATAGACTCTTTAGTTTGGATTCTTCATTCACATGTTTCTAGGATCATTGCTGCGGTGTTAAAGGGAGCCTGAAGTGCTGGGGGCTCTCAGGAAATGTTTATGCACAGATGGCCTGAAGAGCCAGATCCCAGAGGTGTGAAAAACTTTGAAACAGGGATGGAAACCACTGACAAAACACTGTTTTGTCTTAAAAATGAAAACGAGTGGTCCAGAGCTCACACATCTTTTTTGTAAGCCTGAGGCATTTGGACCAAATGCAGAACATGGCTTTATTCTTTTAGATCTTGTTAAATTTCAGTGCTTTCAGCTTCTAGAGATGAGACCTTGCTTATCAGTTTATTGAACTATTCCTTCCCAACAGTATATAGTAAACGTTCTTACCTAAAGAGGAGGTAGAAGGAAGTAATATTGTAAAGGGGAGTATGAACTTAATCGAAAGGATTTCAGTAAGGTCACTGTGCAAGTAGTTACAACAACAGTTGGGTTTTGGTTTGTGTTTTTTTTTTTTGTTTTTTTTTTTTTTTTTTTTTTTTGTTTTTTTTTTTGGCTGGAGTAAATAAACTCTTCATTCTTACACATTCTGGATTTTTGTTCAATATGAAAAATAATTTCCAAAATCCTTGGATTTGTTCCAGAGTGTTACATAATGAAAGGTGCTCTTTTTGAGCTGTTTTTCCAGAGACCATGTATGTTTTTCTCTCTAGTTAAGCATACTTTTATGTTTGTGTTGTTTTTTTGTTTTTTTTTAAATGAGGACTAATATTGCTAAAGGACACATATATTCCATTTACCTGTAATGATACTATTCCCTCCAGGCCTCAGCAAATTGTTCATCCTATTTTAGGCTAGAATTAGTGTTATTATGCTATATTCCAGAGGAGGAGTGAAGCTTTACTCATTCACATGGGGACCATTTCAGTGTAACTTGCCATGCGAAGGCTGCAAGGCTCTCAGATCATCCTGGGGAAGGTAGGATTTCTTTGAGCTGACAAATGTCTATATTGTGAATGCGAAATAGTCTGCATTCCTGAAGTACCCTTGTCCAAGAGAATGGTCAAATTCCTGAGGTATCCTGCCCCACTGAACAGATCATGTCCTAACAAAAGAAAAGAAATCCATTAGGCTGACCATCAGATTTGAAAGAATAGTTCAACTTTCATAAGAAACTGAATTGTTTGACAGATGACTAATTTCTGTGATACATTGTAATAAATGAAACGTATGGAACTCAGGATTTTAAGGCTAGAAAGTACAGTTGTGGTAATCTATCTTGAATTTCTTCATAGCACAAAGAAAAAAGTTTCTTTAACTTTTGCACTTGAATTCTGGTATGTTTTTGACTGCAGTTTCCTGGGGTACTGACCCTGCAGTAATTTCCCTGGGGAAAGTCAAATTCTGCCTGAAATTAGGAAGACATCTGGAAAAGGGTTTGAGAGGAGGGATATGTTTCAACGGTGGGCATTTCAAAGGAAATGTATATTTTGGGTCAGATGCAGCAGCACTGTGGATGGGGAGCAGAGAGGGGTTAATGAAGAACTACTGAGAGTATGTGCAATAACCCTAAACCTTCCATACAGATAAATCTGTTCCTGGCCTGAGCTAGGAAATGGAAAGACGCAGTAAAAATCCTTCCTAAAAGGATTACTGTAAACTGATTGTTCTTCAAACCTTTGGCATGTATCATAATACAAAATCTTTGCTGGAATAAGCCTAGTTTTGGCTGCAGGTCGATATGAACGTGCCTGCTGAGTGGCAGGGTTGTCAGCTACTGCACACAGGTGGTTTTGAATTTTCACTCTTCCTGGTTTGCCACATCATTGATCTGGGCAGGATCCAAAGCTTAGCAGAAAGGTTTCATTGGTAGGAGGTAAAAGACTGAGCTGTGAGATATAGTCTGTTGTGTACGATACCTCTTCATTTCAGTGAATATTGCCTCCCATTTTCTCTCCTTGATATCCTTATACATGACCTAGCACAAAATGACATCCATCAAATGGGAAAAAGTTCCTATGTTGTAACAAAATGAATATTGGATTTTAGCTAGCAGTTCTTGTACTCTGGTAAACAGTTCAAACAGAAACTACTGTAATTTGAACCCAGGGGATAATAACCCTTGGATTTTCCTTCCCTGTTAAATTGTCTTTCTTTCATATCACTTGTATGCGTTAAATCAACAGGTGCTGTATTCCCAGCTACGGTGTGAGCAGCATCTAGGCTTGCAGGGAATTAAAATTATATGGGCTAGTTAAAGACTTCTTTCCCCCAGCACAGAGAACTGCCAGGGGTTAATTTCTAAGGGCAGCAGTAAATAGATTCTCCTAAGGTGTCTGTCTCCTAGAAAATAGTGCAAGAAGGCATAATGATTTATCGTGCTCGTACCATGTCCCTCTCTCATTGTCACTTACCCCTTTATGCCAAATCATATTTACAAAAGGAATCTCCGTTTTTTTCCTTAATGCACATATTGATTGCCTTAATGCAATTGGTTCAAGAGAAGGGAACCTACTAGAAGAGCCAGAAACATGTGATTTAAATATGCTGGTCATCAGAATGTAGTCATCTGAAATCCATCATATCTGGTTCGTCAGGTTCTTTGTACGGTCAAGTATAAAGGAACAGTCACTTCCAAGAAGCAAATATTCCTATCACACAATAGGAGGCACAATAGGTGGAATGAGGGACCCTCTGAGTCTCTCATTCTCTCGCTAGTGGCTATTGACTAGACACCAAATTCTTACATGCCTAGAATGGAGTCAGATGACTAAGACTGAGGTAAGGTAAGAATTTTGCTCTTTAAAAAGTTTTCTTTCATAGATATTGCATGCGTGTGTTTCTAAATATTGAAAACAATTTGTGTGAGTTCCAAGACTTAGGTAACGTATGTAAATATGTTCCCTTTAAACTACTCCTTTGTGTAAGGATTCTGCTGTTGCAGGTGGAAGATGAGCTGTGTATCTGAATGACTTGAGGGCAGAGCATGACCTGCCTGGTTCCACAGACCTCCGTGCTCTGCAGCATGCAGCAGAAGAGATGACAGCAGCTGGACATGTCACCTGAGTTCCTTAGAGATGTTTTGACTATTTGACTCACTTTTTTCTGGTGCAGGTCTGTATCGTTGTAAGTTCCAAAAATATCAGTATTGATATACAGATATTTTATTCTCTGGTCTAGCAACTTCTGCTTTGTTTATAGCTTCATACAAGTAGTACTAAGTACACCCAAACCACTTAGAAATAGACAGTGGAAATTCCCTTTGTGTGTGGGAAATTTTCTGCAGACATAATGAATCTGCAAGTATTTTCCCTCCTTCATCAGATTCCAAAGAGTTACTGTAATCTTTTGTGTATTGTTTAAACAGAATGATACAAAACATCTTCATACCTTTTCCCTTAATATAATCCATTATGGGCTGAAGGTAATGGGCCATTTCAGGCTAAAATAAAGATGACAAAGATATGGACCACTGCTTAAAGCTTATTATACTCTTGTTACTTGTTCTGCTTTCTTTTTCTGTAACCCAATCATAGCCTTTGGTTTATGTGGGCTTCAAATGTATTTTCAGTCAACCAAAATGACCTGCTGGAGCCAGAACAATTCCTGGGGGCAAGTTCAGGCCCCTCTGTCTGCTTCAGGCAAATTGTCCTTCCATCCAGTTTGTTTGAGCAAGGACTACAGGCATTGCTTCACAGGTATCATCAACTCTTGCTGATAATAAACAGCTCCTTACTCTACTCTTTCCCACTAATTTGACTAGTGTTGTTTGCAGTGTCCTGCAGCTTAGCCAGGGCAATGAGATCAGGATCTGGCCCACAAAGCCTTCAGCCTTCCTGGGAGCCCAGCGTCACACCTGTGGGACCTGGAGATCCTGCCGCCTTTACTTTGGGGCCTCCCAGGCTGGGAAAAAGGTTTGCTGCTACTTTGGCCAAGGGAAATAATCTGTTAAAATAATGCAGTTTCATGTTGAACAGAACAATTTGTGAGCTCAGCCTGAATTAATTAAATAATTTCAGCCCTTCCCAAAAGTTTGGTTATTTTACAACTTTTAGATAAAATAGTTTTATGTTTTGTTACAAAATGATGTTTCAAAACTACACGTAACTGAAGTTTTAAAAACAGCAAATAAAACAATTTGGGTCAGACAAAATATTGTGTTTGGCTAAAACTCCAGAACACTTACAAAATTGTTTGCTTGATTTGAGTATTGAAGCAAATCAGTTCATTCATAACCTGGTGTCCTCTATTACTGAGAGGCTTTAGGTGAGGTATATTGCTCCAACCAGGTGCTGCTTATCAACTTATGGGGTAATCTTACCACTAAGGCAACTACCCTGATAGTAAGTATTTGTAGGATTTGATTCTTGGGTATTTGGACATTTTCTTGGAATAAACCTGTACTTTCAAATATGTTGTTTATACTTTGAAAAGGAAGGTACCTTGTTTTTCTAAAGGGATCTGACCGGGAAAACAGTCCTGGGACTTTGAAATTGAGGTTTGTGTAACCAGTTCCTTGTCTTTGAAATGAGATAACAGGAATGTCAAAACTTTAAGAGGCTGCGTCAACACATGGCTTGAATATTTAACTCCTTGTGGTCTTACAGACTCATCTTGGTGCATTGACTTAAACCAATCCAGGAAGGATAGTGTATACAAAACTAACACCACACAAAAGGACAACTTTAAGTTGTATCTGGACAGTCGTCCCTAACTTGGAGTCTCTACAGTTCAGTGTATCACATGTACTGACCTACTTTCTCTTGTATAGCACTTTCTGTTAAAATATTTGTATTTACCGTTTGTGCTGCATGAACTTATTGTGGCTGAATGCATTTCATGGGAAATTAAGTGTTTTTGTTTGACTACCCCCCTACTCAGTAGACCCAGAAAAATCTCGTTCCCTGCTTTCTGTATTGTCTCCAGAAGAATGTAATCTATAGAAAAGAGGACACATCAGTTCAGTGGATTTTAACTGAAATTTAGTGGAAGAAGAGTAACAACCCTTTATTCTTCTACCATCCCTAAAAACCCAGTGAGAACAAAACAAAAAAGAAATTAAATGCCATGTTCGTTAAAATCTAGCCCAGAAAACTGAATAGATGTGCAGCTGTGTTATGAAACAGTGAAGCAGGCACTTCTTCCAATTAGGACCTAATCATGCAAAGCCTCAGTTCCCTCCTGAGAAATCCCAGGACTTCTTAAGTTAGCTAGCATTTAGTGAGGATGCCAGCATTCTGTGGTTGAAATAAAAGATTTCTGGGTTGAATTTCCCACAGTGAATCTCAGTCACGTTCTCAAATCAAATTTTCCATTCCAGTTCCCCAACTCTAGATTTGACAAGAGTTACACAAATATGCCCAGACTAGAGATTTCTAAATTACTTTGTTATGGAAACGGTCTGTGTACAGACCTGTAGTGTACTTAGATTTGACCATGAGATTGCTAATGAATGCATTCGTTCTTCACAGACTTATTGAACACACAGTTACAAACTGTGTTTGCTTCCAAACTGTTTGCATTGACTAATCTCAGTTTGTCAAGTGTGATTTGTCACACCACTCATACTGCACGAGTTGTACGTCCTGACTTGGCACTGGAACTTTTGAATGACATAGTGATCAAATTATATTGTTTTGTGTTAAAAGATGCACAAGCATAATTATGTGCAGCATCTGAGAAGAACTTTGCTGAACTCGAAGATAATGATGAGATACTCTTTTGTGCTCTCTGTTTCACACAACATTTCATTAAAAAATCACATTTCATTAGTTTTATTCTTCAGATGTGCATGCTTGTTTGCATGTGAATTTGGGTAATCTTTTGCACAATGAACAGCAATTAAATTGTCATTTGTGTACTTACTGATTTGCATTAGGCAAAAGGAGGAATCCAGAAGATATTTAGGAATGCTAATTATAATTAAAACATATACCTGTTGACATATAACAATGCACTGGAAATTACCATTTTCTCTCTAAACATGTAGTTGCTCATTTATGACAAACTAACATGGTATCAACTCAGATCTACAAGGTCACTGATCTTCAAATTCTCTGTCTTCTTGTTAAGCCTACTGATGAAGCAATATGTGAATTTCTTTCTTCCCACTTTTTATACTATTCAGTGAAATGCACAAGTGGGAGTAACCCCTTGATCCTGTGTGGTTTGATGTCATACCTCTTTTCTTAGCAGCTCATCTTCTCTCTCTTCTCCTAGAACCTTATTTCAGTTTTTCAAGGGTAGGGTCTGAGATCCTTACAAGATGCAAACTCGGAAATTGCTAAAATGCTTGAATTTTCCCAATGGTCCCTGTCGGCTCATGTAGTATTCCTCCATATTTATTCTTCAAACTACATTTTTATTCTTCTCTACATTCTTACCCCAGCCATTCAACATTAAACCAGTTAAACTTACATGCCTTCACGGTTTGGTTTTTTTTGTTTTGTTTTGTTTTGTTTTCCTTTGTGGATGTATCAGAGGAGTGGGCAGATGAGCATGAATCAGTTAGATGGGGAACTTCCCTCCTGCCTAATTGCTACACCAGTGTCTACAAGCTCATGAGTAGGGTACTCCCCTAACATTTGCTGGTCACGTGTGCTTTCTTTATTGGCAAGGATGACAAACAAACACCACTAGGAAATGATTTATCCTATCCTAAAATAGGCAATAGAAAATGCTTCAGTCACCTGAAACAAACAGAAAATGTTAAGTCACAGATCATGCCTTCCTCCATAACGGGGATTATATCATCCATTTCTGATCCTTAGTTCAGAACTTTTCCCAAGATTAAGGCACCTTTCAGCCGCTACTGCTGAAGCCACACTTTGAGAGAGGAGATAGGACAATCTGGGTACAACTGTGTAGCCGAGAGATTACTTCATGTGCTAGGTGGGGGCAGTCCTAGAAGAGCTAGCCAGAGAAATGATTAACTGGGAGACCATTTGGACCTAGAACATGGGAGAGGCACCTTGGCTGCCAGATATAGTCAACACTGAGATGCTTATGGACACATTCAGAAGCCAACCTTTAGTTAGGGTGTGGGTTTCACTTAGACATCTACACTTGAAGTGTCCAATTTAAAATAACTATTGAATCTCTTTTTGTAGTCAACGAGAAGAGAGAGTCTCCTCCTACCTGCCTGCTCAGCTCAGAGTAAAAAAAATTCTCTGCCTCCATTCCCATAGACACCATGGGTTTCCTATAGCCTTTCTGTGCCTCCAGAAGCCCTCAGACAACAAAACACCATGATGAAGGATAGAGGAAAGGTTCCATAATATTCTTTGCAGACAGAAGCATTAGTTGTCCCCAAAAACTCTGGGGAACATATCAGCTCTGAACTAGCATAGGACTTAACAGGTCCACACACCTACCGCTTAGCAGGTCCTGTCTGCATGTGTGTGATGATGAAAGGCAGAGCTCTTGGCTTGTCTACTTTTTTTCTGAAATGGCCTCACCTGACCCTCAACAAATTGCAGATGTTGCTTCAGTCCTTTGTCTTTTAGGAAAACCCTTGCATCTTGACAATGGCATCTTGAAAATGTTTGAAATTTGCAGCTTTCTCATCTGGTGTTTTTGATCCCATGCTCCTTCACTAGAAGCTACTGCCAGATGTCACTGCACCGGCCTTCTTCCATCTCATATCAATCTCTTTCCTTTTCAGCTCGCCATCCATCCCTTCCTCCTCTCTTCCTAGGAATCCTTTAGCAGTTGTCACACTAGACACAGGCTCCTCAAACAAATATACATTCTCCTTGTGTTCCCCATTCTCTGTATCATGCCTGTTCTTGTAGCCTAATTATTAATGTTGCTAAAGGGCAATGGAGTAGAAGGCATGGTGATCTGCCATGCCTTCAGGTGAAAGCTCTGTTGTGATTAGAACGTTTTTCCATGGAAATGAAAAATAACAGTAGTAGTCACACTATTAAATTGACCCAGCACTGGAATTTGTACTTTCTTCATTCTTTTTTAATATAGAGGAAGTCACATAAGAAATTCTTAAATGATGCATTTTATTTAAGCCATCTTCTTTTTTCCTCTAACATGACATTTTGAAAAGTTTCACACTGCTTGATATTTTCTATGCTACAGAGGTCATAAAATGTGTGCTAGAATCCTTGTATATAAAAAGTACCTTAGTATGTTGCGTGCAGTCTGTTTCTCAAGACAAGACACTGAAGGTCACTATTAACAGACGGTTGTTTATGATTTGTCAATAGACAGGTTATATCTGTTTATTTAAAGTTTCAGATAAGAAGAAACAAAACCACATCCTTTTTCTTTTGTCTGTTTTGAAAACAGATGAATTTGAAAACTGTCAGTGGCTGCTGAAAGTCATAGAGCAAAGTGGATAAAGATCAGAGAAATGTAGGTTAGTTTGGTTTCATTCTTAAAATGATTATGATACAATGTTTACTGTACCTATTTCTGATAAATACAACACTTTTTTCCCACACTACTAACAAGATCAAATGTTAGGTTAGTTTCACCTGAGGACTCAGGTTGATCATTCCTAGGCGATATAAAATGAATGAAATCATGAATATATTTGTCCAAACACTAAAGGTGATTGCCAGGGCAAGACCGACTAACTACATGCTTTGTCATGTACCTTCCAAGCACCTCCCACTGGCTGTCATGGAGACCTTGAATCTCATCTAGTAAGGTATTATCATATGTTTCTTAAAGTCAGTGGCAGCTTTGATGGAGATTTTCAATGGGGCCAGGATTTCGACTCAAGATGGATTTGATTCCTTATCAGACCTATTAAGAAAAGAGAAAAAGATTTCTTAATTACATATTTGCTGTTGACTTTGCACAGCAGTCAGGAAGGGTACAGAGTATCTCTCATGCTGATGCAAAATAAATTGTGCGGTGTTTGCAGCCTGAGGTACTGTGCAGAGGATTGATGGCAGTGAGGATCTTGAGAAGCAATTGCATCTCTTGAATTTGACATTTGTGTCCACTGAACACTATTTTCTTTCCTGTAGTGGGTTTTGTTCTTCTGGTCACTTCCACCTGTTTTGTTTCAACTCCAGTGGGGCTGCATGAGATTTACAATGCCGTAAAAGAGGAAGAATCAGGACAGCTTTTTAGAAGAAGATCCATGTTTTTCACATTCCTTCACACTTACTTAGCTTTGCACACTAAAGCATTTTAACGGAAAAGCAAGACTGCTCTGGGGAAATAATTTTTTCCCCAGTGTATGAGTGTTTCCACAACTGGAGTCTGAGAAAAAACACTCCTCTACTTGCAAGTGCAAGTATAAAGAGGTGTATCAGGAGGGATTTGCTGGGTTTGGCACACTTTATGGTTTCCTCAAACTTCATGTTTGCTTTCAGAATGAAATCCTTGGGTTCACAAACATTAGCTTTGTGTCAGTGTTCCCTTCACTCCTTAACTCGTCTTTGTATTTCTGTATTAAACCTGATGATGCTGTTGGCAGCAAGGCCTGTTGGGTAACATGAAATGTGCTTTGATGCACTAAGTACAGAACTATAAAACATAGTTCTCATCATTCACTGTCATTTATTCCTGTGCATTTATTTCCCCTTAAGGGAAACTGCTGGCCCAGGAGTGTTGTGGTTTTGGTATGTGGGTGCTTCAGATATGCTGGTTTTTCAAATGAGGAAGTCAGAGCAGTCAAACTCAGGAGCAGCAATAAAGTGCACATTAACACCTTTAAAGGACAAGGCAGTTAATGAAGAAGAGAAACAGCAGTTTCAAAAGCTGAAGTAAGAGTACGTCACAGGGAAGTAGGACATGGCTACGGTCAGGAAAAAATATGAAGCAACAGTTGGGGAATTTTTGGTTTTATACAGGATGTCTCTTCAAAAAAAATGAGATCAAGTTTTCTTCTAATCAGGCTCAACCACCAGAGTTCCTCCCTGCACCCCCAGTTTTTTCTTCCCTGTTTTCACACTACACACCAGAAGACTTCATTTATTGTTCCCATCATAGTGTGTGTGTACTTCAGATGCAGGTTCAAACACACGAGCCAGTTGTCTCCCTGACTGTCAAAAGTCTCCATGAGCCACAAAGATTTCTATAAAAACAGGCTTTCCTTCATGCTGTGCACAGACTATGCTCTTGAATCAGCAGAGTAATCTACCACTGAATTATCTGCAGTATGTGCTTAGGAAGCACTGAATGTAAAATTTGGTAAGTCGACAGAGTAAGGACAAATGTATGCCCTCCCCTTAAACGCCTTTGAATTACAAAGAAGGACTTGGGGGTGTTGGTTTATGAGAAGCTTAACATGACTCAGCAGTGTGCTCTTGCAGCCCAGAAACCAACTGTATCCTGGGCTGCATCAAAGGAAGTGTGACCAGCAGGTTGAGGGATGTGATTCTCCCCCTCTACTCTGCTCTGGTGAGAACCTACCTGGAATACTTCCTTCAGATGTGGGGCCCCCAACATAAGAAGGGCATGGACCTGTTGGAGCGAGTCCAGAGGAGGGCCACTAAGATGGTCAGAGGGCTGGAGCACCTCCCATACGAGGACAGGCTGAGAGAGTTGGGGTTGTTCTGCCTGGAGAAGAGAAGGTCCCAGGGAGACCTTAGAGCAGCCTTACAGTACCTAAAGCGGGCTGCAGGAGAGATGGGGAGGGACTTTTTAACAGGGAGTGTAGGGATAGGACAAGGGGTAATGGTTTTAAACTGAAAGAGGGTAGATTTATATAGGTATTGGGAAGAAATTATTTACTGTGAGGGTGGTGAGACACTGGAACAGGTTACCCAGAGAATCTGTGGATGCCCCATCCCTGTAGGTGTTCAAGGCCAGGCTGGATGAGGCTTTGAGCAACCTGGTCTAGTGGAAAGCATCCCTGTCCCTTTCAGGGGGGAAGGAGTGGGGGCTGGAACTTGCGATCTTTGAGGTCCTTTCCAGCACAAACCGTTCTATGATTCTGTGATTCTATGATTTCCAAAGCTAATCACTGTAGCAGCTTTTCTTGCACTGTGTGGCAGAAATATCTGCAGGGTAATATCACTCAAGACTCTTAAAGCTGAAGAATAGCTTAAGACAGAGGAATTCTTAGAAGACAAGGAAGTCTAGAAGTTTAGATGACAAAGTGAAAACATGGGAAAAAAGTTTTGGCTGAAGAAAGACATGGTGCTGATGATAGTCATATCTAACTACACATTAGTAACAGCTAAAATACACATTGCTGTGATGAAAAAATGTAGCTTAAAGGTATTTTTATAAGCCTAAGTTTGTTGGAAACTAAAGATGATTCATCTACAAAGTGTTGCACAGTAATTAATAATTGCATTGGTTTAACATAACTACGGCTTAACTCCACAGATGTCCATCATATATCAAGTTGGACTTTTATTTCCTTTTACTGTCATCCTTTGCTAGTGTCAGCTGAGCTAAATCCACTGAATTTTAGTGGAACAGGTTCTTTACTTTCTGCTCTGGAGCAATTTTGTATGTCTCTGTACTGTGAGAGCAGCCAGTAATTTCACAACTAAAGTCCAAACACCACTACTTGGCAGCAGTGATTTGCATTTTTGCAATGAAGATGAGACATGATTTTCTTCAAGTACATCCGAGAGATTGAACTAATGCAAAGACAATTGAACTTACAGAATATAAAAAAAATGCTTAAAAAAACAGAAGAGGAATAACAGGTAGGTTTCTAATCACCAAAGCAACGAAGCTCTGTAGCAGCTGTCTAGAGAGAAGAGCAATAATTGAAGTGGCTTCGAAACAAGACTTTGTAAATTTGTGAAGGGAACTGTGCAATTTGTTTGCCTGAACAGCTCTGAACTCAACGAACCAGAATGTCTTTCACACCCTGGTTCTATAGGTTTAATTGATAAACATTTTACAGCCACTCTGCATTCACTTAACTCAGTTTAAAGCAAGGGTTTAGGCAGGTGTAAGGCCAGTTTCAGGAGGTAAGGGACCAGCTGTGTCATTAAAAAAGGATGCTGTAAAGAAAATAGTGCCAGTAGTAAGGGCTGGCAAAGGGGAGGCAAAATGTAAAAAGAAATAGGGAAGGTTCCTATAGTTCATCTTTAAGCTACGAAATATTAATGAAAATCAAAATAAGTACACTAAAGGAGGGATTAATCTAAAAGACAGTTCTCTAGAGGTCTAGGTTCCCCAGTCTCTTTCTGGAGAGGAGCAGGCCTCCGCAGAGACTGGCCCTGAGGAGAAGGCAGCAATTTATGCTACTTTGCCCCAGGGATCCACAGCTGCTCCCAGCTGGACACTTCTGATCTGAGCTGTACAGATACTTAGGAGCCTGGTGAGGACCAGAGCCCACGTGACGGGCAGCGTGTCCGCACAAGAGCACTCTCATCTTGATTAATGCGCAGGCCTGGGACAGGGCCTTTCGACAGAAAGCTGCTCTCCCCTACAGGACTCCAAGTGGACATTTTGAAGGCCACCTATGAGGAGGTCTTTCTTGACAAAAATTCTTTCTCCACTCTTTCTGTGCATGGGGGCCTCATCCTTTAAGATCTTCCTTGCTGGATATGCTCAAGTTACACTGGAAATTTTTTGTTTCCAGTATTTATCCTCAGCTTTTATGATAAGGTACAACAGCAATAGAAGAATGGGAGATGACAGCAGTGACAAATATGCCTGTCCCAAACTCCTCTGCTCACCAGTACCTTGAACTCAGTGACTAAGCCTGCCTTAGCTTTCTAGATCTGAGCGTGCTGTGCTGCAATGCCCGCCTGTGGGCTCTCCAGGGAGAGAGAAAACATTAAGGAAGGACTAATGCCAAATATCAGTGCCCACCTGGGCACTAGATTGCACAATGCTTTCTTAATTTTCTCTGAATTCTACAACTTTTTACTATGCAAGAATGACAGAAGAGCCATTATTATAAACCACAGGGTATGAGAAACTTCAAAACGAGGAAAATGCATACACAATGTATTTATTGTGCCGTACTTTGGTAGCATAAGCATGGTACAACACACTTCAAATTACTATAAATTATATGTGGGAGCAAGGCTTTGGGATCCTGGCTTCCTAAAGTCTTAAGTCTCAGGGTGAAACCTCTGACCACTTGAGGCCAGTAACAGAAATCACTGATTTCGGTAAGGCCTGCGTTTCCCTTCAGATCTCTTTGCTCTGCTCTCACCAGCTGCTACTGTGTCACTACCCATAGAGAAAAAGATCTAAAGAACTATCTGTGAAGAACTATCAGCTTTCAGTAAGAAAAAAATGTTTGTGAAGTAGACTGTCATAGTTTCTTTTTTAACTTTACAGAAATGAGGACAAGTTGAAGAGCAGACACCACATGTCTCTTCAAAGGAAATATTGAGAACACTGCAGATATTTTTTTCAATAAGCAAAAAAATACCGTCTTTCTGAAAATATTTAGTGGTAGCAGATAGGACACTTTTTCACAATGAAACTGGAAAACATTCATTTTTGTAGACAGCTTAGCTAATACTTCAAAAGATTTTTACTGATGGTGTGAAAGAAGCTTGTTTTTAATTTCATCAGTCATGGATATTATAAGAAAAACAACCCTTCTCTGTGCATAGTCACAAACCAAGATATTAGGGAAAGGTGTACTTCCATTTTGCAAGTCTGAATCTGAATTCCATTTTTTGCAATCTTTTCTTCCATTCAAAATTCTTGCATGAAAATAATTGGAAAATAATGGGATCTGGATGGTTTGGATATGCTGTTTTATGCTAAAATTCTGAAAATTACAGTGAAAATCCTAAAAAGAAAAATTATATAATGAAGAATAGATAGCTTCTAATATCCTATTTAGTTTTTAATTAGAAAATTACCATTGTCGATGGAACATCAGTGCACAGCATTGTGCTAGTTTTATTAAAATCCAGTTAGCTCATAAGTTTCTTGGCATATTTACAAATCCATGCAAAAATATTTCCATACAAGAATTATAGATGTGAAGTAACTGCAAATAAAGATCTTTACTACTGTGATAGTACTGTCACTTGGAAGCTTTATTTTGTTCATTTATAATTATAACACACATTTTATTTATATTTATTTATTTATTTTAGTGTTTGAAATGATTTTTATTTAATAACCTAGAATATGTACGAAAATCAAAGCAATCAGTTGCTTACTGCACATGATCCCAGAAGTAGCTTCGTTTCCTCCACAGAGTAATAATTCCTCTCCTTTTTCTATACACAAGGCCAAAATCTGATTAAATGTCCTGTTTTCCTTGAATGAAGGGATTCTGTTCCAGTAGAGAGATGGTGATATGGTTTGTCCAAATTTGCATCTAGGAGGTGTGTTACCGAACAAATCAGACTCTTAATCTAAGATTTTGATGACATGGAGAATTCATCTGTTAAAACGGTGTCTGCATTTCTTATCTTGGGAAAAATAATCTACCTTTATCTTAGTTAGTCTTTTATGGACACTGTTGCAAAGAGTCACTGTGATTTCTCACAGATTGGTGGCTTTGAACAATCCTTTTAAATTCTTGAGAACATTTTCCTTGTGTGTTCATACGTATTTTCAGGATTGCTCAATAATGTCTGCCAAATTCAATAACAGCAATAAAGAGCTGTTCCCTTTCATCAGCATGTTTGACAGATCTTGCACTTTTTTGCTTAAAGAGCTGGAGATGAAGAGTTTTGTTTTTCACAGATGTCAGCAGGAAAAAAAGGGATGTGTATGTAGGACTCTCATTTGGATATGCAAAACTGGAAGCTATTTGCAGTAGTCCCATACAGAGACAAAGTTGTGCCAGTTTTGGATGATAGCTTTTTTCCCACTTTTCTTTGTTCTGAACTAGATAAAATGGAAGATCCAGACACAAGAAATGGGACAGAAGGCTAAGTCATTCAATGAATTGCAGATACCTGAAATGAAATATGTTTGTCTTCTGTGTAGGTTCCACAGTTTTGAGGGGAGAAATAACAGATTTATGGTGCACTTATACATTGGTCCCAGCCTCTTCTGGGGGTAAAATGGCTATTTCTGTCATATAAGTAAATGGAACAGAGACAGAGAAGCTCTTAATTAAATTGCTTTGAGTGCAGATGTTTTACACATTTGCAGTTTCTGTGTAAGCCTGATCCATTGGCTAGGCTTTTGGCAGTCATCTAAAGAGTCCTGTCTGGACCTTTTTCTGGTGGAGAAAATTTGTGATTGGCATACAAAGGCACAAATGAAGGAATATGAAAGGTACATATGTTTAAATACCATTTTTCTTTGGTTTAATACAAACTGTGACAACAGGATGACAACAGAACACACCAGACTCTATGCAATTAAACTATATTTCCCCAGTGTTTTAATGAGTGTTATGCAAATCCTCTATCATTGTTTTCAGTTAAACAATTCTGTAATTACTCCGTCAGGCCTCATTCATAAGAACATGCAATAAGTTCTTTCAAACTAAAATGGAGAAGTGGTTATTAGCTTTTGCTCTGTCATCACCTTTTCCTTGATGAAAACAGATTGTGCTGATGAAGGTCAGACTGAAGAGGCTGTAGACTGAACTCCAGTAATTAGGTCCTAGATGGATGTGAATATTTGCTGCTCTGCTCATGCATCTTGAATAGGACCACTTAAACCACAAGAGAGGTTCTTCCTCCAGAGAGCTGCTCTCTCGGGAATATTTTTGCTGATTCCATTGGGAAAGGGTCTGGTTAGTCACAGCTTCTGCAATGGTTTCCCATTATGTCACCCTGTTCCTTGGAAATGCAGGTTTTTAGGAAGTGGTCAAAGAGGGTTTCTCACTGAGTTTCATTAGAATTGATTCTAGGTAGGATAGAAGTAACAATATCCTGGGTCCAGGATTTCTGAGGTGAGACTGAAGCTCTTCAAAATGCCATCTTTGATCTTGGGATGGGTTTGCCCTTGGCTTAACCCGGGACAGATCTATTTATTGGAATAGTTTTATATTGCTGGGCTGAGTTGTAGCATTCCTTGGATCTGTTTTTACATAAAAGGAAAAGCTTAGAGAAGGAGTAGCCTTGTTTCTGGTCTTCATGGTCCAGTTTTTGCTTTCTTCTGCTTCCATTTGATGTCCTACCAAGGACTGTTATAGCAAACAATCTAGGAACTGATTTTCACAATATTAATCACATTCTTCTCTCAGTCATATTTATAGGTGTTTGGACCAGAAAAGAAGTAAATATATCCTTAAAATGAAAAAAAAATAACAAGGAAGTGTAAGGAAGTGTTCATTACAGGAACTAGCTCATTCTAAGGGCTCTGTTGCAACAGGTTGTAGCTACATGCGCTTGTTACACAGGGATTATAACACGAGTGACTTAATACAAGCTTGTATTTCTGGACTTGTTTTCTAGCAGCTTTTACATTATAGAGCTGTAACAGGCCTCACAGAGTCTTAAAAATACAGAATTAGTGTATAATGCTAAATTGCTAGTGATAAGTTTTAAGTCTAGGGATGCTAAGTTTAGTGAGTCAAGTTCAAGCAGAAGTTCACACCCACACATTTGTTTGTTTTGTTACAGCAGGGTCTAGTATCAGATTCTCAAATTTGGGGTTGCAGCTCTGAAGGCGCAGGGGAATTAAATGTTGAATTCTAGAGGTAAGCTTTCATCTGTCAAGTGAAAGGTTTCATGAGTGGGAAAGTCCTGGTTTGGGTGCTCAGGCAAAATTGAAACCCATGACATCAGATGACAGGTAAACAAGAATAGACACATTTAATCAGTTCTCTAGGTTCTTTCATTGTATTAATTAGATCTTCATTGACTAATTTACATGTAGACAGCTATATTAGGTTTAGATACCAAATCAAGTATCTGTGTGGTGACTTGGGTACCTGGGTCTTTGGCATTTAGTAGTGAGCACTGTACATGTAGATGTAGGCAACTGGATCTTGCCCCAGGTGTTTGACTTATGAACAGCTAATCATGGAATCATAAAATGGTTTGGGTTGGAAAGGACCTTAAAGATCATCAAGTTCCAACCCCCCTGCCATGGGCGGGGACAGCCTCCACTAGACCAGGTTGCTTAAAGCCTCATCCAGCCTGGCCTTGAACACCTCGAGAGATGGGGCATCCACAATGTTTGATGAAGCTGTCTGAATGTTAAGGATCACTTGAAAGGCCCTAGAATAAATTATCTGTCCTTCAGGTGCCTGTCCAGAGGGCATGACCTTACCATATGTCCTGTCGCATGTCTGCCAGCCCCATACAGGTGTTTTGGATACCCTCAGGACTCTCATATGGTGATCGAATTTCTAAACTTAGACAGGATGAACTTAACCTTCATGATCAAACCGCTTTCTAACCTGATTTAAGACAGCTCTATAGTCTACTTTGAAAGTAGTGTAGTTCAAAGACAGCCAAGTTAGCTTTAAACTGAATTCCTTGGGTACAATTAAAAGTGCGAGTAGCTTGTTGCAGTTAAGGATTTATCCTTTTCCTATAGTACATGCTGAGCTCTGTGCTGCTGCACATCTAGGCTGTTCCTGAGATACTTTGTCTAAACTTAGCCTGAGTGTCAATGATATTTTTCAGACAGAACAGGCAAATTCACTCTCATGAAGCTCTAACTTGCTGTCATAAAGAAAAATCTCGATGAAGAATTTCTGGGATCAAACCTCATGCTTGCCACATCCTGTCTGCACTCATGAAAGGTCCCTACTGCTATCTGTAGGCTAAAATGTCTGTTGGCAAATCCACATGTGTATTTTTCGTTGAATCACTGAGAAGCGTTTCACAATCATCTCTAGACAGAGCTCCAAGAAGCAGCTCCTGCTTTTGGAGAGTGTGAGATACAAGACCCAGTGAGCACCCTCTGCTGTTGACGGATACCTCTGAACATCTGCAGAACATGTGTGTTGAATGCATGTCAGTAGCTATTGCTGCCTGCCATGGGAAAAATTGTGTGCCTAGCTGTTATCAATTCTCTTTTCAGTTTTCTCATGCTCTAGACAAGTTATTTATGTTTTGAAAATAAGATCTTTCTGCTCTTAACTGTTTAATAGCTAGACTTCCTTACCTGTTTCTTCATTGCAGTGGTGGCTATCACCCCATTAGCATGCCTCAGAGACTCAGTTTACACTGTTAGCTGAAACCTGTGTCAGCCCAACTCCATTTTAAGCAGTACCCGAGCTGTTGACATGTAACGTCCAAAGGTAACACAGGCTTGGCTATCTGGGCTGCGCTGACCGTAGCACATTGATACATTCATTGTCAACCAACTCAAATTCATTGCCAAATCAATACTAAAATACTGGTGTCAGTACAAACTAACATCTCCACCTGTTATTAATGTTCATGGGTTCAGTGTGGAGCACTTGCTTCTTTGTTTTGGTAAGCCTTACACCAAAATAAACTAGAATAGAATAGAATAGAATAGAATAGAATAGAATAGAATAGAATAGAATAGAATAGAATAGAATGGAATGGAATGGAACGGAACAGAATAAAATAGAATAGAATAGTTTGGTTGCTGCAGGGGACCTGCAATGATCATCTAGTCCAACTGCCCGACCACTTCAGAGCTGACCAAAAGTTAAGCATGTTATTAAGGGCATTGTCCAAAAGCATCTCAAGCACTGACAGGATTGGGGTGTTGATCACCTCTCTAGGAAGCCTGTTCCAGTGTTTGACCACCCTCTTGGTAAAGAAGTGTTTCCTAATGTCAAATCCGAACCTCCCTTGATGCAGCTTCGAACCGTTGCCACATGCCTTTTCACTGGATACCAGGAAGATCAAAACCTCACTTCCACTTCCCCTCCTCAGAAAGCTGTAGAAAGCAATGAAGTCACTCCTCAGCCTCCTTTTCTCCAAACTAGACAAACCTAAAGTCCTTGTCATCATAAAACATACCTTTCAGCCCTTTCATCAGCTTTGATGTTTTCCTGGGACCTCCTCTTGCTATTAACACACTTTTAAAAGGCTTTCTTGTTGTCTGACACAACACTAGCCAGTTTCAACTCTAGCTGAGCTTTGGCTTTTCATGTCTTCTCCCTGCATATACAAATCATGGCTCTGTAATCTTCCCGCGAAGCCTGAGCTCACTTCCAGAGATCATAAAATTTCTTTTTCCTCCTGGGTTCCAAGAGGAGTTCCTTGTTCAGCCAACCTGGTCATCTGCCCTGCTTGCTCGGGATTGCCTGCCTCTGTGCTGGCCAGCACTCATGGACCCCCAAGCCCTCAAAAGCAGATTCCCAGGGGACACTGCTAATCAGCTCCCTAAGCAACTTAAAGTTTGCTCTCTTGAACTCCAGGGTAGCACCTCTGCTGACCCTTTTTTCTCATTATGCCAAAAATTTTAAACTCAACCACTTTGTGATCCCTGTGGCCAAGATAGCCACCTACCGCCACGTCTCCTATGACTCCGTCTTTCTTCACAAATAAAAAGTCTAGGAGAGTATCTCTCCTAGTTAGCTCATTGAGTACTTGTGACAAGAAATTGTCTTCAACAGACTTCAGGAATTTCCCAGTCTTGCTTGTTACAGCAGTATGGTATTCCTAGAAAGTCTAGTATTTGAGATTCAGAGCTTTTCCTATAATTGCATGAGATTTTCAAGTTATTTTCCAAGACTCAAAAAGGTAATTTTTTACTTGTGCAATAAATATGTACACAACTTTTCCTAGTTGAAAACTCATAGTTTTTGTGTGCTGTGGCTTCTTCAGCAGGAAGTTGATAGCTTAAAACTAACGTGGAGAAAAATGTTAAACTAAATGAGGAATTATGTCTTGGGATTTGAAATCATCTGATGAATTCATGGGTTGAATGTAGAACTGATATGTTCCAGAGTTTTTGTCAAAGCAGCTGGACAGGAAGTCTCGTCCAGTTTTGTCGCAGAAATAGTTTTGGAAACAGACACTGTGCTTGTATTAACTGCCTTACTTCCACAGAGGACAGACTGGCAGGATCAAGCTCATTTGCTGTGTAGTTAAATATGCACCATTCGCTTCCAGTGCTGCATCTACTTTGCCACTGATTCCTCTGAACTCTTTACGAATACATTTCAGATGGTCTTTTCCCATCTTTTCACTGCAGCTTTGTAAGAAAAACAATTGCTATAAATGGACTAGCATTAATGCTGTTTTTTCATACTTTTGAAAATACATTTGAAATGGTAAGATTTCTTCACTGCAATCAATATATTATATCTAAATACTGCCTTTGATAGAGAGCTTTGAATATGCAATATCAGAAAGTGGGCAGAGGCAGCTCTTTTCAGTCTATTGGGGGTGTATAACAAGTAATAAGATAACAAACAACCCCTTCCTGCCTCTTTCTGCTGTCTCTCACTCAGGAAAGCACGCAAGCCTTACACTTGCCTTCTCCCAGTAGTCCTGCTATAGCTAACTAACCTTTACTCATCATCTGTGCAGTTGGTTTCAGACAATTTCACTTGGATCGTGCAGTCTACATAATACAGTTTGCCTGGGTGCAGTTAGACATTCTCATACCTTAAAAAAATGAACTACATAGGCCAGAAGAGGAAATGTTTGAAGATTTCGGTTAAATGTGCTAAGTAGAAAATCTACAGGGAGTCATAGGAAACTGCTTGATCTAAAAAAATATAATAACTGCAAGTAAGAAACATCTGGATTGGTGGTTGGACTTGATGATCCTTGAGGTCCTTTTCCAACCTTAATAATTCTATGATTCTATGATTCTATGATCATTAAGTTTAGGATAATGGAAATTTTCTAGGACTGGTAGAAAAGGCTCATGAAAACCAACTCAATATTTATTTCTCTCAGATGTGTATCCCACTGTCAAGTCAATAAAATGGAAAATCAGATTAAAAGCTTTGATGCTACTTTTAGTGTTAGTCTTTGTGGAAAGTCAGATGCACTCCATAACAACTTTGCGAAGTTCTAACTACAGTAGCACAGACATTTGTTTTAGTTGCATCCTCATTTGTGTTTTTCCTCATGCCTATGCCAGAAAATACACATGCTCTGTATTCACCAAGTCAAATGAATTCATTACCTCCTATCAGGATTTTACAGCTTTTCTGAATGTGGTTTCTTTAGAATGAATCAATGTGTTTGCTCAGTGGTTTGAACAGCTGTAATAATATTGCATTCACTCTGCACCCTTATTTCATTTGCTTAGTAAGTGAGAGCTGATTTCAAGATATGTTGGTCAGAATTTTCCAAAAAACTTTTATTGGAAAAGGTGTGTATTTTTTTTTTTAATTTTTTTTTGGGCAACTGCCTCTTTCTTCACTTTTCAGTTGCTGGTTTTTTTTTTTTCCATTTCATTAGGTAAAGCAAAGAAACAAAATTAAAATTATTTAGACAGGTCAGAAAAAAGTAATATGTTAGATAAGAAAGATAATCAAAATTGTTTAGGAAGGCAAAGATGTTAAAATATTTCATTGTTTTTTCACTGATTCTCTTATTTTACCAATTTTAATATATTTTTATTCTTTATTTCTTTAACTATAGTAAGTATTTCAAATTGTACTTCTACTTAGATGGAGCTGGAAAATTTTAAGAATGATTGATTGTATTTTAAATGCAGATTTGATTAGACTGGCTTCTGGGCTCTGCATATTTCTCCCCAGCATCTTCCTGGAGAAGGAGAACGAACAGTAGTGAGGGTGGAAAAGGCTCTCATGGGGAGAAAGGATCTACTACACATACCTGCCACATTCTCTGGTGGTTAAGGGCCTGGGACTTAGGGTATATACTCTGTGGCCTCTCTCACTCTCTTTCTCCAGTGCGTTTACAGAAAATCTGTAGCTGAACAGTTTATTTCAGGACAATCTTGTGCCTTGCACTGTTTGGAAGGATACGGGATAAGTATTTTGTGGAGCTTCTAAGCACTGATATCTCTGAACCTGGAGGAGCCAAGATGTGATGAACCACATCTGTGCCTTGTGTTTAACCAAGGCATGAGACTGTATCTCACTCTGCTTATGAAATAGGCATCTCTGGGGGGGCTGGAGAGATGGCAATCTCTGGCTTTAGTTCTGTTCAGTGGAGGCACCCTCCAAATTATTATTCAGAGATTGGAGAGATTGCTCATATACAGCTATATACATTGGAGACATCTACATTTTTTCAGACTTATCCCACCTTTCCAATGCTTTTCATTTCTCTGCATTTCCTTAGTGAAAAAATAAAATATTTGTTTTCCAACAGAAGTACAGTCCAAAAGGGTCAGATGGTAATGAATGTGTGTGCAACACTCATCTCCCACAAAGAAGAGCATTTCCTTTTTGTCCTTTAGGTAGTCCACTGTATCCATGTGCTGCACTTTTTTGAAAAACCCTAAGTCAGAGATGGTATAAGGGGGCTCGGTGTTGGAAATGCTTGAGTTACCCTTTAATGAAGACCTGAAAAAAGAAAGGTGTTATACAAAAATTGTCAGTTTGCCAGCAGTGTAGTTGCAGATATGGTTCTTGAATTTGAATTTGAAGGTAAAAGATGCCACTGAAGAGCCCAAGAAAAAATGAAACTGCTAGATGAAGCAATGGTGACATATTTCCACTGGATCTTGTGCCACCAGTGCAGACCAGGCTGAGCACTGGTCTTCCTATGTAGCTTTAGAATCTGACTGATGATACCTTAAGTCCTAAAAGGCCTTGGATCTGAATAAAGATGTTTAACTTTTCTATGCAAATTAATAGAAAATAGTTCAAATGTTAAAAAATCTCATTTAATGAGCTGGGAAATTCTTCATCACTTGATGTCTTTTGATAAAGATTGGACCCATTTCTTTACAATCAGTGGAAGATAAGAAATGCTGGAGAAGTTTCTGGTTTCCCTGTTGCAAAAGGTAAAATGAAATGATGGAATAGATCCTCCTAGATGTAAATATGCTTGTAAATGACTCCTTCCTTATTAAACCTTTTGGTACACCAACCTTCACTCAGGTGTTCAGCAGTGTTCACTTAGCTTCAGTAAGTGTTCTTCTCTGCAGGAATAAGTTTTCTGCACAGAGCTAGAACTTCTATGCAAGACATGAAGTTCTAGCTCATTTATAATTCTTCCTTTAGGAAACAAGTATATTTCTGTAAATTGGCACAGTGTGGTCAATGTAGCTAAAAAGTAACTTAGGAGAAGGCAGAACTTGGTTTAATTTCCTGTTGTAATTGCTAAAGATAACTTGACTGTTTTATCTTTCTCTGTCTCCAGCTGACTGATCCACACAAGTAGACATCAAATGGACAGTTAACTTTAGACATTCTCACTCTCAGTGCTTGGTCTGCAACCTAGTGACCCAAACCAGTGATCTAAGTTATGGACAGTTGTATTAATCTTTGGAAAGACCAGTCGCCTTGAGAGCTTTTTCTTTCTTAAACGAGTATCCTCTCTTTTTTTTCTTTTTATTTTCTTCTCCCCCCAGCCCTCCCTCCCCCAGAAATAAACCAAACCTCTCTCAGGATCTTCATAAGCAGCATCAGCATTTAACATGAGCCTGAGGGAAGGAAGGAATGGTCATTGAGCCTTGCAGTGTTGTAGATGGTTCTGCTTTGATGAATGGCACAGGGCACAAGTGACTTGCTTGCCAGCTTGAACTTTGTGTTCCCTTCAAATGAAGAGATTCAAAAAACCTGTCAGAGATTTACTACTGGACTGGCAAGAAGGAGAACACTAATGTAGAGTACACACAAGTGTTTGTCACACTGTTAGAAGTAGGTTTTGATGCCAAGTATGGATTAATCTCTCCTGACTTTAGCTGTCTGCTTTAAAATGAACCAGCTCATTCCCCACAAGTGCTTGTTACTCTGCACTGGCACTAAGGATTAACTTTCATGTAATCACCTGTATAATGGATAACTATGGTTAAATGCGAGAGATGTTGTTCTCTGATGTCCTGCCTATTCTTCACCATCTGCTGCTATGATGGTCTTGCCCAAGACTCTTCATTTAAGATAGCCTGGGGCAGTGCAAAGTCTGGTCGAGCGAGCATCCTCCTCCATGCTTGATTCTGAACATTTGATGCAAGTGGAACATACGCAAAAGGTTGATTTTGGAGGGCTTTCATCTGGTAGGTGGAAAACACATTTGCCCTGCAGAGGATCTGTCAAGAGGAGGCAATAGAAAATCTGCACTGAATTTACTGCGACCAGGACTGCTGCCTTGGTCACAGTAAGACCATAGCTACCTTGATGAAGGTTATGTCCATTGGGAGGAGGAGCTGACGAGAGTCAAAGGGCTACAAATTTGCCAAGTGCAGCTTGCCCATGTGCATCCACCACACACACACAGCACCTCTGCCGTATGTTGGCTGGATCCTCCTCAAAGTTATATAAATGTATGCACAAGTATATATATGGATATGCTCACTTGTGTGTGTCTAAAAAGATTCTGTACAATTTTACTGGGCCAGCTCTCCAAGGTAATCTTGTTCATCCTAGCACTAAACCAACATGTTTCACATCTGTTTTGAATGAGCAGTAGCAGTCTCCAAAGGATATCCTGCTTTATAATTTCTTTGCTTTATTACTGCGGTATTGTGGCTTTCTATAAGCCACTGTTATGTTGTCTCTTGTGAAACAGTTGGAGCAGCTGCAACTCTGATTCAAATTCTTGTCAAAGTCATCTAAATTCTCATCAGACTGTCAGGCATAAAATTAAATGGGAACTAACTAAATGGGCATGAAATTAAAAAGAAGGAGACTAGGTGAAAAGAACAGAAAGCATTTTGTCTTATGAGTCTCACTGGAAGTTGCTACACTGGCATCTGTGAGCCTGGTGTTTGATGGAGTTCAGGAGAGATGGATGGATGCTCAGGCTATGGTTGATATTAGTAAATAATGTTGTACCAAAAAACATTTCCAGGCACTAGATCTCAATCCTCTCTACTGCTAAATTGTCGAAGTGGCTCTTGGGTGGTTTAATTTCGGACCAACCCTCTGAACTCTTCCCAGGCACTATTCAGGACATGTCACGGGTCAGGAATGATTCCCAGTAACCAGAATGGATGTAGCCAACCTATCTCATAGATTAAGAGAGTTGAATAGAGCGGACAGGAGCTGTTTCATGCCTGTTGGCCTCCCAGTCAGAGAATGGTCCCAAGGGTATTTCATTTCCTGATGCACATGTGGCCTTAAGTTTTAGGCTTCAACTGAAATGCTGTCTTACATGTTTCAGTCTAGTAGCCGCATTATATTGGTCCTAAGATCTCTCTTTGATCTGGTCATATTGCTCATGGACAGCTGGAGATCAGTCCCCAGCACTGATTCGTACATTAGTCCAGCTACAGTCATGTTACCTCTAGTCTGTCAGGCATTTTTGCAGGCAGCATCTCCTCTCTGAGCCTGAGAACGAGAGACTGAGCAGTAATAAAACCTTCTTTTTTTACAAAATTCTTCCTGCCACAGATCTAGTAGATGAGTAACAGGCCACAAAGGATATGGCAACCAGTTTATGAAATCTGGGGCATTTTTCAGTTCCTGATGAAAAATGAAAATTACATAAATTACCTTTTATTTTAGGAAGTTTTCTTTGTTTTCCAGAGTATTTTGCTGACAATCATTATTTCTGGCAAAATGCTATTAAGGCACAAGTCCAGTGAAATCCTGCATGACTCCCTGCCAGCTCATGGCAGGCTGTGGGGAAGTGTGGCTGCAGGGTGTGGGATTTCAGTGGACTGTTGCTCCAAAAAGGTACAAACATGCTGACTGCTTCAGTCTGGAAAGCCCAAGGGAAAGAGTGATTGTCACAACTTGAAGCAGATTGCTGATTGATTGCTATCTGAAATAACTTCAGTTTTTTGTCAGAAGAGGTTCTCAGTGCCCTTGGTCTGTGGTTTCAGAGTAGCTGAAGTGGCTGGCTGGCAAACTGGGAGAAGTTGTCCCAGCTCAGCAGAGGAATTGGGGCTTGGCAATTCTGCTGCAAACTGGAGCTGAAACAGATCCAAACAATCATTGGCCACCCTCTTCTAAGTGATAATTTGAGTGATGCTCTCACAGAAAGAGCAGGCATCCTTCTTCGCCCTCCCCAGCCCCTGAAATGTCTGCTCAGGAGGTAACAAGTCCAAGTCAAACTGTGGCCTTGCTTTCAAAGGGGAATGATCACCTGTCCCATGGCTCAGGTACCATTACCTCTCAGAGTGGTTTTTAGTCAAGATACTGTAATCCTTCGAAGGCAGAGTCTTCTCCCAGATATAAAGGAATTTATGACTGAGTTCAGTGCAGTCATGATTTAACCTCTTTGGAGGAAAAAAGTGTTCATCTCCTTCATCACAACTAGAGAACAAAGTCTTAAGAAAATATGCAGTTTTCACCTCTTCCAAAAGCTTATTGCCAACAAAGAAACTCAAATTTCAGCTATTCCAAAATGAAACTATACAAAACGTTGAGAAACTGTGCAAAATGAAGAAACCATGCAAAATATCTAGAAATATTTCTTGAGTCAAGACTAGCACATTGGATGACAGAGGGAGTGTAAACTTTATCCATCTCTGAAGAAGAGAATTACTTCTCTCAGCACTGAAACAGCATCAAAAGAGACAGAAACAGGCTGAAATTGTTTTCATTTCATGTTAAGTAGACTGTTCTTTAAGAGGTACACAGAATGTACCATACAGTGCTTGGATCTCTTTCGCATTGTCCTTTGTCAAACAAACTCCAAATGGAGACTGGTATTTGTAAGTGGGATACATCAAGCCAGATGGATCAGTGGGGTGGCTGATGCCCAGAGCAGGTCCAAAGTCATGGGCAGCAGCAGTGAATAAATTAAATCCTAAATAATTAAAAAAAACCCCACAGGCATTTCCATTATGGGCAGATGATTACATTTCTTACCACCTGAGGGTTAGAGGTCAGGATTCTGAGTTTATGCTGTGTTTTAGAAAAGGTAAAATTTCCCCATACCTCAGAAGCACGGGGTTGGAACTTTATTGTCTTTAAGGTCCTTTCCAACCCAAACCATTCTGTGATTCTGTGATCTGCAGAAACTCGGAGAAGACAGTGACAATCTGTGCAAGTGGTAATGTTTGTGTCCTTGGGAATACTTTCACTTGGGTCAGTGATCTATGGCTGGAGTTGGACCTCTCTGGTAAACTGAAGGACTGGAGAAAAAATGTGGGATTGGGCTCTAAATTCTTCAGAAGAGACAATTTATATAGATGCTGAAATTAGGCAGATGAAAGCAGAGGTCTAGAAAAAAGACCAGAGCTTTGAAGAGCCTGAGGCTCAGCAGAGAGGTCTGCAAACAGTGGCTTGCCACATGCCATGGGCATGTTTTAAAATTGTTTTTTTGACTAGAGAACAAGTGACACAGTAATAGAAGACATTAGTCTGAAGTCTGCCTTGTAAAGAGGATTTTACAGAGTGCCACTGGACAAACAGCAGGCTTCCCATGGCAGTAGATTTCAGTGGTGCTATCGAGCAAACCCACACAAACAGAATTGAGATGAAAGAGAGGATGTGCTCTCAGAAAAAAGATTATGAAGTAATGGAATATCCAGAAAAAAGGTCTTTTGCATTTTTTTACAGGGTTTTAAAGCTGAACCTCTGACTTCTAATGAAGAGTCAGGTTTTTTTTTTTCCTCACCAGCTCACAGAATAAAGGTAACTAAAACTTGGATGTGCTATCACAGCACCCTGAAGGGGAAAGGATTGGATAAGACCCAGGTGGATGACAGACCGTCTAGCAGGTGGGAACAAAACCTGATGATATAAACAAGAAATCAGGGTCATGCATGTCATGCTTATCCACATGAGCGTGGCAAGCCATCAAAGTGTCAAGGCCAAACACTGGCTGTCACTGTACTAATAAAATAAACAGACCTGGAATCACTTACCTCTTATCTAAAATTATCTTTCAAAACAGGGCAGGTATATGCAGATTGCTTCTTGAGGAAGGTCTCTGAACTTTACTGACTCCTGAATCGTGTCCAAATGATAGTTTGTCTAGGACAAAACTGTGCCAGGGACCAAATTAATAATTTAACAGTAGAGATGATTTATTCTCTGATGCTGCTTAATTTACTCTAACGAAGGCAAGGAACTAGTATGTCCCCTAGACATTTCATCATTTTTCACCTCAATACTGTAAGCTGATGGACGTTCCAGCGCTGATCTTGCAAAGCCCTTCAGGATGAGCTTAACATTAAACCAGCAATTGCTCATATTAGGGTCATGCAGCCTCCTGTCACACAATAGAGAAACTCTTATCCAGTGGCTCCTTAGCAAAGGCAGAACAACAAGCAACGTAATGCGTTTCTATATATATGTTGATCTGCAGTGACCAGCAGTAAAAACTGTGGACTGTGCTATTTTATTAAATTATTGTCACAGATAATGATTTATCAAATTGTGTTCTCCCACCTCCAGCTGCAAGGATAATTCAGAAATAACTCTTTCGGGATTTGCTGAGTTAGTCCAGTTTTGAAAGAGTAAGAATAGATATGTTTCAAAGACTTTGCTTGGGATTAAGAATTATCAGTCTGTTCCTGCAGTATTCACTTTCCAAACTGACCTCAAATTTATCTCCTAATGTAAGATTTCACATTTCACATTTCCACATTTTTAATCTGTTCTGACATCTCACATTGTTATGCTATTTCTCCCCACGTAGCTCAGGAATAGACTGATTTCTGGTTGTAAATTTCAAGGATTGTTTCATAGGAAGTCCTTGAATCTGCAAAATTCGTAAGCCATTTCCGTGTACCATTTGTTTCTGTGGGCCACTTCTTTTCACTGTCAAAATGATTGTCCCCTCCCAGTCCTTCACTGGGCCAAAAGCATGTGCTAGGCTCCCATGTGGGCCACCAAAGGGACAAGAGTCATGGTGATGTAGCAAATAATAGCAGAAGAAAGAGAAAGAAACCCCCACCACACAGGGTTTCAGAAACTATACCCTTAAGGAATACCGAGGCGCTTCTTTCTTGAAAGGAAAGATAACCTAGCATTGACCTAGGAAGCAGATAATGAGAGAAGATGTCTTTTCACAGCTGTGACCATCAACAGTGACTGAAAGACTGGTGAAAACGAATCATTTAGACATGTTTGGGAATGAAACTGAGAATCTGATTTAGTAAAGAGATCATATCCCCAGTAGTGCAAACACAATGAATTATGCACACTTAAAGCATTCAGCTGAAGGGATAAGGCTGTGCAGTGCCACGAAACAGTGTGACAGCATGGTTCCGATGCAATTTAAAGTCCCTTTATCATCCTAAGTAATTAACTCATTATTTCAGTCTTTTATACATTTCACACCATGGCTTGCGCTCCATAGTTAGGAAGAGATAAGTCTGACATCAGCTTTGGTTTTAGTATCATTCACCATGATCATTGTTTGCGTTGTTCCACTTTACATGAGGTACTATAAGAGAATGAAGTTCTCTGAAGCACTGTTTTTTTTCCTATAAACATGGACAGAGCAACCAAATGAAACTGGTGTAATCACAGAATACAGAGCTTTTCCTGTATGCTGATGAAAGTGGGAAGCTTTTTTGTCCTGCACTTCTGCATTGAACCTTGGCTTTTCCCCATCCCTCCGCTTTGTAGCTCTTATCCTGGGAAGTTGTGACCACAATGACAGAGGAGCAGGATTCACCGTCCAAGGCTGGTCTTTCTGTTGGGTACCAGGATGTGGTTCAGGGCTGTCTTCTTTGTTCTGATCTTTGCACAAAGTCCCTTAACCTGCTATGGAGACTCTTTATCAACTCCGTAACATGACACAGAGGATGTACCAAGTCTTGTTTTCTTTACAGTGTCCTGTTTGCCAGCTTGCTTGGACAGAAACATAGCATGACATTTCATCACCAAGCCCCATAGTTAGTATAATCTAGCTGTGAGCATGGGGCTGAAGGGCAAGGCCATTGAGCGAGCTGAGTGGTAAATGTAGGTGAGTCTGTAATGACTGAGTGATTAGACCTGGTAATTTATTTTTTCTTTATATGATTTTAATTTGCATTGGGTAAGCTCTGTATCTCAGTTTTCTATCATTATTTAGTGTTAGCATTGTGGTAATGCTTAAAAGTTCCTGTCTTGAATCAGGATTGGCTTTGAAAGATGCTTTAAAAATGGTGTAAAAGTCCAAAAGAAGAAGGTGGCTTCCAGAGCTTTCCTGCATTCTTGTGTGTCACAGCAGTGCGATTCTTCCTAGAAGACCAGTAATTTAGTACTGCCAAAAGCTAAAGACCAATAAAGTTACATTTTTTTCCCAGCTATTCCCCTTACCCTGTGCAATACTTTCCTCTAACCCACCTGCTGACCAGCTTCCCGCGTTTGTGGGGACTGGCGGGGCTCTTTCAGAATCTGACATCTAGCGGCAGCCTTGTGTAATAGCAACGAGAGGAAAAAAAGCCAGAGAAGGTCAGAAATGTACCGGGGGAAAACTCCAGCCATTAATATTTCATGAAATAATTTTGTTTTGTGATAGCCAACCTGTGTTTTTAAATGTGTAGTGCTCTCAATGTGATGCAATGCACTTAGTGGTGCAGTAACAAGTGTGTGCTTCTCACTACAACAGACAAATAGTCGAGCATTTGGACTTCTAGGAATGCCCATGCCTCCCCCCTGCCACACACCTTCAGGTCCTCATCTGCAGTAATCCTCGGTGCTTTCCTTTGTTATCTTCCTGCTTTCCCAGTAACGTGGGGTAGGCTTGCAGTGGAAAATAGAATATTAATCTAAACTGATTGGGAAAGGACTGATAATCATTGCAACGCTTAAATATTGATGAAGCGATTCATCATTAACTGAGTTGGGTATGAACTCTGTGCACTGCTAAGGGACGAGGATATCAGCCATCCACTGGTTATAACCAACACAATTATGCTTTGTATGCTTGCCAAGACAAAAATGCGGAGGTTTAATTTTTCAGCCTTACATGCTGATTTTTGGGAAGGCAGCAGTTCTGTTTTGCAGTTTTAGAGTTGCATGGGTAACAAGTAGCACAGCCATCTAGATTACATTTAGAACTACTCCAGCTGATTACACTGTGGAGAACATATTTTTTAATGTATCTGAAACCCGATCATGACCCTGAGAATTCTAATGTTACAGAAATCTTTGTGGAAACCCTGTACTTTGCTTTGACAGTGCTGTGCTTCTTCTGCTACCATGCTTGTGATAAAGCATGGTGGAGGGAGGGCTGTCCAGGTGATTTCGAAAAGGAGCTTCCAAATCAGCACATACCGTGGTCAAAATCAAGACAAGGCAAATCTGAGGTTCAGACAGGTTTCCCCAAAAAGAATGCAAGCTTGGTGGCAAGGGGAAAAATGTGCTGCATGATGTGAGCCTGGGGCTTGCTGGACTGGGCTGCTGGGACAGGGATGTTTCTGCCAGGTAGTGATGGGGAAGCCCCAGCTGCCCTGCTCCCTTCTGCCTTTGACAAAGCAGAGGAAAGAGCCTGATGCTATGTTATGAGCAGCCTTTTTGGCACTTCAGAAGTTACAAGAGTCTTTTTATTTAAATGTGGAACTCCAAGATTTAGTGTTTAAAAGCCAAAAAAAAAAAAAAAGGATTGGGTAAGGAGTAGAGAGCAAGTTAGTGACTGGACACAATCCATGAAAGAAGTAGGTCGTATCTGAGAGCCAGAAATGACTTCTACGAAGGGGTCTGATAAACTGGGATGAGAGAATGGCCATGGGAATGTGGAAGTTGCATAGGGATTCCCAAGTAGGTTTCTTACACAGTGAGCAGCTTCTTTTTTCTTTGGCTGTGTTCCCTTCCGTGTAAAACTGAGCAACCTTTTGACTTTCTAGCAGGGTTATAAGAGAGGATTCAGGTAGCGCTTCCACGTTTGGATAGTGGCACAGTGCTGTTCTTCTGGCTCTAATTTTGGACAGAGAATAACCTTGCAAAGCACAGCCTTGAAATGAAGCTGTGGGATTTCAGACAGCCATGGGCAACCCATGTGGGGCAGTTGGACTGCCTGGTTGTGCATGTAGACTCCAAGTCTCCTTATTTCTCCTCTCAATGCGTATTTGTTTTACCTGCTTGGCACCTATGTGTTGCACTAAATGTTTACCCCTGCCAGACATTTTAGGGTCATGTTGCTACAAAAATGACTTTGATTTTGTAATTTCTAAGTAAATAGAAAAGGTACAAGTGAATGGAGGCTTATACACTTGCCCTGGTTTCAGCTAGGACAAATTTAATTTCTTTCCTAGTAGCTGGTACAGTGCTGTATTTTGGATTTATTATGAGAATAAAGTTGATGACACACTGAAGTCTTAGTTGTTGCTATGTAATGCTTATCCTAAGCCCAGGATTTTTCAGTTCCCGTGCTCCTGCAAGCAAGTAGGTGCACAAGAAGCTGGGAGAGAGCATGGCCAGGACAGCTGACCTGAACTAGCCAAAGGGATATTGCATACCATAGGACATCATGCTTAGTACCTAAACTGGGGCAGTCAGCTGGGGTAGAGGGTTGCTGTTTGGGGACAGGCTGGGCATTGTTCGGTGGGTGGTTAGCAACTTGTGCATCACTTGTGTTTTTCTTGGGTTTTATTTCTCCCTCTTTTTGTTATCTTCCTTTTCATTGCAATTATTTCTTATTATTTTATTTTATTTTATTTTATTTTATTTTATTTTATTTTATTTTATTTTATTTTATTTTATTTTATTTTATTTTATTTTTTTAATTTCAGTTATTAACCTGTTCTTATCTCAGCCCACAAGTCTGGTTGGTTTTGTTGTTGTTTTTTTTTCTCTTTTGATTTGTCCTCCACATCCCACTGGAGGTTGGGGGAGAGGAGTGAGTGAGTGGCTGCGTGGTGCTTGTTGACAACTAAAGTTAATCCGCAGGAACACAATATCAGTTCAGGTGACTGTAGTTACCACCGGCAAACATTAACACACAGTTTTGTCAGGGAAAGCTGCCTAGGCTGGGTATTCATCTGTTTACCCTGAAAACCACAAATGTGTTGCAGTGTGATCTGAGGTATGCACAAATACATTTTTATAAATGCTGCTGAGAGAAACATTACCTGAGGGCTAAGTCTATCTTTTTTATAACTCCCTGCTGTTAGCTACACACCAACAAAGCGTTCAGTAGGAGACTTGAGACTGACTTTGGTGCTAAAACACTTTCCTTTGGCCACATGGTTTAAAGGTGTCCAAAGGATCATTCTTTAGTCTGAACCCAGATCTCCCTACTAGGTGCACGGGCAGCTGTGGCAGACCTTCCCAGATAGCTTTCCCCACCAGGAATGTGATTTTTGTGGCCACAAACTGCTCCACAAACTGAAACCATGCATGGCAAGTGAGGGCAATGAGGAAGCTGGCATCAAAACCACACTGCGCTGAACCAAGATGCTAATGTCCTCTAGCTCATGATGTACACGGGCTGCACTGTGCTCCTGGAAATATCACCCTTAGAAGTGAAAAAGACATGTCTAATAATAGCCATTCTCCTTCTGTATTCAGTACTTGTTAAAATGCATGTCCAGGTGATGTTTCTGTTCATCTCTGTAAACAATGAGTTGCTAACTTGCAGACTTTTGCTCCAGAACGTACCCGGTAACCTTTTCTTTCTTCCTTAAACAAACGGTATTTATTTTGCACTAAGAGCCTGGCTTGCTCACAATAATCCTGTTTGCAGTACTGTGAAGAGCTAAATACACTGTTCAGCTGCTTGGAAAAATACAATAACCTAAGCTAAATTACACCATGATTTAAACAAAAGGATTCAAGCATTGTATAAAACACTTCCTCTATAATCTTGAGTGAAAATCAAAAGCAGTGTTTATAAAAGTAATGTTGGTAGTCTGAAGCATAGCTAGAGGAAAACGAGCATATGTATTCGTATTATACACATACACACATAGCTGAAAAATGTTTTCCAGTCTTTTTGGTAAACTGTATAGCTTTCATCTTTCTTACCAAGTTCTTCTGTTTAATAATGACATTTACCATATGTCTGTAAGCTATTTTTTTAAACACCTTCATTTTTAAGTATTGTTTTTCATCTTATCCACTGTAACCTTCTCCATCTAAGGTAAGACAGTTCCCATCATAGTTGCTGACAATGCAGGGGACTCAGTCCTTCAGGACATAGTTTCTGGGACTCTATTAATGTTTTCCTAGATGTTTTCTCTTTGATGATTTTGAATCACCAGCAATATGGTAAACACACAGCTCAGATTATTTAATTTAAATTACGTTATTAATAGTTTTAACAAAATATTTTTCATTTTCAAATCTAAGGGCTTCCCCTTGTAGAGATTTCTCTCTTTAAAATACCTTTATGAGAACTATTAATTAGAAAATTGTGAGCTCCTTAACCCCACAACGTAAGAAGCTGAGCTGTCGGGACCTAACCCAGAGCAGATGCCGGGGTAGCTGTGACCGCTGGGTGGCAGCTGTGACCGCTGGGTGGCAGCTGTGACCGCTGGGTGGCAGCAGTGTCCCCGGGCCCCATTTGTGCGGGTGGCGGGGGGCACTGGCTGGTCCCTGCGGGTGACGCCGTGGGATGCCCGCGCCACGCTCTGCGATGTGAGGCTCGTGGCTCCATCCTCTCGCAGGAACCGGCATTTTCTCTGTCCACCTGGGCTAATCTTCTGCATCCTCAGCAACTGCTCTGCTCCAGAAGGAAACACCATCCTTCTCAGCCCAAGGTCAGACTGACGCCCCACAGTCGGTATGGCATGAGTTGCCCACCCTATACCTGGACTTTAAGAACTCACGTTGGCTTTTTGTCTGGTGGTTTAAAACCTTGTGTTAGTCAGTTATGTGGAGGCTGCATTGCCCCCAGTTCTACAAGCAGCATTTATTCCTAAAACACACAAAAGGCATTTCCATGCAGGTGATGAAATCCCCTACTTCCTTAGCCCCCACCAGCCTGCAGAGCCACCCCAGGGGCTGCGCAGACCCCCAGGCACCCATGGCCAAGGCACTCTTATGGGAGTGCAGTCCCTCACCCCCCACCCTCTCCCCTATGGCTATTCACTGACTGAAAGGTAGCAAGCCACAGGGCTTACAGATCATAAAAACACATGAAATATATGACGCACAAGGTAAAAATCCCAACACCCCTCCCCCACCCTCCCCCAGGCCAATTTAATTATGAACGCAGCCAGACCATGAAGACTTCGATTCACAGCCAGAACCACAGAACCCACATCTCAAACCTTTAGGTCCTGCTACAAAGTATGTGTACAAGGTACACTCAGTAATGTCACCAAGATGGCTGTCATTAAGAGTGCTCACCCTGCAAGGGTTTCTGCCTGTGTTTGTAGCCCCCAGAGAAATGTTCTTCCCTATTTTAGCCATGCACATAGTGCAGCTTATCTGCATTTCTTCCCGGGGTCCTATCTCAGCATCTGCAATGGCTGTACTGAGCTTCAGTGCTCTGCCTTGGGTGTGGTTCTGGAATACCTGAAGGTTCAGTGCTCAAAAAAGTACAAACCTTGTAAGGTGTTCAAAGAGTGTGTTGACTACCAATGCTTAATTACCAGCCTTGTAGCTTCTTTTTCTGTTATTAGGATTTGTGCAATTAGCAGCAATTCATGAAGTTATAACTGAGTGCAGGGAAGAGCAGCGATGTACCTCGAGGCAATGACAAGTTCTTTCTCCATATGCAAGCTCTGGTACCTGTTTTTTCTCTTCTTTTAAGGTACCAAATCCTTAGAAAGATTTGGTATCACTTTTCTCAAGGCTTTTGGGGTACCTCTCTGTCACCCAAGAGCACAGGGGTGCTCACCTGAAAGGGTGAGGGGGAGAGGTGGGGTTTAAGCCCTGTTCTAGCAAGTGTTTGATTATCCACAGCTCCTGCCCCACTCTGGTGCCTAAAGCACTCCCATGCCGGTGCTGGGAGACCAGGTTCTTGCAGGCAGAGAAGCGAGCAGGACTTTTCAGGACTTTGTGTGTCTCAGCAACACATTACATTAGGATGTATAATTTCCTCATTTCCCAATCCAGTCTCATCATCATGATCTTATGATCCATTTGAAAAACAGCTGTTAAAAATATTAATTGGCCAAAAAACAAACGAGCATTTTTTCTTTGTGATATGAAACAACTGGAAAGACAAGTGTGGATTAGCTGTCTTTTTAGATGTCTTTTCTGCTTTGCTTTGCCTGCCCTTCCAAACTCCTCTGGTCAACAGTAGGGGGAATATGACATTACAAAACCAAATGGAAATGTACAGTGGTAAACAAGAAAGATGTTTAGTAAAAACATCAAGAAAATTATTTTAGCTTGAGCACATGGGAGCCTGCTTTCTGTATATCCATTTGTGCATCCCTCTGGTCCCACAATAACTGTTGAAGGTACTGGTCAATGTCAGCCAAGCCAAATTGAGACCCTGTAGTTCCTACAGGTTTTGTGGAAAATAGCAGCTGTCTAGAGGAGAAAAAACCCTATTAACGGAAAGGCAGATAATTCCTCCGTTGGCTGGGCCATGGGGCCAGTGGCGGGTTGGCCCATGGGTAACCACACAGCATAACCCATATGGTAACCTGGATGCAGCATGGGGGGACGCTTTCTGAGTAACTGTAGGTGGCATAAGAGAGTGCAGAGGAGGTGGTTTTGGGAGCTCTCCATGGCTGTGGGAGAGGAAGATGATATGGTGAGGTGCAAGACATAGTCCCCATGTTAGCCAGGCTCCTGGCAGAGATGGAGGGGAAAGACTACCTCTGAGCACCCATTACTTACTGGTTTTCTGCTGTGGTGCTTGTATTCTGGTTCCTACTCCTCCAAAGAAGCAACAAGTGAAGAAGGAAAACTGGGTGACTAAACTGTTATCACTAATCAAAAGTCAAGTCTTTTTGTGTTGGAAGTGTCTTTTCTGTTCATCCTTGCAAATAAAGGAAAAGCAGTGCTCATTGCATTATTTATTTTTGCAGGTAACCTGCGAACGTACACCTCAAGCTGGCTGAACAGAATGCTAAAGCTGCCAGTCAGAAAACTTCATTAACAGCATTTCACTGTTAAAGATTAACTTTCCTTAAGACAAGGGATTTATCAAAGTTGTGAAACAATGTTTTACCTGAGAAAAGAGGGAGCTCAGAGTGGCTATGATGTTTGTTTATGTATCTGAAGACAGAGGAACTTGCCCATGTATTACAAAGAACGGAATAATCTCCTTGATGACTCAATGATTAAACTTTTCTTGCAGCTAAAATTACAATTGTATTACACACTGAGAAGAGTGTGTGTGAAAGAGTAATCTTGCCTCCAAGTATAAACACTTGGGTGTAACTTGGCAGCTCCTGTGATTGTGCTGTTAGGCTGGGCTTTGTACACAGCCATCAATTGAACTGAATGCTGGAGAACAGTTTCAGGAGGCTGGAAATACAGAAATAGGTAAAAACTGTCTCCATCCTGCCTGCCTGCAGCATGTTCTGCTCTCATCTCATGGGATATCATGATCACTCCACAGGCAGTGTTGGTCCAAACAGGTTCCTTCAGACAACTTTATCACTGGCTTGTAGTGACATAAAAAGCCGCTGATGTATCTTACCAAAAAGCGAACATCAGAAAGAATAAATCCTTCTGTTTTGAATCAGGCAAAAAATGAAAGATACACAGCAAAGATGCTACAAATTTCACCAAAGTTTAAGTGTCTGAAAGTTAGCTACTCTAAGCTAGTTGGCTAGCCCTCCTCTTCAAAGACATGTTTTTTCCAGGGCTGAAGATACCGGTTTGCCCCACCACAGTCTTTGGATGAGATGAGATAAGTAATGTTGGGGAGAATTTCTTCCTGTCCTTTTTTTAAGTACAAGGATCTTCCCTAACTCCTGTGGAGCAGATATGTAGGTAGACAGAAAGGTAAAGTTAGTCAGATGAATCTCACCCAAATGTCTACCATTTCACCCTACTTTAAATTTTATTAGGAATCTACAGTGTGATGGTGTTCACCATGATTAGTTTTGTAGACCAGTGAAACAGCATATCTGAGCCTCTACTTTGATTTCCTGGTGGGAAACAAGGCAGCAAGGTTCTCATGGCAATAGCAGCAACGTAACGGTGCTCTCACCCTTTACACTAAATCAGGTAGGCAAGGTTGAGGTAGGAATCATTGCACTATTGTATCTGATACTGTAAAAGCACATAGCAAAGAGAAATTTTTTACTCAAACATGCAACAAGTGTGTAAAACAGCCAGATTTAGGGAGCAGGAGACAAGCCAATGCTAATGAGACCATGTTCTCAGATATACCCAGCTGTGTAGGCAGCATGGCCAGCTGTTTGGGAGTGTGTTCTGGGCCTGTTTCCAGAATTAAATTTAAAGAAAATACTTGGAGAGGATATGGCTGTGACTTTACCGATTTTTTCTGATTTTGTGAGTTTACTCCATGTGCGATAGCAGCATGAAATAAATCTCAGATGGATGTGTACCTGAAGCACATGATTTGTGCGAGCAGAGCAAAGGTTGTGCTCCACAACATGGTAATTGAATCTATTTCTTTAATAAGACAGGGCTGATGTCGTTCATAGATTCACCAAAAAATGGCCACTGATGAAATGCTAGTTGTTATGCCATAAAGACAGACCAGGATGAGATAATGTATTTCGACAGTGGGGCTGGAGGGTAATTTTGGTGGCAAAATACTGATACGATGTGAAAGGGACAAAGCTGCAATAGTCAAAGAAGAGCAGGAGAAGATGCAGGAGAGAGAACAAAAACAACTGATTAATGAAAAACCTGGCTCTTGAAGATGTTTGGAGAGAAAAAGGCAAAATACAAATGTATGTAGGAAGGATATTAGCAGATTAACCTGAAGTCTTTCACACCTTAGAAATATAAACACCTTCAACAGATGAAGCAGAAAATAGTCGACATCAACCGAAAACTGTTTATTGCCAAAATATTTGAAAACTCATCTGGAGTATAAAATAATAAATTCTGTTGGACAGTTTGCACTTAATTGGAGGAAAAAAAAAGGAGTTTAATTCTAGCCTTTGGAGACACAATTAGAGCTGACATGCTGATTTATTAAAATAGTAGACATATACGAAAACTAGACCTGTTGCCTCTTCTGTATAGTAGTGTATGTATGAACAACCTTTTAGAAACCTACAATGATTTTTTTTTCATTTGCTATGTGTAAGAAAGTTTAACAACTTTAACAGTTAAACCAGCTGTTACTCTTCATTTCACGGATGACTTTTTTAGCAGTAGGGCTGAACTCCCTCTGCTTTGATCCATGGAAGAAGTAGAATAATCCTGGAAATAAAAAAGTAAAGCCTTATGTTATGGATACAAAAAGTAGCTTTGTTCTGACAAAGTGGGGAATGTCAGCTTTGTGTACACAGGAGAGCATCTCTTCTATCTTTTGCAGGATACAGCAATAACTCCAGAACTTATGTTCTTTACAAGTAAACTGATTTTACTTAAAAGTTCATTTCATTTACCTTTCTGTTGGAAAACAGCATCAACCTTCTGGTTGATTCCTGGGAAGTCATCAACTGTCTGTCTAGGGTAACCCTTCTCCATGGACTGGCTGTTTTCATCATACCTAAATCATACGAAGGGAGACGTGATTTCACAGACGTTATTTCACAGACTTTAAACATTAATTCTGCAAAGAATTAAGCTGCTGCTGAAAGATGTCCACCATCTGCAGTTTGACTGATTTCACCAGGGTTACAGAGAGTAAAGTTATCTGCTCGCACAAGTATCTGCAGGATGCTGGCCATCGTGTTTTCCATGAGGTGGCTACTTCTTTGCTGATAAAGGCAGGCACAGCTCCAAGAGGCATCTGGAGTGAGACAAACTGAAGGAAGACCCACATTTTTGGCAGCAGGGGTGGGATTTACCTCCTCTAATGATAACAGTGTGACAGGAAGCACAAGGAAACTGGATGGGTTGATTCCTGCCATAGTGACTGCATGTATTTATTGCATGCATTTTATAGTCCTCTACCAGATGACAGATGTAGATGGAGGAAAGGAAGCTAATTTATTTCTAATACAATCAATTTATTCTTAACTGAGCCACGATGGTTTTTATCAGATGGGGCTTAATTTATGGGCTGAAAGGAGGACCTAAAAGGTCTTTGAAGATTTGAGGAACCCTCACAGGAAAAAAGCAAGGAAATAAACAGGCCCTTGTTTTACTTCTCCTTGGATACAAAAAATACTTTTCACAGGGACACGAGACTGAGAGAATGAGTTACTAGATAAGAAATCCATGCTGTGGTTTTCTTACATGCCTCTCATGAGCATGACAGTAAAATAGCAATGCAAGATACTGTGCATAATCTTTCCAAAACAAAGGACAATCTTTCAAAAACAAAGGACAGGAAACGACGTGCAGCTGAAAATCCAGCTGACACTTTATGTCTCACTGAGGAACCCTACAAATAGACACGATAAATCTGTTTGACCCATGCATGCTCCTGGTTGCCTGCAGAAGACCTTTGCAGTCATCGTCCTTGCACACAGGAGGAATCTATCAGCTTCCCAAAGCCAACTCTTTGCTTCTGTCTGCCTGGTACTAGGGTATTAGGGATCACTCATGCCAGCTTGGGAACAGGATTTATAAGAAGCATGTTGCAAATCCAGTGCTAACCAGACAAAGAAAGGAAAATGAACTATCACTTCTATTTCTCTAAAAAAAGATTAAATAATCTAGGACTTTTCAGAAATCATAGAAATCCTGCACAAGCCATCACAGCCAGCCTTCTGCTGAAGTAGGTTAGCTTTCAGATGTTTATTTTCTTGTGATCCTTTTGCTATTGTATTTGTACAAGTTCTCTACATGCTGGATTTTTTTCATCTTCCAGGTATAATGCTTCAAAATGAGTCCTTATCTTGAATGCCTGTTTGAGGAAACCCTTAAGATCTCAAAAGTCAAAGCTATATTCTTCTCCCTGTATGGCAGTCAAAGAAACATTTACTTGAAAAGTAGGATTACTGTAGATACCTAGTTACATATGGTTATCTAAAGGTCCACTTTGTTTTTATCACATGGATAATTTTAATTGTATCCAGATTATATGAGAGTCAATCATAAGAAAACATTTGTCAATTTTTCTTACCTCCAGTACTTGTCACCTATGAAAAAGTCTGTCTTCCCTGTGTTTTTGTTACAAACGGCTGCATCAATTTTCCTGACACCTTTAGGGAAGCCAAGTGTGTTGATATTCTTTGGATAACCAAGCAACACCTGATATCCACTGATAACCCAGAATTTATTGCCTGTTTAAAAAAAAAAAAAGTTTTGCCAGTGATTTTGAGACAGTAAGAGAAAAGGTGCACTCCCTTAGGGTAGGTTGTAGGAAAACTAGGTGAAATTACCTAAGGTTTTTTATTTATTTATTTGAAAAGTGAATTTTACGCACATAGAGCTACCCTTCCCTCATGCAATCTTCCCACAAAATTAAAGGCAAGAAAAATTAAAAGACAATCTCATACTTCACCTTTGAAAAACAGGATCTGATCTTTTGTGTTCTCATATGCAGCTTGAATACCAGATGGCAACATTGGCCAGAAGGCAGAAATTAATTCAAGTTCAGCTTCTGAGTTATCGGGATAGACTCGCCATAAGTGCCTGATTTAAATATGAAACCGCTTTTGTTGTATATAATAAACCACAGACATTTCAACATATACACAAGAATGTGAGCAACGTTGTGACTTACAAGCTCTTTCTTGTCAGTGGAGCTACCTGAGGTGATGTGTCAGAAATGAAAACACTCCCCTCAGTGGGAACTGAGTTTTTTTTTTATTCTGGCTTCTTTCTGGAATTACCCTTCGCGTTGGTACTGATTGATTAATGGTATCAGCTACAAGTAGCTGAAAAATTCTGGCAGTTCCTGTACCAGAGAGTTATAGGGTCCCAGCTGAGCCTGACTGTAAGTTATTCCTTGTATACCTGGATGACTTTGGGCTTGCAAAGGTCACTGAAGGAGAGATTGTTTCAACTGTGTGGTAGAAAATATAATTTCTTAGGAAACGGTTGGAACATTTATTCATGTCACTGCTTGGTGTAACTATATGTTTGAGAATAAAGTTTTATTGAGACTAAAATGTTTTCTGGAAAAAAAAAAGAAGCATTTTTTTTCAGGGATCCTGAAAAATATTAATATAACTGATATCTGTTGATAGTCTTGTTTCCATGAACTGAAATCTATCTGTCTCGTTATAAATCCCACAACCACAATCATGTGAACCACCCAAGTATTCAATCTTTGTAGAAATAATGAAAAAATAAACCTCACAGAGATAAAAGTCATATCAGTATTTACCTGCCCTTTAGAAAAATGACTTCTTGTTGGAATGTAGTTATAGCATCGAAAGATATCTGGGAGCCACAGGTTTTAGGTGAGGTAGGGGTGGCTGGCCTTTTATCTGGGGCATTTGGTTGAGATCCTAACAGGCATGTTTTAGAAAGGATACAACAAAATGGTAGAAATGTTAAGGTTTTCACATATAAATGCTTTTTTTGATTTTATGAGAATACAGTCAAACTTTGTGAAAGACGTGATTTCTCTTCTGCTTACTTTTTTTTGAAGCCATAGATTTTACTCACCGTAAATGGACTGGATGCCACTTATATCATCTGCAGAGAGAGGAAACTTGCTGAGGGTGACATAGGCATAATTGGGGAACATCAAGGCTTTCTGGTCATTAGAATGGGAGAGACCCAGGGCATGGCCAAACTCATGAGCAGCAACAAGGAACAAGTTGAATCCTTAAAAAATGGATAGAGATAAAAGATCAGTCAAATTTTGGCCTACAAATGTCTGATACACTGTGAACACAGCAGGGCTGTGCTCAGTGATGGTTGTTATACAATATGTTGAAATTCACTAGGATATGCGTGTATGTAAACTTATATTTTGAATAGGAAAAGGTTGCGTTCTTCCCCCTCTAGAAGTGAGTGACTCTTTCCTGCTGTTCTTTCTGTTAGCTTACTGAAAGTATGTGTGTGGTATGAGTAGATGTCTGGGGGTGAGTGTGGGTGCAGCTCTGACGAATGTCCTGGCAGAGTTCCCTGGCTGAGCTAGAACAGATTAGATAGTGAATCAGATCAAACTAACAGCTCTCCAGGGCAAGGATAAGTACTCCATGCTCACTTGAGGTACAAAGTGTCACTCTGTATGTCACCCTCCCTCCTACAAACCTGAGAAAGGTGAGATCATGAATAGACAAGGAAAAATATTTTAGCAGAGTGATTTACCTTTTTTATCATTAGGACTTTAAAAATGTATTGCTTCTTTATAGCTTTGTCAAATAAAATATATTTTTAAATTATGCTGATGCATGCTTATTCCCAGTGAAGTATGTTAACACAGTAAATAGATAAAAATGAGTTTTCCTTCACCATGAGTTAAATTGCTTGTATCCCCTCAAGTAGCACGCCTTTTTGAATTAGGGAAAATGATCATCTGCAGTGTGGACCAAGAGCCAGCAATATCAACAGACTTAGTGAAGATCAGAAGTCTGTGGCAGAGGAGAGGACTGGTCATTGATTGCCCAAGAAAGACTGGCTGAAGCCAAGTTTTCAATTTCTCTAAAAAACAAACAAAGCCTCAATTTTTCCGCACGTATGTCTCATCCTCCCCTCTCACGAGTCCTCCAAGCTCTCCAACAAGTTCTGCAATGCCTGGCTGCTGGAGGCATGCTGTTGAGGAACAGCAGCAGAACTGGGGTTGACCCATTCAGTCCCAGTGTGGGGGAAGAATTATATTTTATCAGCATGGCATGTCAACCCCTCTTCCTTCTTTTTTCCCCCACCACAATAAACCCACATCTCTCCTCCTCTCCCAGCACCTTCCTGTTTGCTAGCTCCTTGTTTTTCCTTCAGTGTGACCTCAGTTCTCCTACTAGAATTTTTCTCCTACTTTCCATCCCAAAAACTGGATGAGAAAAGGGTCAAAAGTACAACAGGGTAGTGTGCCCGTGTACTGACAGATCTGTCAGAGGCAGTATGTGCTCAATGGCCAGCCCAGAGGCTGAGGGGAGCAGACAGATCCCAGCCACATAGTTGAGCACTCAGCGTTCCCCTCTCTTCTGGCCCGGTGGCACACATCTGTAGTTGGTTCTTCACGGTGCATCTCAGCCCGTGCTTGGCCTGAACAGCATGTTCAGATTCCTGGCTGCTGGCAGATGGCTGAAATTCCTTGGGGAACACTTTCATGTATAAGCCCATCATTATTCACAGAGTAAAACTATGACATTCTATATCAGGACCTATCTTGGTAGTATTAGTGAGGACACTTCATCATCCTGGTGGCTGTAATGTTTTTTTTAGGTTGTGGGGATCTCCTCTGAGGGCTGCTGCAAGGCCTGGTGTGCTTCTCTGAGTGTGTGGTAGTGCCAATCTTGTGCCAGCCTGGGCCGCTGGGGGGAAAAGGAGCCAGAAAGCTTTTACTGGGGTTGTGGAGCTGTGGTGGGGACAGGCCCTATTGACCCCCAAGTAAGAGTAGTCCATGCCTGTAGCATCGGTATCTGAAAAGGTGTGTCCTGTTGGTACATTTACCAGAGCTAAATATGATCTTGAGCAGGTCAGGCTGGTTTTACATCAGCGTTATTGTAAGTATCCCAGCTGGAGGATGTACTGTAATATCCTCAAACTGCTCTAATTTTTAACGCTGTACTTCATCTCAGTGCATTCCTCCACCTAGATAAAATCAGAAAGGAATTTGCCCATCTGCATAACACTTCAGAAACTTTTTTTACCTACCGACTGAGCCTGTGGTCCAATCTTCATCTTCATCGAAGTGCACATCGCCACCAAAACCTCTGCCAGGTGGAAAGGCATGAGCGAGGACACCAAGGGGGCCATCAAAATAACGAGGGCAATGTCCATGAGCTAAATAATATGATGTTGAAACAATGCTGAATTTATATAATGACTATTGGAAAATCTTTAAATTAATCTTACCATCAGTATGCAGTCAGCGTATTACCTTTGGTCCCAAACACAATCATCATATCTGCTATTCCCTCATAAATACGAGTGAAAACCAGTGGGGTGACAGCGCTCCACACTTCAAATGCCTTCTGGATTGCTTTATCCACATCCTCTTTGCTCATATCTGGTGTGTGGTTGACAATTCTACAGATATGAGGGTTCAAGTAACAATACTTAGTGTTTGCAGCAAGAATTTATCTAATGTTAAGATGATGAACAGAGATGTATAAGAAGTTTAACTTGTAATTAAATAGCTCCCAAGATTCATCTTGGACTTAGTGAGTTTGAGGGATGTGGCAACTTTCCAACGTGCCCTTTTCATAATAATAATTGTGTATGTGGTATTTGTTTTTCTCAAAATGGCCTTTGGCCAGGAGGTGGTCTCTTGAGCATGAGGAAAAGCATCTCTTCAGGTTTCTGTGACTACTAAACTGTCAGTCTTAGCAAATTTTGAAGATAAGGGGGCTTGTACACATGCAACTGATGTTTCTGTTTGTCTCAGAATATTTGTCAGGAGTGATACACAACAGGCAAAATACTGTTGTTGACTCATAAAATGTAAAACACCCAGACTGAGAAACTCCTCTCAGGAATCTGCATAGTTAACAGCTGGGGAAATAGAAACATTTTTGTATTCACAGCTGGAAACAATTGTTATAGAAGTTATATTTAAATATAACAAACATGGATATCCACAAAACCAAAATTTAAACTGAAAAAGTAATTATCGAAATACTACCTGTATGTCAGGTTGTTTTTTTTCCATCCTGGCAGAGTAACACCATAGAGACCCACATCTGGAACTCCACACCTGGGTTTCTTCATCATTTCCAACGTCTCAGAGTTTGATTTTCCAGTCACTTTCAAACCAAAAAATTTTTGCATTTTCTTAAGTTTTTCAGATGTGGATTCAGCATTTATTTTCCATCCAAGTTGGTTTGGATCTGGCTCAACAGCATAGAATTTATTTAAATAGTCCTAGTGAAAAAATAAAGCAAACATATTTCACATTTTGATCTGTTTCTTAAATAATACCTTAGGACAGATATTGTTTGTGTACTTTGCCTGCAAAACTATCTGCATGTGATTTTGGAGCACAACAGATGTTTTCCTGAGGATTGTAGCTCAACAGAAACAGACCGCATTTTCCCTCCCTCTTATTTACTTGACATTTCCAGTTTGTACAGGTTTATCCTACTTTAGAAAAGTTTGGGCAGCAGGGCTCTGTCTAATAGCATTGTCTCAGAAAGGCAGCAAACTGGTGTGTAGCTGGAACATGCAGATTATATCTAGAAGGAAAGAGCTCAATAGGTCTCAGATATGGACAATGTAGTTACCTGTACAAGCTTTGCATCTTCTTCATTGTTGTCTTTCTCTGGGTGGACAGGAAGAGCGTTAGAAACAGCTACACATGTTAAAAGCAAAACTGAAAGATCCTTCATTCTTACTCTCGTCTCTGTCCTGGTAGGAGAGCAGTTTGCTTTCTGCTCCCTGTGCATCCTCTCTCACATCCTAGTTCATACGGTTATGGGGTGCTTTGCAGAGTCGGCTGCAGAATGACTCAGAGTTTATCACACTCTGATTACCTCCGCACATCCTATAACACTGTGTTGGCTGACACAATAAAACTTAATTAAGCCCATCTGATTTCACAGACATCTGAAGTCAGTTAGTATTCAAATGCTCTGAAGCTGCTTGGATATAATTTCAAACTCAATTTTAGCTATTTAACACTGAATTTTAGTGAACCTGAGCAATTTCATGCCAGACGAAATGGTGGAGAAATGCAAAACCTTTTAAGTCATCCCAACCCAGCTGTGTGACATGGGGCCACCAAATATACAGGGACTCTTAACCATTCTCAGCCTAGAAAATGAGAGTCATGCAGCAGGTATGAACCCCATCCAAAAAAGATTAAAACTTTGGGAGAAATTACTGTAAGAAGAAAGTTTTCTTTTTAAATCAAGCCATAAAGTGAGACTGGGTGCTTTGGAAAATGGATGAAAACCCTCCCCATCTCTTCTCTGCAACTCTTTGAAAAGGTGTGTTTCCTTTAAATTATACTGGTGGAATCCAGGATATACATAAAGAAAAAAGATTTTACCCTATAAATCCAGCCTAGAGGATGTGAATAATCTTATATCTGTCTGCATTTATCTGATCTATCTATCTATCATCAATCTATCTATCTATCTGCCATTTCAGAATGAAAGGTTTCTTCAGTTTAACCACATTAGCCACAGGGGATGTGATTATTTCCTGTTTTAAGTAATTCAGAAAAAAGGAAGTTTCAAGAGACACACAGGCTGTGACACATTATGGGATTTCTCCCTGTTCTGGTCAAGCATCTTCCTCTTCTGCTGGTAGCCATGGGAGCTGAAGGTGCTCAGCACCTTAGAGGAGTTCTGACAACATGTACTCAATGTTTACAAAATAGTTGTAAGAAATACCCTCATGTCGGACTGTGGCTTTTTCAGGAAATCTGTGCTTCCGGGTTTCTGGCTATTTTGCTGTCACTTGCGGCCAATTTTCTCCAGCTGGAGGCATTAATGACGAATTTTCTAGCCCAAATTTCACAATGTAGCCTTGTTAGTTAAACTTGTATGTGAATGGCATTTCTCAGCTACCTTAAGAAAGAAAACAAACCTTCCCTTAATTTGTTTTTATTATCATTGCATTGTAAGATAAGAGACCCATGAGGCCTGGATCACATTCAGTTCTGTAACTGAGGTACAAATTGTGACAACAAATTTTCTGAAATTAAGTGCTCGACTGAACTGATTACTGGAAATATCATGTGTGTTTATCCAGAAGTATAAAATGTCTTTTTTTGAGATCTGCCTTATGTTTTTAAATGGATATATTAATTTGTTTCAAAGGTTTTAAAGCCAGAAGGAATGACCATGGTGCTACCATCTGACCAGGTACATAGCACAAGTCACAAAAGACAAAAGCCTGTTCAGTGGCTTTTGCACCAAGCATATTTTCCAATGGCACTAGAACATCTTTTTGGAAAACATGTTTTGGCTGATATGAATTTAGTTTTGTAAAAAATCAAGACAGCACTATGAGCAGATTGGATATGAACTGGGAGAAGTGGTTACCTTTTTTCCCACTGTGGCTGGCCATCAGAGCCCCACAGCAGTCTGATGTGTAGCAGTAGAAGCACAGAGACAATGAGAGCAGTTAGGTTGAGATTAGTTGCACCCAACTTTATACATTTATTAGTTAAGCATTCTTCTATAGAAAATGGAGAAATACATCTCTCTGGAGAGTGATTCAAACAACTCTCTTAGAACAGGATGAACTGGCCTCTATAGGTGCTCCCTCTGTCTTTATTGAACCTAGAGAAGCTTAAACATCTAATTTAGACTACATTTCTAGTTTCAGCAAACAGCTAGAGCTACATTAGTATTTGCTTAGAAGACATTTGAGTGACAGGTGATGGAGGCCTATAACACTGAAAGCACTTTTAGAGTTTAGCAACATGCCCGCCTACACAACATAGCAGCCAGTTCCCATGGCTCATGGAAGACAGGCCTGAGCATGTTTTTTAGCAAGTAATGTTTCACAAATGTGCCTATAGCGGGCCTTGAGATCTGGGAAAAGAAGAAGCTGTATAAGTAGCTGCTAGTTGTGGTTTTCTGATGCTTATCTTTGACACTGGTTGGAGTTGGTGAATGCTGGTCTACCTCGTGACTTTTCTCATCCCAGTATTGGTTTTATCTGGACTGCAGTAATGTGGCCTATGTTTTAACCCAGAATGGTCACCGCCTCTCCTCATCACATTGGTAGTACGAAGTGATACTACACAGAACATGACAAGAATCATCAATACTGCTGCATCGTGGTGATCTGACACAATACTAGCAGCAATTTGGCTTTCTTAAGTGTTCACAACATGGGTGACTGCACGTTAACTGTCTAAGCTTGCATTATATCAACAGAAACATAAATCAGTACGGTCAGATGGCATCTGGAGAGCATTTCATCTGACCACATGTAGGAGGTAAACTTAGGATTATTTATACTTCTCTCAGGAGCTCATAAAATATTTTGACCAACATTATTGAGTATGATGAGAGCATAAGCCTGAGATAACATGAAAACACTTGGGCTGCAATTAACCTGCCTAAACAGTGATGATTTGTGCTTTTGAGACAGTCTAGTGAACCTGAGACATTGACACAGGCCTGGTGGCTGTGACCCAGGACCAAGAGGGGACGTGTGGCTTCTAGATTAGTAGTTGGAGGTCAACTGGAAACCTTCAGGCACCTTAATGGCACTAGATACCTCTTCAGGCAGCTGAATTGAACCACGGCTTTGAAAACTCAATGCTACCACAGAGTTGACAAAGCTGAATCATTACCCAGCTTGAGTGAAAAACGTGGGACAATGGTGAATTGTTCAAATAATGTATTTGACTCTTGGCAAACCTTTAGCAAAGACTGCAATCTGTGACAGCAGGATTCAAGGACTCAAACATAAATGTCTAGAGACAGTCTAGGCTCTGTGGGGTTTTGGGACTGCTGGTCTCCCAGAAGTCATCTTTGATACCTGGATGGGTGACTTGGATACTCTACAGCCTCTCAATGCACTAGACACACGTTTAGGGAACTGGATTCCTGTCTGGGCAAATCTGTCTCAGTTAATAATGATATGGGCTACAACTACACACAAAACCATTAAGCAGACATTAGGGAGTGGCACAGTACTCTACCATAGCATAGTAATTAGAAAATAGGACTGTAGACTTATTAAAAGGGAGTAAGAAAATGGCAGGTGACCGTGTGGACTGAGCTGGAAACAACACCCAGATTCCAAATTACTGAAAGTGGTGCTTGTGCCTGCAGGCAGGCAAGATCTGCCAGCACCAGATGTGCCCTCCTCCTAATGGTGTGGCTGGAATGGAGCAATCGCTACGCTCACCCAGGCAAAGAAAATATTCACTCGCATAAGCATGGGCAAAATTTCTCACAAAGAAATCACTTTATTTTGAGTTCTCAGTCTTCGTGCTCAAGGGAAACCTACCAAAAAAAAATAAATCTAAAAAAATGCACCTGGAAACTGAAAATCAGAACTTCGCAGAATACAAAAAACTAAAAATATGCCATTGTAAACTTTATCCTCTCTCTAACTTCTTCATCATCCATGGTTTGTAAATTACACTTTGTCTCTCTTCTTCCTCCAAAACATAACTACCTCCTTACCCCTCGTCTCCCATTTAACATTTTCTCTGCCTTGTGGGTACCCACTACTCTTTTTTTCTAGAGAGGGATTCATGTTCTGCTCTAAATCTGAGAAGCTGTTCTGGCATTGCCTTGAGATCTGCTTCTGCTTCATATCTGATGGGAACATGTGCCTCCAATTTTTATTTTGTAATATATAATTGGTCTAGTAATATTATCTTTCCCTATAAATCTTGTGTTATGTTTGTAGACCATCTCCGCTAAGACAACATAATTAATTTAGATTTGTATCCTTCTAAGACAATTTTTGGTTTAAGTGTAATTAGTAGTTCAGTAGCACTGGCTTATACAAGAAAATATTATTAAATACCATTGTTACGAAGGTTTCAAATTAAAAAATGAGTACCTAAATCCCCTTTGAGAACAGAATTCACATAAATTAACTTCTTCATTCAATTCTTTGATTTACTGTAATTTAATACTATTTTTGTGTTTTATAATTTTTTAGGTTTTATGAAGAGTATGCTATATTCAAGTTAATTATCAATTATACAGTTTCTTCTCTTTGAATAGCGTTTAGACTAATTTTTACTTCTGAATGTAATAAATGTAAGAACTACCAAGTCTGTCCTTTATTTATGAAGGATGCAATTAAATTGGCTTCTAATACAGACAGACACATAATGAAAAAAATTGAACAGGTAAGTTTTTATAAGGTCACACATTCTTTTCTCAAAATGCAATTAATTCTATTACAGTGACCTGAAACCTTCCCTGAAGTATGTAACATAATACAGATGTTATGTGAGAGAATATATTTTGTTATGGTCATATGGCTTCTAATCTTATCAGCTGAGCTACAAAGAGTAAAGGGAAAGTGGATAACCCTTCAAACACCCTTTTAATTGAGGATATTTGAAAAAATTGCAGTTAAAGATGGAAGTCAAGCTGTCTTTTTCATTAAATTTTGTATTAGAAACATTTTTTGTGAAGAATTTTCATTTTTTGAGCAAACATCTTAATGCTTTAACCCATCAAAATCAGGAGGGATTTACTAATTGCTGGTAAACACTTGAAAGAGCCTTAAGCAGAGAGATTTATTTGTCTGTTATATGATGTGGCTACCTGTGATAGCAAGGGACTCAGTGATATCAGGGGTGCTTTCTGGATATCAGGGACTCATATAAGTGATATCAGGGCCTGCATTTCCAGGTCTAAGCACGAAAACTAAACTCAAAAACATAAGAAAAAACCCCTTTCTACACTTGTGAAGACATGCATTCTGGAGAAAAAGCTAAGAGTGGAAGCTGGGGAAAGAGAAAGTGGAAGTGTGATTCGTAGACTGATGGTAATGAGCCTCAACTGGCCTATTTACCCATAGGATTTTCACCAGGACTTATGTAGGGCACGGATTTTAGAGACAGCTGGCTGCTCCTTTCTCTGGCTTTGGGGAAAAGATCTGATGTTTTGTGCCAGAATATATTTCATAGTGCTTGGAAGCTAGACTTAGCTCTTGAGTATTAGTGCAAATAAGACACTAAGGACACAATGATATGACAAATATAATTTATTAGGAAACTTTAATGCAACAGGTGAAATTGTGACAAATTATACAAACTTATTTGTTTTACAATAAATAACTATTAAGACTATACTGCCACAGAATTTGGGCAGAAATCCATTCTGACCTGACAGTCATGAAACGCTGAAAAATTCAGCGCATAAAAGCATATAGTATGCATATGGAAAAACATTGCAATTAACAATTAAACCAGCTGATGCTCTTCATTTGTCGAACAATCCGCTTGGTACGAGGATCAAACTGGAACTGAGTTGTTCCATGGAAGAAGTAGACATAGCCTAGAAACAAAATTTAATCCAATTATATTCCAAAGGTGACTTCCTTCCAGTATTTTGGAAAAAAACCCCAATATAAACAACAGCAATACTTGCTCTTTTTCATTTCCATCACATTAAAGTTAATAACAGGTTTTTGAAAACAAATGCTTCTATCTACAGAAGCCCAAATATTCCAGTAAACCCAAGTTAAAGGTACATTTTACTTACCATCTTTCTGGAAAGCAGCATCAACTCTGCCAATTTTTCCAAAGTCAGAGACTATTTTCCTGGGATAACCATGATCCATGGATTTTTTGTTTTCATCATACCTTAACACAAGAAACATCATTACAATTGGTAAGGAAGCAGACAATATTTTAAAGTCCAAAGCAAATTCATACACATATGCAACTACATTGTTACAAAGAAGTCTTATAAAGATGAGCTAAAGCAGCTTTTTGATTCTTCCTGTTGTGTATAAAGGTTCTCACATCATGAGTGTCTTGAGATTTGAAAATCCTGCCTTTGTTAGTCTGTAACAAGGCTCTCAAGGACCTTGGAAATTCAGCCCAGGAATATATTAATGCGTTTCTGTCCTGTCCAGAGCCTTGGCCATCACTTGCACATAAAATGAGTTTCTATTTTGAGGCACTGCATGTCCAGTTCAGTATAAAATCAAAACATAAAACTTGGGAGTAGAAGATGGTAGCACAGTCCTGAAATATGTTTGTATTAGTGTCAAACAAAATTACTCTCTGAAATTTATCATGAGCTACACTTAAATTATAACTATGACCAACTGCACAGATGGAGAATATTTGTAGTTTGTTCACAGATAATTCAATTACAACACTTTATTATCAGCTCATTTTGTTTGAACTGTGAATGAAGAGTGGACGCTACCACAACATTACACAGAGAAGCAGCACTGTTGTGGAGAAAAAGTGAATAATTTACTAGAAAATCACTCTTTTATTGGGCAGATGTTTCATTCAGTTGCAACTAATCACATTCCTGATACAGGAATCTAATTAATGGCAAAAAAATCCTATAGAAAGTTGACATTCTTAACAAATGCTTAAAATTTTTAAACTTCCAGAGAATTCTGTTTTTAAATTGTTTAAATTTCCGGAATGTACCTGGTTTAAACATTGTTGCACTTGAATTTTAAAATAATACATCAATCCTCAGAGACAAGTGAAAATATGCCATCTAGTAAGTGAATATTAAATCTTACCTCCAGTATCTGTCAGCTACAAAGAAGTATGTTTTTCCTGTGGTTTCATCACTGTAAGCTGCATTAACTCTTTTAACAGTCTTTGGGAAACCCAAACGATGGATTGGTCTAGGATAACCAGGCGCAATGTCATATCCCCTGAGAACCCAGTATTTATCCTCTGAAAAATATAAGCACATTTCATTTGGTTTTGCTATTTATAAACAACACTTAACTGTGTTTTAGATGGGTAGCAAACATTGGGTCTTAGTTGTCAGTATTATTCCTTTCAGTTTATTACTTTAGAAAATGGTTCTAATTCTTATGGTGGGACTACATCATGAAGACAGTGGAAATGTCTTTTGGCTTTATGAGGAAAACATCAGAATCATAAGGTGTACAGATAGTACTTTTCCTAGAATTTTTTCAAATGAATATTAAGTATTTGTCTGGGTAACAGACTGTGGAGGGCTGGAGGTTGAGTTAATCCACTGACATTGGACTGGGATATTACATTCCTGTAATATGCTATTTGATTATAGAGCCATATAATATTTTGAAAATAGACAATGTGCATTAAACTATTAAAAAGGGCATATGTCTAATCAAAACGCTTTGGTAATTTTAGATGCAATGAACATACGAATTCGAGGTCCCTTCCAATCCCTAACATTCTGCAATTCTATGATTCTGTGTGTGAATATGTGGTAATACGTTGTGTACTGTAATATGTGCATAATGAAGTTATTTGAGATATTTAAAGCATATTTGAGACCTTTAAAGAAAGGACTGATTGTTTTTCCAGTGAATAATGTTCCTCTCACAGTTCCACCAACTTTTTTTGCTGTTTTTTTTCCAAAATATCACAAAATACTAATAAGCATATCCGTAATGGTAGGGTACAAATGCCTGTATTTGCCAACTGAATTCAGCAAAAATCCTTCTGCATAAAGTGAAATGCTGTTACTTGAAGAGAAGCAGACCTGAAGAAGGGAAGCTGTTTTCACTTTGACTTCTGTAATTGCATAGTTTGCAAAGGAGAAGGGAGTAACTGGTCAGAAAAAGTAGAGAATTTCAGATTCCATTACCTTTAAAAAGTAAAACTTCATCTCTCTCAACGTTTTCATAAGCAGCTTGAATTCCTGATGGTAACTTTGGCCAGAACAGCGAGATAAAATTGAGCTCTGTCTCTGTCCTTGCAGGATGTTTGCGCAGCATGTATCTAGTTTAAACAAAATTTATGTGATAAAGCAATTTAACTCCTACCATAAGTGCAAAATAATTATTATAGCTCCTGGAGTATAACAAGGGGCAGATGGGTAGCTGGGTGTGAGTATCTCCCTCCACTGAATGTAAAAGAAATGTAGAACAACTGTGCTCTTAACTTTAGCACCTCAGTTACATGCTAAAAATCATGCAAAATGAATACGAAATCTTCTGTTTCTCTGTAGGACAAGCAGGCTAAGAGTTCAGTAACCACCCAACAGACATCTTTCTGCACAACAGTGCTTTCAGTTCTGCACCTGCTCCTGTATTGAGGAGCAGCAGAGGGACCCACAGGCACATTGCTAAGGGATATATGGATGCTCTTACTTTGCTGTTGGTTGAACTGAGTTCAGAGACAAGTCTGTTGCAGCAGTGGCCAAAGCAGCAGAATAGTTGGAAAACAACCCACAGGCCCTCATCTCCTTCACTGTTCTTGTCACCGTTAATGATTTGAGAATGCTTGCTTATGTAAATACATGGTGATTTTCTGGTGCTGCTCTTTGTACTACATTCCAAAAGGACGGCTTTCCCTCATGGATTACAGACTTTTTTAAACCACTGAATATTTTAGGGACCATAAAACAAAAATATGTTTGTTGTTACCTGCCCTTGAAGAATATTATTTCTCCACGTAGGGTAGCAATAGCATCAAATGTCAAATTTGGGTCACAAGCTTGTGGAGTTACGGGTCCTGTTGGCTGCACAGCAGCATTAGACTGTCCTGTAGGAAGAATATTTTATCTTCTAGCACACAGAAATATAAAAACAGTGTTCAGAAGGTCTGTGAGGACACCAAGAACCTTCTTTACAGAGAATGAGAAGGCATATGGTTTTAAATTAAGGGTCTGTCACTAAAAGCAGGCTTTTAATGTTGATAAAACCAGTTGTATTCAACTTTTCCGAAATGAGCTTTTTTCAGAACTGGACTTCAGCTAGCTTTTGGGAATTTTCTCTCTTTTGTTATCCATTGTTCAACAACAGTTAAACTTCTGGTTTTGGTGGAATAAGCATACCTTAAATATATTCTTATTACTGTTTACCAGACTCCCAAGTAGAAATATTAAATAAAAATATTTTTTCTTACCATAGATGGCTTGAATGCCATCAATGTCATCCTGAGGAAGAAGGAATTCATTGGGATCTGTGTAGGAGTAAGTTGGATACATCAGTGCTCCAGGATCATTTGAATGAGACAGACCCAGTGAATGGCCAAGCTCATGGGCAACAACAATGAACAAATTGTAGCCTGTAGGATAAAAATCATATGAAACAAGGTAAAATCTGCTTCAGTATTCAGCACAGTTGACTAGATAGACTTACGTATCCTCCCAAAATACACTGCAGGTACAAGAGAGACTGTAAGTAATGCTATCAACATTACAACTCAAAAATATTGAAGAATAGAAGAGCTGTGTGAGAATGTCCAGCTGTACTTGTGGTCACATTTTCCTTTCTCTAGTGCCCTTGTGTCTTAAACACAAACCCTGTTTCTCCTGCTATCACATGAACTGCTCAGAGCTCAGATCAAGGATTGTGCCAACGATGAGAGATCCAACAGAAAAAGCGCTGAGATGACAGTTTTGGTGATACTCAAATACCCTAGTTAGCACCAAACTTCAAAGTGCTAGGTTAAGAAAGATAAAGGATTTGCCTTGAGATGTTTAGCACCAGATCTTCCCATATCCAAGTTTTATTTTTCATCTAAACAAAAAATTATTTTTAAGTGCTGACCTAGTTGCCATTATAAACCACTATGTCCTAAAAATGTCTTCTCTGTGAATTGATTCCTACAAATGGCAAAAAAAAAGAAAAAAACAATTTAAAAGGACAAACTCTGCCACTTTTGCTCACTTTTTGCCTGTAATGCAGCTCATGAACTAAGCATCACATGAGCTAAAATTGTACGAGGTAAAACTATATAAATATATCCAGCTACAAAGTCCTTACCTCTTCCATCTCTTGTCCATGCTTCCTCCTCATCAAGATGTACGTCTCCACCAATACCTTCCCCAGGCTGGAAAGCATGAGCCAGCTGCCCATTGGGACCATCAAAAGGAGAGTTGTCGCGGTGGTCTAAAATGAAGAGGGAAAAAGTCAGTTAGAATATGAAATTATTTATGTGATTGCGGATGGCTATTTAATGCATAAAGATATTAAACTTACCTCTATAAGCAAAAGAGATCATTATATCTGCTTCTCTGTCCTCAACCTTTTGGAAGGTAAGTGGTGTCACATCACTCCAGACACTGAGAGCTTTTCGGATTGCTTCATCTACATCAGCTTGTCTCATCTTTGGGGTGTAATTTAAAATCCTTTAAAGCAAACCCAACACATTATATACCATTAAGAAAACAGCATTTTAGCTGAGAAATAATCACTTGTGTAAAAGTCAGAAATCTTAGATGTATCTTTAATGGATAAAAACTAATAATGTCTTAATTTTAAATGCTGCTTTCTAGAGTGCCTATCTTCTCCCAGAAAACAGTCAATCACTCTGTGTCTGAATATGACATAATGTACTTACTTCAGACCCCACAAAGTTGGGATGCTAGATTTATGTCTTTTTGAATTAGATTAAGAAAGGTTACCTGTATGTCAGATTATTTCTTTTCCATTTGGGATTCCCTGCTGTGAACACGTATCGCCCTATGTCAGGCACACCACATCTGGGTTTTTTCATCATCTCCAAAGTGTCAAGGTCAGGTTTCCCGGTCACTTGCAGTCCAAAGAATGCCTGCATTTCCTTGAGCTTTGCAGCAAGGGGACTTTTATCCTTATTTCTTAAATGAGGCTGGTGATCCCTCTGAAGATCGTAGAAATTCTGTAGATAGTTCTGAACCAGATTTTTTTAAAGAAAGGTCACTTTGACATATCAGTACTGTCTTCAGTCACACTTAAATTTTCTAAATAATCTTGAACTATTCCTATATCCACATGCCCTGTGCTTACCAGGAGCAAAACCAGCCTGTTTACAGTTTTCATACAGTTTTCTGCATTTCTTGTTTCACTGTTGGAATATGTGAAGACATCTTTAAAATCTAATATTTACTATTAATAACTAATTCCACATTGTGGTGCCTGATTACTTTAAGGGCGAGGCTTAAGAAGAAGCTTGTAACTGGGCTCATTCAAGGAAATAGACAGTGAAAGAAGAAGAAATGGCAGTGAGAGCCCACACAGCTAGGACTCCCAACAAAGCAGTTGACTACTGCTAGAGAGTCAGTACTTGGAAAATGATGTCATTTATTTTTAGCTACAAAATATAATTTTAGGATCTTGGGTATTCCCACTAAATTTCAACAATTTTATCTCCAATAAATAGTGTTGTGTCTATGTAAGTGTTGCATTTTTCATAGATGTCCCTTTTTTCCACATTATTCCATAGAAGATCCATTCAGTAAAACACTGAAATACACACTGGCTTCAAGCAACTTTCCTCCCTTATGTTACTGAGACCAGCCGTATCACAAGCTTCAAAGCACATTTTGAAATGTAAATTGTTGCTGACTTTGACTATTTCTGCAGAGCCACAGAGCCTTGCTGCCAGAACTCAAGCTTTGGTAGTTTTGTTATTACTTTACTGACAACATCAAAAGACAAGTTATGCAATATTGAAATGCCTTTTGGGTAAATAAGTTCCACCTAATTTTCACATGTTTTCTAGATTGATAGGCAAACAGTTCTCTTGAAACTTCTGCAAAATGATACATCTTTAATTTCAAGCCATGTTCTGTGAAAAGAATTGCAATTACAGTTATGTCTCAGACTACTTTATGTTTGTTAGAAATATGCAGAAAAATATTTACCTCTACAAGCTGTAGGGTTTTTTCTTCATCTTCTGCTTCTGGAGCCACAGGAAAAGCAGAGATGGCCACACAGAGCAACAGGAGAAGCAAAAAGGTCTTCATGTCTGTCTCAGTTTCACTCTTGAGCTATTGAATATGCTTCTCAGCTCTGTTTATATAGCTAATTTGTAAATCAGTGACAGCCTGACTCATGCTGTATAATATCCTCTGATTAGTAAAAATGATGCATAACAGTTTCATGATCAGGTAGTGACGCAATGTGTTTAACTAATGTTATCATCCTTATTTTGCCTGAGCCCTCTGTTCTGGGCAATTTTGTAGTGTGTTTAATAAATAAGGAAATACTTTTCAAGTAAAACATGGAGCTACATTTCATGGGTGTTTTTTGAATCATGAATTTAAACTATTTGTGGCATAAGATCTTGACAAACTTGAGAAAAAATAAACAACATATAACAGTAGCAGAGCATATTATATTGAATAACATTATGCAATATGTGATACACAAGTTTTAATATTTTTAAAAATTATGTCATGTTGTGTCATAATATATAATAATAAAATATGAAAGACTGTACAAAGAACCGATCTTATCTAGGAATAATCAGCATCATAACTCCCGGAGGTCTATCACAATCTAACTAAAAGTTCTATCTAAAACAATGTTATGATGCTAGAAAAACTGAGTGCTAAAATGATTCAACATTTTTTGACTGATATTAAACAAAAACCAGTCGCATTGGTGGAATTGGGGATTCAGCTGCCTGAGCATTAGAGCAATTTGAGATGTTCCAGGGAACCCTACCTGACGTCCAACTGCCCTAGAAGGATGTAGGTCTCCATAGCTCCAGTGTGATGGCAGCCAGCCCCAGGTGGCTGTCTCAAGTAAAGGCAGATGAGTAACGAGGTTGACATAGCTTTAGGTGTTTCATTGTGTAGATATCCACAAGTTTTCTAGGTGCCTCAGTTCCCATTTTGGACAATGGATTCTAGAATGATTCAACTGACCACATGACATGGACTTTAAGATAAGAATTACTCTCTCTACTTCATTGACTGTATTGGCTAGGTCTCTATCAACAATAAGGGAAGTTGAAATACCCAGGACACATGGAAACGTACAGTGTAGACCCCTAATTTGAGGAAAACATTTCTAACTACAAGGACAGCTAAGCGCAGGAGTAGATGGCCTGAAGTGGCTGCAGGTTTGCTAACTCTGGAAGCAGTTCAGATAAAGACCCTCCTTGGAAACCTTAAAAGGGAAACAGTAAATGTCAGTATGAGAGGTATGTACCATTGTCATTTCTTTCTGATGTATGACCGAGTTTTGCTCTGAAGGAGCTGAATGCAGGATGAAAATTTTAATTGTGTTTGGAAGTACTTCACTTAGTTTCCCAAACATCAGGGAAAAATAATGTACTTAGTATATGATTCTACACTACACTGTTGTGTAGTGCCCCCCAGTTGTATCTATGTACAGCAGGGTGGAGACCATTTCTGGGAAAAGCAAATGTGTGGGTCACATGGCCTGGCTAAAGTTAATAAAGGACATTTCAAGAGCAGAAGCAACAGTACAGTGCTGGTATTTAAAATTACTAGGACAATAATTCTTCAAAGGCTACAACTTTTGTAGATGTAAAGAGATTCAGCCTCATGGTTATACTCCAAGTAAACTTTGTTGTCTATTATTCTTAATCCATCTTGATTTTTGGACAAGAACAAAAAGAACTGCGTGTGCTGGATGCTTCTGCAAAGTCTTTGCTACAACTCACATGATCCTGGGATCTGTAAAATGCTGCTTAACTTCTCTAAATCTGTTTCTAAACTAGTGTTATTTCCCTGTAAATATTTATCCTTCATGTGTTTCTATAGGCTAGTTTATATAGTTCCTGATTCAATCGCTCAGTTTCTTTCTTCTTATTTTTTTCCTAAGGAGTAGTTAACTCTTTATTTCTTGTATTCTTTTTTTCTTTTATTTTCCAAAGGTTTCATAGACATGTTTAAACACATGCAGGAAAAGAAGAGATGCAGATTAATCAGGTGCATCCAGTGTCTGAGATGCAAACTTTAGGAAATCGTGTGTTGCAGCTTACACAGGGAGGTCCTGCGGCCTTGCACAGTTTTGCAAAGGGTCTATGGCCAAATTTTAATGTGACCAAGAGGATACTGAGTCAGGCAGAGGGTGAGAGGGGACATCTGTTTGTTTTCCAGGAAACTAAATAAATTGCTTTCCAAGGCAGCCAGTGGCAGGACTACAAAGTCCTGGACTCCAGCACTAGCTGTAGGAGCTGTTTATGTATTTGAAGAGTCATCTAGTGAAAAACCTTAAACAGCATCAGGGAGAGGAAGTAGAAGCAGAGGCTTCCCTCTGTCTTGGGAATTTCCACAGTGTTGGGCTACAAAGTCATGTCCCGTTTCACCATATGCATTGGCTTCCTACTGCGTGTCCTTTGGCACATCTCCCTCGAACAACAGAAGGAGAGGTTTCAGTCATCTGCTCTTCCCGCGATGTAGCAGCTAGCACATTGCTACCTCTTCTTTTCAAATACTTCATAGAAGCATCATCATAGAATGGTTTGGGTTGGAAGAGACCTTTAAAGATCATTTAGTTCCAACCCCCCTGCCATGGGCAGGGACACCCTCCACTAGACCAGGTTGCTCAAAGCCTCATCCAGCCTGGCCTTGAAGACCTCCAGGGATGGGGCATCCACAACTTCCCTGGGCAACCTGTTCCATTGCCTCACCATCCTCACAGGGAAAACTTCCTCCTAATATCTAATCTAAATCTGCCCTCTTTCAGCTTAAAACCATTACCTCTCGTCCTATCCCTACACACCCTGATAAAAAGTGCTTCCCCATCTTTCCCGTAGGCCCCCTTCAGGTACTGGAAGGCTGCTATAAGGTCTCCCCAGCACCTCCTCTTCTCCAGGCTGAATAACCCCAACTCTCTCAGCCTGTCCTCATACAGGAGGTGCTCCAGCCCTCTGACCATCTTCATGGCCCTCCTCTGGACTTGCTCCAACAAGTCCATGTCTTTCCTCTGCTGAAGACTCCAGACCTGGACGCAGTACTCCAGGCGGGGTCTCACAAGAGCAAAGGGGCAGAATCACCTCCCTCAACCTGCTGGTCATGCTTCTTTTGATGCAGCCCAAGATATGATTGGTTTTCTGGGCTGCAAGTGCACATTGCCGGCTCATGTTGAGCCCCCAAGTCCCTCTCCTCAGGGCTGCTCTCAATCCACTCTCCTCCCAGCCTGCATTTGTGATTGGAGTTGCCCCGACCCACATGCAGGACTTTGCACTTGACCTTGTGAGTTTTACGCGGGCCTTCAGACAAGAAAAATCAAAACCCCACAGAAGGAGCCACAAATGTGCCAAAATTAAGCTGAGACCTCTTGGAATACATGAGAATTTTTACTGAAGGCTAACTGGTGTCTACACAGTCCTTCACTTTGAAGGACCATTGTGTTGCACCTGTATCTGACCTGCACAGTCTGTCCTGGCCTCTCACTAAACCCCATTTCTAGTTATTTTCCTGGGTGAGGAGCAGGGTGTGTGGTGGGGTCTCAACGAAAGCCCCTGTGGTGGAACGAGGAGCTGGAATCCCCTGTGCCTGTGGCACTGTGCCTGGGCAGAATGGGGTGCATGCATGTCAACTGGGTACATGTGTACATGTGCAAGCACTAACGAAGATCCAGCTGGATGAGCCAGTGATGACGGTAAGAGCTGAGTTTCAAAGCAGCCATAAGCCAGGGCTGTGTACTAGAGAGACCAGGGTTCTGTAGGTTGGCTACTGGAGGGACTGAGAGCCCAAGCCAGCAACTGGGGAGGCCATGGGGTCTGGGGTCAGCAGAGACCTGTTTGTGTGTGTGTGCATGAGGCAGCAGGTGACACCAGCACATCCTGGGCCAGCTGCTGGATGTGCAGAATGTTTGAGCCCAGCTGTTGGGGGATCCATAGTGTCTTTGTGTGTATGTGTACTTGTGTGCATGGGTGTGTATGTGTGTGTGCATGTGCATGTGCCTATAGGGAACACACGCTCAGCTTTGCTGCTGGCTGGACTTGGGGGCATGGATCTGCGGCAGCCTCACCTCTATTAGGGTACAAGATTTGGACAACTCCTGGCACACTGGCTGTGCCTGAAGTTTGCCTAAAATCTCCATGTAACTAATAGAGAGAAGTAAACTTTGCCCTTACCTACCCTCAATTGTTCTTCAGAGACAGCTCTTGTCTGGACCGTGAGCATCAGTACCTCACTCAGGTCACACCAAATAGTCCCGCCAGGTCTGGGACCTGTCTGCTAAGTCGCTGCTAAACCCAGACTGGGTGCCTGAGGACGAGGGGTCTGACACTGTTGTTAAGAAAGAGCCAGCGTTTTCAAGAGATTTTCCATGGTACTTCCAGGCACTACAGGTTTTTCTCTCCCTGTATTTGCAGTAATCCTGCTTTACCCGCACACTTTTTTCTCAGCAAAACTGCACCCTTGTTGTTCATGTTGAGGCAAGAGACATCAAAGTGTCCCCTTTTCTGGGTACTCTGCTCACTGTTTCTTGTTCATTAAGTCTGCACAGGAATGTAAGCACTGCCAGAGGTCCATCCAGTACATTTTCCAGCATTGACTGCAAAGGATGTTTAGGCAAAAGCATAAGAGGAGACTTATTTCCCCAGAAGAGTTTCCCTCTCTTGAACAATTTTCTGTCTCAGTGATTTCCATTTACTTTGCACCTCACTTACTAGGGCTTGCATTTGACTGTTCAGGCCATTTTCCTTTTCCCCTAAGTTTATCTTAATAATATTTAAGATCTTTATTATTAAGATCTTTACTAATATTGTCTTAATAACATTAATATGATAATATTTAAGGATCTTCTAATGGCTTTCATCCTTCTCCCCATAAGGAGAAACTTCCACCCACACCCCTGACTAAATAATGAAAAAACAAATTCACAGTATGAATCATAGTGGGGTTTCCCGAAATCAAAATTTATCACTACAGTATTACTGTAGAAAAGGGAACTTTGTTTAGTAGTTTTGTAATTTTAATATTACAAATATTAAAAGTGGTACTTCATAATTCTAAGAATTGTTTACTGTTATAATTTGTCACAATGATATTTGCAATTGCTTTCTCAGTAGCAGGTGGCACTACAAAGTACAATTATCATTATCGCAGGAAGTACTTTTATGTCCATTCTGTGCTCTTATGCATATCTTAATCTCTTCACGTGTTTCCTATCCATTTTGAAGGAACAAAATAGAAATAAAAATCTTTCTGAAAACCCAGGATATTATCCTGAAACAGGCTATTTTCCTTGGAGGATGTCACTTTTCATGCAAAGACTGAAGTGTCAAAGATATAAATCATGTAACTGTGCAGTAATATTCCAGTGGTTACCAGATATTCACATTAAATTAAAGAATTAGTTGGAAATTTTCTCTCAGTGAGCCAAGTACATGAAAAAGCCAAAGGCAAGCCTCTAAGTCAGATGTCAAACTTTGTACAGGCTCATGGCTTAATGTCACTCATTTCCTTTATAGAAATGATGTTGATTCTGTTCCAAGAGAATGCTCACTCTGTTTACGAAGCAGGGTGCTGTGCTGGGCAGAGTTAGGAGCACAATGGTATAGTTCAAACCATATTGAAGTCCAAAGGCCACCATGATAGGACTCAGGATGTCAGGTGCTGAATCAGTCCTAATTATTCTGTTGCAGAAGAGCAATTCAAAGTGACAAGTCACAGAGTGGGGCAGTGCCTGACTTACACCTCAGTGACTTTCACGGTCTCAGACATGGCATCACCAATGATTTCAGGAAAAGGAGAAAGGAAGGAGTGCCACTTTCCATGCCAAGCACCTGTTTCCTGAACACACAGGAATACCAAATCGCATTCTTCATCCCTGCAGCTGAGCTATTACCTGGGATGGGAACCTGCTCTGTTGTCTCCTGGGAAGGACTCCCCTGATAGCAGACAGGCCCTGGGATGTATTGCAGAGCCAGCCTTACCAGCGTGAAGTCCTTTGCCCCTAAACCTGGTGGTTGTCACACAAGGTGTACAGATGTACAACTTGCATCATGAAAGATTTAGGACGAGCCAGCTTCACTCTGAGAACTATAATCACAACTGAAACAGAGTATTTCCAAAAAAAAATTGAAAGATCAGAGCTGGAAGAGATTATCCAATTTAAAAGAACACGGTCTAGTGCAGTTAATCACAATGCCAGTGCTACGGAAAACGTAGATAATGTAGAGGAGGATCAGCAGAAGGGACAATTGAATAAAACAACCCAAACTCACAGTCAGTTAGAAACTTCCTTAAGGAACTAAAAATCTGCATCTTTTTGGCTTTTACTGTCATAGCTGAGAAAATGGACTGATTAAGTCTTGCAGTTGTGAGACCACTCAAAAAGCCATAACAGAAATATGAAGGAAAACAAGAATTAGAAAACAAGAACAGCATGAGGTGAATAACAGGGAATAAATAAACAGCACTGAAATATTTCCTACTAAATTCAATAGAAGCATTCAAGTTAGAAGACTTGAACCTGCTTCCCTGACCTTGGCAATATCAGACACCAATCAGAGCTACTCATTTCCTTTTCTGGAGGTTCTGTAATTAAAACTAATCATTTTGACTCTAGTTCTGGTCAGCCGTCTTGTTTGCCACCCCCACAGCAGGGTGTGGCAGCAGTATTTATCTTGCGAGACTGAGTGCCATAATAAGTTCTGTATCTTGATAGAATTCAGATCAAATTTGCTCAGTGTATAGAGCCACACTGGAGTGTCCCCTTTAAGTAGCCTGCTACTACAGATTTCAAAAATGCGCCCAAAAAAAATAAAGTTCCATAAAGTGTGCTGAAATATCTCATTGCATTCTTACAAAACAGTTGTGTGTATAAATCCAGTACAATTGCCTTGTCCTGACAGGACCAGAGGCAATGGGCACAAGTTCCTCTGAACATTGGGAAACACTTATTTGCTATGGGGGTGACTGAGTACTGACACAGGATGTCCACTGAGGTGGTGGAGTCTTCACAGACAGAAAATGTTGAGCACTTGGGCAAATATGAAAAGGGCAGGTGGCTGCATCCCATTCCTCCTCTCTGGCTGATGAGGACTTCTTTCCACTGGTGAAACATTGACATGGAAATACAGTGTGGATGGCCTCAGCAGCTGGGCTCAGACACACAGTCCTCCCAGCAGGCACCCTCACACCTCCGATATCCCCAGTTATGTATGAGTCCCTGCGGCTTGCAGCCATGCTCCAGATGCTGGTACTCAGACCTCTTAACCTATTCGCCAGCTTGAAGTTCACCCAAACACATATAGAAAGAGCCTCACCCACACGTAAGAGGATTTACTAAGAAGACGGGACAAAAGAACTACACTGACTTACAGCCTGTTTGCATGCAACCGCCCACCTTCATCCCCTTACCCCCCCCTATTTTCTGAAAACTGTTCCTCTCCAGTCTACCTTGATTCTTCCATTTCCCTGCCTTTGGTCTTTCCCCTAATCACCTCAAAACAAAACTTGCACATTCCCACAGTCCTCTTCAAACATGACATAATAAGCTTTATAAAATCCCTAAATGCTCTTCCCCTGCATGCTGCTCCCCATCCCTGTGGCAGTGATCTCTCAGACTGTGAGGTGATGGGGACCCTCTCCCATTGACACATGGTGATGGATGTGCCCCGGCCCATGGGGCAATTCCCCAGGACAGCTGGAGAGGAGGGGAGGCAGGCAAGGGGTGACCGGGGCTCCGCTGTATGCCTTGTGTGCCTCTCTGCACCTCTGTTTGTGGAGATGAGTCTTTAGTCACATATATATCAATAAATACCTTACCAAAGGATTCATCACACCTAAGTTTAGCCTTCTGTAATCAGGTGCCTGACATAAGCTGCTCAGACGGCCTCTTCAGTCAGAAATTAAAAGGAGCACTTCCATCCCTAGGCACTCACCTCAGGCTGGGAGGGATTGTCCTCTGGAGCACCTGTCTGTCTATCTGTAATGATGAGTGGTAGCTTTGATTAGTCTGTTTACTTAACTTTGAAATATTTAAAAGTGGTTGAAAGCGATCCTAGCTCTAGGAACAGAAATGCTCTCCCTCACGGACTCCTGGCTGGTAGGGCTCTGTGTAGGGTGATGTACAGCATGAAGAACGAAAAGAAGATGGTAGAACAAATAAAACAAGACAATTTTGTCTCAAAACTAAAATCTGCGTTGTTCTTTGGTAGCAATCCTGATGTTAATTACATATATATACATCAGTCTGTTACGTATTGTTCTGTTATTTACAGAAACACAGATTGTGCAGAAGCTGAGATTTGCTGACTAACACTGAAGCACTTATACTTTCCACATATTTATAACAGAAAAGGTGTTTCTAGTGCAATAACAATACATTCTTTCCATCACCATTAGAAATTTCATTGTCTTAACATGGAAACCAGAAGTTTGTCTTTAAGAGGTGTGTAACTCTTCTTAGCAGGGTCTAAGTCAAATTGCTTTCTTCTACGGAAGAAATAAAAGAAGTCTAGGGAAAAGAAAAATTAATTATGATATTGTAGGTGTAAAGATTAGTATGCTTTAACAGCAGGTGGAAAGAGCTCAAAAAACCTTTGGAGACACACTGCCAACAACATCTGCTCCCAGGTGTAATTTCTGCAAAATGGTGCACAGCAGCATGGGGACACCTTCCATAGCAAACCAGCCATGCACACACTGCATGATGTACTTAATGAGTCCTATGAAGTGACCCTAAAAAAATTTACCCTGTGTGTTTCTGCAGTTTAAAACATCTGCTGTTATGCAAGGGCTCTGTTGAAACCCTCCGGAAGGGTGTATTTCTAGCCTCCTGTGGGTAGGTATGGCACAGCCTGGGGCATGGCACACAGCACAGCAAGGTGTGAGCAGGTACAAACTCGACGGGGTGCCACCAGATACCATGCAGGGAAGGAGAGGTCCAGCCTGGGGCAGTGACTTCCACACTGCCCCCCAGGAGTGGCTGCAGTTAAGGGTCCCCAGCACCACGTGTAAGACTAATTTTGGAGGAAGCTGATAGATCGGCTGGGAAGCAATTAACATACATGGTTTTGATGATCAGGAGATGACGAGCCAGGAGGCAACTGGGAAGCTGTGTCATTTGGCAGTGTGGATATACCCTTGAGTCTGCTCCAGCATCTCCCTCTCCAAGTAAAGTTGTGCCTCATGTAGGAGAAGCTAGTGCCAATTACAACTCTCAAAGCAGTGCCACTTTATGTCAGAGGGCCAGGCTGTGACAGTTTGCTCACAGCAGGTAGACCTTATGCTGTTGAGACATCACTGTCTTGAGTGGTGCTCTTCATGGTGTGAGGCGCACATCAACATGAACAGAGATATATCCGTCTATCCTTTAGAGCTGGCCTTTCCAGCTGTGAAGCTGTCACCAAAGGTATATCATCGTTATTTTTCAAGGGAGTAAAGTGAAGCATGGGAGTGTTATGTGTTTCAGGGTCTTGTTGGTCATCCTGAGGGCTACGAGCAGTGTTCAGAAGTGCCTCTCTCTTTGTCCAAGCACTCTCAGCTCTATAACCCTGAACATTCAATGCAGATTTTATTACGAACAGTTACTCACTTTCATGTTGAAAACCAGCATCCATCCTCCCTGGAGAACATCTCTTATCAGTATGAGCTTCCTGTCCATAGAATATCTTCTTTTATCTTAACTGAGAAAAAATCTGGTTATTAGTGAAAATCTGGTGTCAATGAAAACTGAAAAAAAACCCCTTGTGATTAATTCAGCTCAAATAATTAATTTCTACCTACCAACAGATAAAATGAGTTAATTGAAGATTTTCAGTATCATTTACGTAGCATTGAGACAGACATGATATGCCATAAATAATTTCTACTCTATTGGCAGCACTGAAGGAATTGCTGTTTACATCAGCTCAAGATAGGTCTAAGAATACCTAATATTCAAACCATTATCATAAATCTGCTAAATATTTTTTCTGAGACTGCACCTGAAGGAGAGATAGCTAATCTTATCTCAAGCATAAGTTAGATTTGTAAGATTATAAAAAGATTGCTTTCGTGTTCTGTCTCTGTAAGAAATGTTCATCAGGAAAAATCTGTTTTTTTCTTAAGATAGAAGTTATTTTAGGTCATTTTGCTTCGTTACTTATAGCAGGCTGTCACATTTTTAGTGAAGTGCTCTTTATCTAATCAGTGCCGGAATAAGAAGGCTTCTGAAAGTATTTTCCTCCTGATACCCTTGATCAGTAAGAGATTTAATGATCAGACAAACTGCTCAGCTGAAGTCCTTTAAGATATTTTAGTCTGAACTAAAACATGGAGGTCCAATCTCCCACTTATCCTACAAATATGTGGCTAAACAGTTACTCCAGGATGATGTCTGTATGTAAAATGACCTGGGCATTGTGGTGGCAGGAAAGAGAGAAATTTTGTTATCCATCTGCAAAAGTTCAGGTTATCTATTGAAGCACCTCCTTCAGTTAGAAATATATGATGTTCTGTAACGCAACCTGAGCAGTAGGGATTGGATTGAAAAAAGGAACTAATAACCATGCACAGCAGATATTTCTTTGCAGTATGTGGCATTTATCAGCAACTTTATGAAACTATCTGTCAGTAACTGGAAAAAGGTTGACATACTCCTTCTTACCCCACAGAAACGCTTTTTGTATAGTGAGGTTCTGACTAATTTCTTGAGCTGACTTGTGGAGCTGTGGGACGGCTTTTTTCCATGAGATGGTTAAATTAAAATAAATAAATAAATACATACAGAAGTAACTGATAAATAATTAAATCAATGAAAAGGAAAGCTAAAAACACTGTTTCACCCCCCCTTTCAAGTATTTTTTCAATAGCCAGATGTGACACTGAAAGAGATTACCAAACGCATGTGACTAATATGTCCTAAATCAAGACAGGATATTGATCATGTGATTATGTTTACTCCTGTTTAGTAAAGTAGAACAGGAAATATTACCTCCAAAACTTGTCAGCTATGAAGTAATACGTTTTCTCCCCATTTCCATTATAAAAACCAGCATCAGTTTTGGTAACATCCTCTGAAAAACCCAGGATGTAGAGTTTTGGGGGGTGTCCAGGCTGTATGGTATCTCCTCTCACAACCCAGAATTCATTCCCTATCAAGAAAAGTAGAGGAAAACATGTTTTCAGAATCTTCTGGGAATGACACAATTCTTTTCATGAAAGCTAGTGTTTTAGTGGAAGTATGCGGGGAGAAAATAATGGTTACTTGAAAACATGCTACTTCTGGAGTGAAAAAACCCCCAAAACTGCAATAGTTTTTTGCACCACAATTTGTGAAAACTAAAATTTCAGTCTTCCTTCATACTTATGTTAGTTTTCCACAAGCTAGAAAGAAGCATATGTTGTAATTTCTAAATTCAATAGATAATTTTACAGGAAAAAAATAAAAATAAAATAATGACATTTATTTTGTCAGGGAAACTTTTCTATATTGATTTAAAAGTAAGATACATGTTCCTTATCTTGGATAATATTTTTGTTATGTTTGTGATTGAAACACACCAATTTATTGGACTAAATGAAAGCTTATGGAATCCCGCAGAAAGAGCTTAAGTATTTTTTAAGCCAGACATAAACTCTAAAGGCTACTTATAAAAACAGCATAGGAAAATAAAAAAACCAAAATCTTACCTTTAAAAATGACAGTTTTCTCTTTTCCAGGAATCTCACATGCAGCACCAACACCAGGTGGCAGCCGTGGCCAGAACGAAGATATTAAATTAAAATCAGCTGTTCTGACTGCAGGATGCTTGCACCAAAACCTCCTTACATAAATATAGAACAGGTTTTAAATAAAATCAGATGTTCACACACACTAATGCATGAAACCACATCATAGCAACCAGGGTGGGATTTATCTGACTAAATCCAGTCATGTGCCCTGAGTTAGTCACCCTAAGCTCCCTGCAATGTGAACGGAAAAAGAGTTATTTCCATGGTGAGACTCCTCTCATCTTGATGCAGACATCTAAAATAGATCAGATGAACTGTTTTGTCAAAACAGTTATTATTTTCCCTTAGGTAGATAGGGAGCCTAGAGAAGCCTGATTCACATGGGGTAAGATTTTAGGAATGAAACCTCACCTGGGGTTACCAACGCCAGCTTAGAGAAATGCTTGGTGTGCGTGAGGATCTTCTGTCAAAGCACTGGCTTTGTGGACTCCAAATTCTGAGGTCAAAAATCACTTTAACATTGATTTTGGGGAGGGTCTGAAGCAAGGGAACCACAGCCCTACCACTTGAAAAGTGTGGGAATCAGCCTTTTTACCCCTTCTCCTCAAGTCTTTGGGCTCTCATGCACTGGAGAGGGATAATTTGTCTGAGTTTAGCACTGAATCAATTATTCTTTCCTTTTATTATCACACTAAAACACCACTGCGGGGGATCTTCAAACAGGTATTGTGTCAGGACTGACCAGTCCTCAGCTGTCTTAAAGTAAGGACAATAATGAAGGTGCCAAGTGTCCCAGGGATGGTGGTGCCTTTTGCTGAAGCTGAACTCCCCCAGATGCCAAACACTTGGGACTTGCTTACAGCCTAAAGTGAAAACAGCCCATGTTTTCAGAGGAACCACCTTTCCCCACCCTATTCATAGCATGCCCTGTCTCAAAGGTGATCTTCCTTCTTATACTTCTTTCTCTTCATTTCTCCACCACGCAGTTTGTTTTTCCCTCCCACCTCTTATCCTGATTCCCTGTCTCCCTTTCCTGCCTAGAATGGCTGATATTCTGGGTAAACATTATTTTTCCATGCTGCGGGGTATCATTTAAAAATGATACCCAAGTATTTTACTTTCAGAAAGATGTCTTACCTGTCTCTAAAGAAGTTTATTTCTGCACGGAAAGTGGTGACAGCATCAAAAGTTAAATCAGGGCCACAGGTTTTATCTCAGTAGACTCACTTTGGTCATTGTGGGTGTTAAAATATCATCCTAAAAGAAGGAGTTTACGGAAGAAATTAAAGAACTCATTCTGGTATATCCAGTACACAAAAATGTCACTGAAAGGTATTCCAAAGTCTTTGAAATTATAAGCGATCAATAACTGGGAATTACTATAGAGGTACCAAATGCCATTAATGTCATCCTGATGAAGAGGGAATACTGAAGGGTCAAATTTCCTATAAAGTGGGTGCATCAGAGCACTGGGATCTTTGGAATGGAAAAGTCCTAGTGAATGGCCAGACTCATGGGCAGCAACATAAAACAGGTTTATACTTGAAAACAACAAATGAAACAAATGATCGGAGAGCTGCATCTTTTCATTTGTCCTGAAAACTTGAAGGACATAAGGTAGGTCAGAAGCTTTCAGAACTGCTTGCCTAAGCAAGTGAAACTGTCATGGGAAATTCAGTTGGAGATGAAATTCTGGTCAGAAAGAAAAATAATGAAATCATTACAGCAGAGTACAAGGAAATAGTCTGTAGATCCTGATGATGCCAGTGTGGGAGAAGGACCCTGGACCAGTGCAGGTGACGTAATATTGTGGGGAGAGAAAAGCAGGTTGCAGGAGTGGGGACAAGGGGGCTGCCAGGTCCCTCATCTCCCTCCCAAATAAATCTCCACCCAGTCCATGGCAGAAGTTCAGCTGGGGCCTTAACTTTTTAAACCAGAGGGCTCAGAGGCTTTTTATAGTTGTGGAAACCAGCTTCCCAATGGTCCTTCAAATCAACCCCATTTTTAGGCGCTTCTTAAGGAAGAGGGAAAACAGACACTGCACCCTTGATTTCATGTACAGCCTGCTTCAGGAAGGGCTTGGAGAACTTAGCTTCCTACCCTCTGTGTTTTCGGTTCAGATTTCACCTTCACTGAAGTGAGCATCTCCACCCAAGTCCTTTCCAGGTGTGTAGACACAAGCAATGGACCCTCCCAGGCCATTAAAGGGGATGAAGTCACTGTGATCTGAGGAGCAAGTCCCATACACAGCTGACTGAGGGTCATGGAGATAACAGATCTCAGCCATGCACAGAGCTCTCCGTTCTGCTGATTTGGTAAACTTTCAAGTTCCCCTTCCACACAGATTTGCCAAAAGCTCTGTTTTTCCCAGGGAAAGCTTAGGAAAATTTGAACTGATGCATCAGGAGTGAAATCTTGGTTTCCTCAAGAAATGGGTGGACACTGGCAAACTGCTGCTGCAAGGGAAGAGGAGGATGTGGCATAGGCTGAAATGTATTTCCTGTTTTGTTCATAAGGTAAAATTTTCATAAACTCTGTGTCAGCAGCCATCGGATGGTTACTTGAACCTGACTGGTAATTTAAATGTTGATGGCAGAAGTGAGATCCTGGGAAGACTGTAAGCCCTTGAATGCAGTCTCCAGGAAAGGATTTAAGGTTACAGTGGTTACGTGTGATGCCTGCACACCCTCTGCATCCACACAGAGGAGTGGATATGTTTGGGTGGTAACAGAGGAGCTGACTAGAATTGTGCATGCGTGCATGACTGTTAATGAAAGAGGGAAAGCTGCTGGGAAGTCTACCCTGAGGGCAATGCCAAAAATATAAGCCTTGAGTCTGTCTGGAACTTATTTAGCTCACACAAAGCACTTGAGAAATCCCACGAGTGTAACTGGGGCTACCCACTCTGTAATGCTCTGAGCCTGGGTATACCCCATAAACCCTAAGCCTCTTGTGGTTTGTGCACACATTGGGCATCATATACTAGGTACGGATCCCGTGAACTACAGGTAGCTTACTACATTTATTTTCTCCCTCCTTCTCTCCATCTTCCTCTCTATCCTCCCCATAAGATTGTCAAGAATTATACCCATAGCACCTTCAGCAGGAACTGTATTTTTCTGTCTTTTTTTTTCAAGCTGAAGCTGAACATTACACGTGCTATCTATGAGAAGAAATTATTAGCATTTCAGGTCAACTGCTCTGTATAGGCAGTAATTTGTCAATAACGGATAATGGTTACATAGAGTTTTACCTCTGGTTGTAAAGGAGATCATTATGCCTGCATCACTTCTGTCCTTCTTGATGAATTTTAGTGGGGTCACACTGCTCCAAACAATTGACGCTTTCTTGATCATTACATTGACATCTGCTGGACACAGTTTAATATCCTTTAAAATAGAAGAGAGAGGAACAGCTGTGTTCTTATGACTTACGCTGTGATAAAACACACTGTCCTTACCTTAAGAAATCTACTGTAATTACCTGTATGTCAGAACTTAGTTTTCCCATTTTGGCTCTCCTGTGAAGGTGGAAAACCCAGCTGCATCAGGAAATCCACAGCGATTTTTTTTTCGGGTCACTGAACTGTTACTTTTCCAAATGAAACATTCTCCATCTTTCTTAAAGCCATATTAATTTTCCAGGTACTTTTAATAAAATAAAGCATTTTAGGACAGCCAGTGGTTTGCTTTTGAAGCTTGTAAAAAATTATACTAACACCACTTCAGACATGTACCTTTGCTGCTTTTCTTTCTGTTCCATGGGAGCATGAATAATAGAGTTTTTTTAAGCCTGTGTGAATATTTTTCTCTTAATTATAGTTTTTTACATTATATTATCACTACAAATGTTTTGCTGTTTACTCAGAATACATTCAAAATTATCAGATTTAATTGTTCTCTACAAAACAAACAAACAAACAAAAAAAAGAGTCAGACATTGAGAAATACTCAATCGTGTTATTCATTTTACTGGAATTTGAAGAACTAGGTCTTTGGCTGCTATATAGCAGTCTGAGAGACTGCAATGGATGCTCAACAGTTGCGAAAGATCCACATACCACCTTCTCTCTTCTGCATTGTATCTGCAGGAAAAGCACAAGAAAGTGCTACACCTAACAGGAGAAATGAGAGGTTCTTCGTTCTCGTTTTCACTAGCCTTTAGAAAAGTCTTCTTTGTAGTCTGCCACACACCTGCTTCAATTTTATATAGCATTAATTTGCTTTATAAATCTTTCCATTCCCTGACTCACTGGTTCTCACAATTTCTAGTTATCAGCAAAACACAGGCAAAACAATGGTTTCACTGTAAAAAAGATTGGTGCTGTCCTTCATCCCGTTCCACCCTTCTGCAGGTTTTGCAACATGGAAATATTGTTAACGAGGAGATAATAATGAAAATGTTTTGTTCTGTAAAGGGCAAGGGCTTGATTATGTGGAGCTTGAAACTGCCCCACTCCGCTGCCTTATGCACCCTCAGCATTCTGGCCAGGCTGGACTCTGGTAGCAGTGTAGGACCCCTGGCCAAAACCTGGGACAGCAGGTCCATGCATGGGAAGCTTCTGAGTTGTAAAACTGCAGCTTCAGCTGGTACCGCCCGCAAGCAGTGCTCAGCTCGGCACCTTTGGCACTTCTTTCCCGGCTCTGCTGCAAACCCTCAGACCTGGCTGCACAAGCTTAACCTCATAAATATCATATTGCTGATGAAAATGAGTGTGTGACCTACTTCTGGCTTTTACATAACACTCATCCATCTCCAGCACGGTAACGCTGATTCACTGACAGGGCCCCTCTTGTCCCAGTCAGCTCGCACAGAAGTCACCATTGCTCTCCAGAGCTTCAGGGCCTCCTGACAGCTTAATTCTTCATTTTCTCCTTGTTTGTGGCAGTGCTGTTTGTTCCTGTGAAGGGAGTCTTGCTTTGTATGCCAAACCCACCCGGGAAGATCTTAAATCCCAGGCTCAGAGAACAGCATTAGACATACATTTCCAAATTTCCTCTGCAACCACAGCAACCATCTTGAAAACCAGGCCAGGATGAAGAAATGCAGAAGATCCTTGTCACAATACCTCCAAAGACTTCTAATGCACTTGTTCTCCTTCCCCAAAAACAAAATACCACCGCTGCTGCTAGTGGGACTAAACCAGACTTCCAGCTGCAGAGCAAGTGTTTGGGACTGAACTATTGGATGTCCAGGTCTGGAGTCTATTGCTTTACCTCAGCATTTAGAAGTACCTGATATGTGTGACTAAAGTGCCAGGAGAGCAGATGCTCCCCAAAATCTTTTTGCTTCTTGTGCTCCTGACATTTTTGTGTTAGTATGTACTGTTACAAGCTCGCACAGCTAATACTCCGTAAGGACCCTATTAAACTGTCGGTGGAGTCATCAAGACATTTTTGCCTAAGTTTTCATGTGCAGGAGACTGGGTCTGGGACAACAGTTGTGCAGTCAAGAATTTGAGACATAACGGGGTTTACTGTGTGTCTCTATTTTTGCATGTCTCAGACTCACATGTTCATACTCACAGAGGATAAGTACTTGAAATTGTGTTTATGGACAAATTTCCCCTGCTAGTATCCAAGAGGCCTTTAATTCCAGCAAACGTTTATGAGTTACAACAAAATCGCGGTTACAAGAAATCCTCTTGCCGAAATCCTCTTACCCACTAAGTGTGGACAGGCAGCTCCAGCACTCCCATTTCCAAACCCATATGAATTACGTATTATTATACAATTTGCCAGGGAATTGCTTTTCCCGAATCAAAAGTAATGTTCTTTCATTGGTAAAGTTTAAGGCACTAACAAAGCAGAAATACAGGTGGAAAATCCGTGGTTAATGTCTCAACAGGCCCCTTGTCCAGGTGAAATCCATGCTGTGTTGTCTTCCGTTTATGGTCCAGGTCAAACCAAAAAACAGGACACCTTCTATATTCTCCTTCACAGCCAAGTAAATGTGACTCATTTGTCAGATACTAGCAGTTTAAGAGGTGGAGGAAGTATTTTAATTTAGCTGTTTCCCTGAGGTCATAACTAATAAACAGTAACAGCCTTATGTAAGAGAAATAGGTTAATATAATGGCCAAGACAACTCATAGTAAACATCATCAGTGTTCTGCTTCATCGTTGCTGAAATGTTCTTTTTGGTTCCTCCTTAACCACTTTAAGGTCTTAGCCAACAACCAGAGCCTAACGGCCCGGTGTCTGAAGGGAGCCTTCACATACAAGCAGGTATCTAGTTAGGATATCCAAGTGTGTAGGCACTTTTAAAATCAAACTCAATTATTTGTGTACAAGTAGTATTCACAAGGAGCCTGCCTAACCCTGCAGGCATGTAAAGTCCTTGAACTGAAGTTTCTTCTGGACAGGCTAAGTACACAGCACAAGCTATTGAGAAAGATACTGGGAGATGTTGGGGCAACACCAGATTTCCTGTGTGTCTGCCCTGCCTGGACTGCTGCCAGGTGAGCTCACCCACTTGTCAGTCCATGACTTCACCATGGTGCACCACTGCCCTTGTGGCAATGCTGAGCTGTTCAGTTCCTATATGACTTTTAAGCTCTGCTGAGATTCATGGCTTAGTTTCTCACCTAGGTTGGTTTTCGGCCTTGCCTTAGTGCTGCTCAACAGTTATCTAGCATGGCACAAAGCATGCATGAAGAGCAGAACATGGCAAAGAGGTTTTCCAAGATCAGACATGGCAGCATCTTGGCTGCTCTTCCTGGATCTTGTCTGCTAACGTAGTGGGACAGTGGGTCTGTGGGTACACTGGGAGACACATGGCTTCCTCTGATTCTGATGGGTGGTGTGACAGATGTTAGTAGGTGTTTTGACCAGATGTCTGAGAGATCTGCCCTGTTCAGGCCGGGAACAAATTTCACCTCTGCCTAATGGGGTTTGAGCTGTGGTAACTGGAAAACTGTCCTCATCAGCCATTCCCATCCCCTCTTACTACCTGTGTCAATCCTGCTAGAGGAGGAATAGCAAGGAGGTGTTGACTTCCTTGTACAATCACATCATCAGAGCAGTGTTGTGGAGATAGAATCAAATCCCTTCCAGGAGTGGATGGACTTCAGACAAGCTTTCTTACAGCCCAAGCGATGTTTTATTCACTGAGCTATTGCCCTGTGAGGGCGACCCAAACAAGGTGGACAGAAGACTCGTGTGCTTTTGTCTCTCTCACCACTCTTCCTCTGGAGGATTTGTCTCTGGTAGTTACATGAAAATCCATTTTGTTTTTCTTGTCACTTTGGCTTGTTTGCTTTGCAAATTGGTTCTTGTCAGTAGTTTCTTGTCCAGCATTGCGCGCTGGACCATCAGCCCTGTCTCCAGTACCGTGGCACATGGTCACAGCTCAGCAGGGGTAATCCTCTGTCTTTTTGGGACCTCATGACCATATCTCCACTGCTTTCCACCCTGCCTGCATGCTGCCTCCATCCTCAAACTGGACACTGATCCTTCTCTCCAGTCACTCATGTCCTGCCCCAACAACTCTGCCCACCAAAACCGCCCACAACAGCACTGGAGCATTGGTCTCCATTCAGTCTATTACCATTTTCCCCATCTACCAGCAGGCACTCGTCACCATCCCTGCCCTGATCCCTCTGTCCCCATGTTGTGGGGTCATGGCAGGTGAGGTCACAGCCACCAGTCTCTCCTCAACACTTCCCACACCATCATGTAGGATGTCCTCCTCTTCAGACTCCCTGGCATTGTTCCTGAGTGTCCTCATTTCCCTCCTCTGTCCCTCAGGTTACTTCTTATTGCCTGTCGAATCTGTCCACCCACTTCTTCTTCTATTTAACTTCCCCCCTTCAAACACTGAGCCCTGCTGAAAATGAATGGCAGTGGGATCCTGGCCATTCAGGCTTATCTGTGGTTATATCAAATGCCTTGTCTCCAGTGGACTGAACCAGTACACATGAGTGCTGCTGTACTCAAGCAAAATTCTTTATTACGCAAAAACAACTTGATTAATAAATAGTTGGAAAACAAAATAACTTAAAACTGTACATTAACTGTTATCAAAGGCCATCATTTCAGACTCAGATGCACAATCACAACTGAACTATATTGTTTATAACCAAGAAACATGAAAAAATATTTCTTGTAAAAATACAGCCCTGCACCATCACTTCATTTTTCTAGCAATTAAACCAGCTGTTGCTCCTCATTATACGGATGAGTTTCTTGCTCTTGATGTCAACCTCATACTGGTTGGATCCATGGAAAAAGTAGAAATGTCCTAGAATTGAAGGACAAAACGTCAGCAAATTAATATTTCCTTTTTGTATACATATTGATATACACTTGCTATTTTCTTGAATGATTAAAAAAATCAGAACAAACACTTCATACATATATGTTTTTGAAACATACTTTTTTTGGTTTTGATTGGCAGTCTTTTGTTTTTAACTACATTTTAATTTATTTACCATTTTTCTGAAGGGCAGCATCAACTGTGTGGCCAATTCCACGGAAATCTGATGTTATTTTTCTTGGATATCCCCTTTCCATTGATTGGGTATTTTCATTGAAACTAAATAAAGAAATTGCATGAAAACAAGAAACAAATGTGATGTTGAGCGTTGAAACCAGGTGGAATTTTCACTCAATAAGCCTGCTCTCAGCTGAAAATGCAGTATCTGCAAACATCTGTGATCTCATAGGACTGTTTAAATCCTGGCTGTGGGAATACTCACATCTTTAGTGGCCTATGCAAGACTGTTTTCAGAACATCAGACTAAATATTTCACTTCCATTCCCCAAGACTCATAATAAAGCTGGACGGGGCTTATACTAAGTAATAAACTTAAATAATTATTCAAACTGAATATTTAAATTTTACAGCATCCACTCTATGGAATGAACACATGAGTGGAAATGCAAACTTCTGGTGCAATTATACTCTTTCAAGATAATATTGCAGATTAATTATTAGGGCTAACATTACTGCTTAGCTGAACTTTTTCTTAAATCTCCTTCTATAGGCTTCTTGATATATACATCATTCATAAATTTTAAAGAGTGCTTCTGACCCTGAATGACCACTGAATGAATACATGACATGATGACAAAGTATACTCACATTATCTTTTCATAGTAAAATCATGTAATACTGCTTCCTAACGAATAAGGAAAGCTTATTTGTCTGTTAATCACAGACCGGTAAGAGTAAATGGATGTCATCTTTATCTCAGGTGTTACAGACTTTGTTCTATTAAAAGACATGAGTAATTGCCTACGAGTTTCAGTTTCATTCTGTCTGAGAAGGCTGACAACAAGAGGCCACAAACTTACTATTCAGATACTAATAGAACTTGACATTTTAAAACCTATTTTCATTATCTTCTGTACAAAAGAGGAATGACCCTTACCTCCAGTACCTGTTGCCTACAAAGAAATAGGTTTTCTTGGTATTTTGGTCATGAACAGCTGCATCAATTTTCCCAACACTGGGGGGGAAGCCCAGGTTCTGAAGAGGCTTGGGGAAGCCCGGCTCTATACTGTAGCCACTGACAGCCCAGTATTGGTCGTCTGCAGGAAAACCAGAAAAAGTTAGTAAGGATTCCTGCGAAGGCTAAGTTCCTTTTTATCAAAGCTCCAGAGCTTTCTCTGTGGTAAATGCCACCAAATAGCACAGATGTCCAGCTGAGAACATGATTGTCTAGGGCACATGTAAGTTTGAATATTTCAGAGCTGTTGGATTTTCCACTTTTTATAGTCATTAGAGTATTATATACTCAATATTTAAAACTCAACATATTTTCTAGGTGTGTTTGTTGCTTCTAGAAATGTATTTGAATAACTTAATATGGGCAATCAGTTTTGTCTCAGCTTTGATTTTTTCTCTCACTGACAAAAGAAGAGTAATATATTGTACAAGGCTGTTGGGAAGCAGCATTAGTTAATGACAGTAACAGCATTTTCAAAATGAAAATGGATTTAAATATTAAGAATATCTTCTATCAGCATTAGCATTAGCATTAGTATATTACTTCCATTATTATTGCATAACATTAGCAGTACTACTACAACTTCATTCATTCATAAAAAGGACTAATGGAAATGTAAGAGAAATACCTTTAACAAATATCACTCGATCCTTCTTGTCAACCTCATAAGCAGCATCAAAACCAGCTGCCAGTGACGGCCAGAATGAGGAGATGATGTCGTGCTCAATGCCTGAGAAATATGGACTTCTGCGCCAGACATAGCTGACAGAAATGAAAACAGCAGGGTTTCATTGTTCGTGTTTGACTAGGAGATCCGTAGCACAGAAATGTACTTTAAATCCTACTGTCTGGATGCCAGTCCTTCCTATGAAGTAGAGATATCACCCCTTTTGGTGTGCACAGCTTCACTTTGCCCTGCTCTCTCATAGGCATTTGCCCTTCATACTGGTTGCTCTGAGGTCACAGAACAATAGAGGTTGGAAGGGACCTCTGGAGGTCATCTTGTCCATCTCTTCAGCTGAAGCAGGGGCATCTAGGGCTGGTGGCCCTGTAGAACTCTCCACTGACCCTGATGGCCTGCCCAGGACAACATGTGCTGTCAGTGGTAGGGCTGACAATTGAAGATTTGTTTTCACTGTGTCCCATGCAGGTAGGCACTGCTGTATTCTTAATTTCAATTTGGTTACAAATGTTTCTTAAACATTCTTGAGAAACATCTTAAAACCCAGTTTAAGGAGGAACTGCTCCTTCCTCCCCTTCCCTGAAAAGTTTTTAGCTGCAGTTCTTCATCATGTGTTTTAGAAGAGAAATCTGACCCACATCATCAGAGGAAGCTTGCTCAATCAAAACACAATTACCAGCCCAAGAAGTGGGTGAAACCCTGGATCTGACATGCTGTAGTCCCTCACCAAGGTGGATGTGCCCAGAGAACAACCCACTAGAGTGCCCAGTGTCAGAACATGACCAAAAAGTGGACACTTGTCACAGCAGGGGCTCCCTACAAACAGTGCTGGGCACTGATCCAGTGCGGACTCCTGGGTCAGGGTGAGTCCAGAAGTTACCCATATTTTCTGCATCTCCCTGACCCACACATGGGATGGTGTGATGAGGGTGGTGCTGCATGCAAAGTAGATGCAGGTTGAGGAGTGACATTGGGATTATTCAGCCTTGCACAATTTTGTGAGTGATGATGTGTGATGGCTTAAAATATTTTACTCACCTGTCAGTAAACCATGTTACTCACCCAGCCCCACTGGGCTAGTAAAATTTTACAAAGTTGCCTTAATACTTTCAGAAAGAAATATCTTCCTTTCTAACCAAGAGAAGATAAATTCTTTGAACGGAAATTTTTGCTTTGCTTTTGTGAGTCTCATTAAAAAGTGTTTCTAGAAATTAAAAGCACTTACCTGTCTTTGAAGAACAGTATTTCCCCACGGAGAGTGGTGATAGCATCAAAAGTCAAATGAGGGTCACAGTCCTCTGGTCTTGTGGGGGTTTTGGAGGGTGTCACTTCTGTTGGTTCTTCCTGGGGTGTCATTTCAGTTGGTTCTTGTGGGGGTAAAGCTTTCGTTGGAGGTACAGGAGATTCTCTGGGGGGTCCTTTGGGAAATAGTAAGTGTGAAATTGGAAGGTGAATTAGAGTGTTTCATGTTGCAGAGCTTCAGGATGCACCATATGGAGCCAAATGTATGGGTTTTTTTAGGTTTAAAACTCAACTAGTAAATTAATGCCAGGGAAAGTTCTGAGTGATTTAACTTGGCTATCTGTGCTACTGACTGTTAAAATTGTCTCTGTTGTTCTGCCTGGGCAAGCCACTGGTCTCCCAGGCTGTATATGCTCAGGTGTTAAGGTAGAGCAAACACCACTTCCCATGGGCAGTTGTGCACCTGAATACCCTGTTGTGGAACATAAGAGAGTTTAATACTACAGACAAAGGCTGTTCCTCTGTTATCTGTGGAGAAAGGCTCTTAGACCTTTTGACTTACTGGGATGGACACAGCCCATGGATTCCATTTTGCAAATATAGACTCTTAACCAAAAGAAACCAGGAGTTTTTACCAAAAATAGTATCAGGAAATTAAACTTCAGTGTTCTTCTTGCAGTAGAAAGTTTGGTTCATTTTAGGTTGGGTAAAATTCATTATAAGTGCTTATCCATCATCCACCAAAAAAATCATGCTGTTTGCTTACCATAGAGGGCCTGAATCCCATCAATATCATCCTGAGGAAGCCTGTAGTCCCTCGAATCCCTGGCCATGTATATAGGATACATCAAAGCACCGAAGACATTGGAATGACCAAGACCTAGTGAGTGGCCCAGCTCATGAGCAGCAACGAGAAATAAGTTGTATCCTAAAAAAAAAAATCCAGCACAAAGAACAAACACTAGATAAATTTTCTTGCATTATAGCGGGATACAGGTCTCATCCTCTCATGTATGATATATCATTTGTGGTCTTCGTAAAACTGCAAAATCTAACTATGCCTCAAGTAAGAAATTCTCTGGCATCCTGGAGAAGAAATGAGTTTCAGATTATAAGCATTTATTTCTCGCAGGGAAACCAATCTGGAGACAGTTTTTGTTCATGTTGCAGAAATTTTCCTGCCAACAAAGAATCAAGGTTTCTTTAATGGTAATAACAACTGAAAACTAGGTGAGAACATTTTAGTCGTCTGGTCCAACTTTGGGAATAAAAAATGACAGGGGATTCACTGGGCAGCTACTTCACAGAGACCAGTAATATGTAACATCATCCCTGGATCATTCTGGAAACCAGAACACTTTGGTCTTTTATTTAAATATATTTATCAACAAATGCAATTTTTTTTTCCTTGGCAAAAGTTAAAGATTTGCATGACTTTAAATCAGAAAAAAAAAGTGAGAGCTCAATATTGCAAATTTTAAGGTCATTACCTGAGGGTGAGAATTCCCTACCTTACAATGTTATGATTACCCAATATTGCTGTTTCATGCTAATCTCTTTTCCTTCACTGGAGCTGTAATTGCAGTCTGTGCATTAACTTCAGGGGACTGTCATGACTGCAGCCCAATCAAAATATGCAGAAACATTTTACTAAATTACACTGACATTTTACATCTCAGTAAATACTGGAACTATTGCCATGGGATCTGTGAATTTAGTGTCTTCAAGACAACACTGTCTAATAAAAAACAGGCAACGCAATATTTAAGGTTACCTACCACTATAGGTAGTAAATTTGGTCCAGTTTTCATCTTCGTCAAAGTGGGCATCTCCCCCTATCCCACTGCCTGGGGGGTAGGCATGAGCCAGAGTTCCTCCTGGACCATCAAAGGAATAGAAGTCACCGTGAACTAAAAACAAGGGAAAAAAAAAGTGATGCTTTTCCTCTTCTCTGGAAGAAACAGTGACAAATACTTATTGTTCCCAGGCAAGGGAGTCCCCTTACATCCAGCTGCAAAGGAGATCATTATATCTGCTTGACCACTGTAGAGCCTGGTGAATCTCAAAGGGGTGACACTGCTCCAGAGTTGGAAGGCTTTTGCAATTGCTTCGTCTACATCAGCTTGTAGCATGTCTGGAGTATAGTTCAAAATCCTGTGAAATAAGGAGAAAGGAATTAAAAGCAACCAGATCACATGGGGCTGAGGCACATAGTATCAAGGTCAAATATTTGAATCATTGGTTGTTATTATTATTTACATGTCTTGAGTTGTTTATTTTCAAATTATTTGCTTACGTAACAGAGGAGGTTTTTGATGTTCTTTCACATCTTTCAGAAATCCTAACATATATCCCCTCAGTTGTACCCCTTCTATCCACAGAATATATATTTTTTAAGTAGGCTGTTAACTAATTAGTATTTTGGTATTCTCAACACTGTTTAGAAGCTTAAAGCAAGGGATGTGAATAGTCCCCACATTTGTGGCCCTTTCATCCTGAGCAGTGATTTTATGTGGATAAATACAGGATCAAATAGTAAAGAACTTGTTGGCATTGCTTCTGCCTAGCGTTCACAAAGCTTCCCAGCAGTGTACAGAGAAACATGCTTTAACATATGTTACCGATATGTCACATCTTCTTTCCTCCATCTAGGGCTCTGTGGGAAGGTGCTGTATGAACGGACGTCTGGTATTCCACACCTAGGCTGCTTCATCATGTCCAGCGTCTTACGATTCAACTCCCCAGTCACCTCTAGCCCGAAGAAAGACTGCATTTCTCGGATTTTGTCAGCCATATGGTTGAGGTCCTTTGATTTAAAGAGAGAATTCTTCTCTTCTTTAAAATCATAAAAATTTTCCAAGTATTTCTGATAGGGAAGAAAAAGCAACAGTTTAGAACATAAGCATTTCTTTTCAAATGCAGAGAGTAAAAATAGTAAATAGTATACGTTACTAATATATCACTATGTTCATTTTCTCTATGAACTATTTCTTAAGTTCTGTCTGTAGTCCTTACCTTAGCAAATTGCATATCTTCTTTTTCCTTTTCTGGAGCCACTGGGAAAGCAAAAGAACATGCAACATACAGTAACCCAAGGAAAAGAAGGATCTTTCTCTTCATTCTTCCTGCCCGTCCTATCAGCCCTTGGTAGAAGACCTCTCAATCTCTTCTTCTGTCCAATGCTCACCAGTGTTTCTCTATTTATATTAGTTGTGTGCTTGCTAAAGTCAATAACTGCATGACTCAGTTTATAACATCCTCTGATTTCCCACAGAAACACAGAAAACAAGTTTGGTTTTAGAAGCAAGCTAACACATGACAGTTTACCTTGCCCAAAAACCCCTGATTTCGCAATCATATTATTGGACAGTATTTTTTTTTTCTTCATTCCCAAACCGGACCAGTATTTTAAACTTACAAGTATCTAAATCTATAATCAGCCACCTGGATAAAAACCCCTTCATTTTTCAGAGGTGCTGAAGAAGAGACCTGGCTCTTTGTGATGGACAACAATCTGTAATTCCTTGTAGCACGTGATAAGAGATCTCCAGAAACTACCCCTCAGTTTTCTCAGTGTGGCACCCATGTAGGTCATCAGTATATCACAGATGAACCCTTTCCTATAGCTCATCTTGTCCCTGATAATTTTAGTGACATAGCTGATTATACAAATGACTCATCTATCTCTTCTCTAGAACCTGACACCCCAGCATGGTTACAGAACCATCACCTGTGCTGCTACCTGGCCCGTGAAATCACAGATTTATGGCTGCATCCCCTTGTTCTCCCATACTAGTCCCAGGCAACCCCCACACCACAATGTCAAGGTCTCAGCAGAGCACCCCAGATCATACATCCTGGTCTGCATAGCCCATCAGCCAAGGGCGTTTTCACAACTAAAGAAATGGCAGAAATTGAGCTAGAGAGCTACAGGCATCTTGGGAGTGCTGGGGTCTTCAGAGGAACTTTTTAGTACATGTCTCCAAGGTCGGGTGGAAGATGAGGAGGATTTGAGCTGCAGATTCCAAGTTCCCCAATTTGCCAGAAGTCCTACTTTCAGTTCCTATGTCCTTTTCTGAACGTGGTGCATGGCGCTTTATGGAGGGGTTGCAGAACCACTGTCCCTTGGTTCCCTCTTTCTTCCCTGTCACTTCTGAGATGTCCACCTTTTGAATCTGAATTCCTCTGTGTTGACTTAGTGCCCAAATGCAAGTTCAAACGGAGAAATATGAGCTAAAAATAACCTACTTCTTTTTGAACATGAGAAAAAGAAGGAAAAGAAACCACTTTTCCAGTGAGAGCAAACATATTGGAAACTTCAAAAAAACAACCCCAGCGCCGCAGCAGCTGAGCTCTGCAGTCTGAGAGGTGGCTTGGGGAAGAGGCATGGCCTCCTTCCAGAGGAACCTGGAGCTGAACTGGCCGCACTGCATGCATGACCCAGGTCAGAGCTCAGGTCCCTGAACCACTGAGTTCAGTGGCATGGATGTTTGTGTCTAAGGCTGCAATGGGATGAGGGTGGCTTTGCCCACAGATCACCGCTGCTATAAAAGGGTGCTCCTGCTCCTGGCCAGCACTCCTGCCATTTCCCTGTGCCCTTCTGATATCCAGTGTGTCCTCAGGGAACTGATTCAGAGGGCTGAAGCTGCTAGAAAGCAGCCCAGAAAAATAACCCCAACCCCACCACCAATAGCTTCCTGCTCAGGTTAGCAGCTGCACTGGCTCCCTAAGGGGTGAGAAGGGCACCCGAGCCATCATGAAGGAGGGGTGGGATGGTACAGAGGGGAACAGGGATATGGGGAGGCAGCCAGGCACGAGGCTGGGATGCTGGGGCCTCTCCTTTTGTCAGTCACAAGGTAAAAGATTGTCTTGGCTGGTCATAGGACAGCACCCCAAACTGCATTCATAGAATATGGTGTCTGCATTTCTGCAAAGAAATCCAGACACACATCAGGGCCGTTTTCAATACTGTGTTTCTCTCTCTCCACCTAGTAGCAGCAGTTAACATATGGCACTTACTCTCTTTGCTTTCAGCTAAATATTTTGTAAACACCCTTCTCACTGCATCCAGGGAATCTAGGGTGCAGTAGTCAGAGCAGTGAGATGCAGCACAACCAGCTGGCAAACATTTTAGCAAGCCCTTTTTAATATTTAGTAAGCTATTATTTTGCACCCACTTGTGCATGGCTGCCAACAGGAATGTCACAACTCCTTTGTAGCTGCTGGCTTTCCCTTGCAGTGGCTGCCTGCGTGCTTGAGCTGACATTTATGGAGTGGCTGGTGAGTGCTGAGGGGGGAGAGCTGGGTCTTGCAGTGTGAGTGCGTTTGGCAGCACGAGTGGGGAAAATTCTCAGCTGGAGCAGCCTGCATGTCTCTCAGATGTGTGAGCGAGTGTGCTTTTTCCTTACATGCAGCTTCAAGAGATGACTTGCCTTCTTGTGCTGGCCTCAAAGACACCAGCAGCTTTTAGGGTTCAAACTAATATCAGTACTCAGTCCTGGGTTTAGGCACTACAGGCTGCAAACAGGAACTACGTTGTGGATGTAATCAGAGGTTTAAAGTGCTTGAAAATTGCTTTGTCAGTGGACACAGTGAAGATTTATTGGCAAAGACACAGCTCTCATTTAAATGAGGTGAGCTGAACTGGTGACCTCACCTGGCACTTTTGCCTTACTTATAGGTGTACCTGTTCATGAGTTCTGCTTCAGAGATGCCGAGAGACACTTAATTCTTGACAAGGTTGAGCAGATCAGGTTCCTGTTTCATGCCGTGGCCCCAGAGGTAGCCCTAATGAGATGTGGATCTTCCCATGTGCCCCAGGAGGCAGCTCCCCAAGGGCTGTGCCCTGAAGTCTCTGGTGCCGTCCAGCTGGGTTGCAGACTGCACAGACCGCAGTGGTCTCTTGCCAGCAAAACAGCCAGGATGGATTCAGGAATGCTGCTCATTTCTTCCCTCAGCTCATTGGCACTCAGATTCATACGCCCCATATCACCCGCAAGATCCTTAATCACTGCAGTAAGGGACAGGAGTGGGTGCTTTCCCAGGAAGACCCCTGCAGTAGGACAGATCATTTCACTGAAAGCCTGCCAATATCCAGGCTAATGTTCCTCCACCACAGAACTGTTTGTCCTCTGACAGTGTAATTCGTATTATCCTGTGGGGTCCAGCCCAAGTGTCAGGCTTTTTAGCAGATTTGTCAAAATTCTAACTGGGAATTTTGCCATTTCTTACTTTTATATGGTTAAAATTCCAACCAGAAATGTCATGCCAGTTCTGTTTGGCAGTTTTGACTTATGGAAAGAAGAAGTGGAAGGACATTTAACATAGTCATACAAACAATTGTCTTTAGCTGTATAAACAAATTAGGTCAAAGGAAGTTTGAACGAACTAAACGTACATACACTGTGATTTTACCTCCTAAATTTAGAGAAGGATCTGTAAATCTCTTCTTTCCCACCTCCCCTTCACTCATACTGTTTCTAAACACCACCTCTCTGACCTCCCTGTGCCAAAGAAGCAGGATGAGGTATGAAAGTATTGGACATACCTAGACTTGGAAGAAGCTGCTGGTTTTTTCCATTTGAATGGTATCGAGAGATATATTCACAAACACATGTTCTGGGACTCGAGGAACAATAACTGTACAGAAAAAGGCACAAGCCATTTACAATATTATAAGGACCAGTCTTTGCTAGATAACATCTAGAAAACAGCAAATAAGTGGTTGGAGGCGGGGGCAGGGTAGGCAACATGGAAAGAAAAGTAGATCTCTCATTAAAAGACTCAGGGAAACCAGGGAATGTTTACTGAAAATGAAACACTTTTAATCTGTCTCTGAAAGACAGTATTTTGAGAGTATTGAAACTGAGCCTGAAATAGGTTTTGACTTCAATCACACAATTTTGCTAGTGTATCCATATACTTCTGCTCATCAGTAGGATCTTTTCATCCTAGTTTTATAATATAGAGCTGCTGCTAATCATTATGTTAGACATTTTTCTGCTTCATCAGAGTATTTTGTCAGGTTCCATTGCAAGCTGACAGATGTCATGTAGAGAGAGCCTCAATGGTTGATTTTAATTATACAGGAATTCAGATTTTTTTTTATGTCTGTATCCTATCCTTGAGTATTATCAACAATAACAGAGCTGAAATCACTTCCACGCTTGTATTTAGTGTATAAACAAGTTTCATAAGTTGCATGTCATTTCCTCTCAGCAATATCTGACTTAGTAGCTTCTTACGAAGGCATGGTCACAGAGCGATTGCAGTCCATTGATGTTGTATCATCCATTATTGAACAAGAGGTAGGCCAGAATCCAATGTCCAAGAATTTTGAGGTTTGCAGGAATTAAACTGGAATAAAAATTTTTGAAATTTTGGCACCCTACAGACAACCCCTTATTTCATAAGTGGCCATGTATTGATGCCACGCTCAGAATTTAGAAGTGACCCTGAGCAGTGGGTGAGGCAGGAAGCACTAAGGTTGTGAGACACAATTAATTCACTGTTTCCTCTTTACCATCCTGGCCCCTACTACGTTCAGACTATGTCACTGTCCCAACACACCAAACCATCAAAGAAACTGAAATGTGGGCATGATCCCAGCTTTTCTTCTGAAGGACAGTGATCAATAAAATGTTGCCCTTTCTGTCCTCCCATGCACAGACTTTAATGGTCAAGGACCTAAACCTGTGCAATTCTTATTATGTTATAAAGGGTATCAACAAACTTCCAGATCTCTGGGTTGGTAGTTAAGGTGATGGTCTTTTAGCCTCAGGAAGATTTATTGTAGTTTCTTGGTTTTGTAGGACAGAAAACAAGTCAACACAGAATAGTTTCCCATGTGCATTTGTTGATCCCATCTTTTAACAACTGCTTGAGCATTTGACTTAGATATTTCCATAAGCCATACTGTTAATATGTTATATGTTATACGAACTTGATGGCGATGCTTTGGACTGAGTATTAGATTAGGAAGAGATAGGGAGCTTTGTCATTTAAAGAGTTTCCAAACTTTTCTGGATCTCCTTTTGGTGTGGACCGGAAAAAGCTTACAGCTTTGGTAATTTGACATGGAAGCCCCAACTAAGATATTCAGCCAAGATGCTATAACTATGTGAAACTGAAGACACCTCCTTAAGAGGCTGGAGTTATCTGATTCTTTTGGACGTGAGCAGGGAGAGCAGGGAAGCACTCTAGGAATCTGTCTGTCATCCTGCTGTTGTATATAATGGTTATAATTTGAAAATGTAGGCAATCAGCTATCGGCAACCCTGGTCTTCAGTTCACGTTGCGTATTTTAATATTGTAATCTCATACAATATCTGCTATCTTTCCTGTGTGCTTCTTAAGCAGTAAGTCTTGTGAATACAGATCACTCGTGATAGATGAAACATAGTTTATTCATGAATAGAGACTATTCAACCATTTTAAATACTAAGAGTGAACTTGATGGTGCAGTCTTAAGCTCTGTGTGACTGTGCTGGTAGTGCTCCATTTTTTGAAGGAGACTTGTATATTAATAAACTTGGAATTCTTTGGCATCTTCATATTTCCTTCACCCTTTTTTTGATCTGGATATGATCACCACTTTGTAAAGTGGTCTACAATGATCCTTAAATAGCTGCCAGTAGACCATGAGTACGAAACACAAATTTTACCTTAATTGCTTATCATCTTCAGCTGGAGCTCAACATCATTTGTGCAATCAATAATTTCTTCACTTTGAAGAATTTCTGTTAGAAAATGAACAATATTCTAACTCTCCCCCTGTAAAAACATTTATTTGTGGCCACTAGATATATTAGAGACTTTCAGGAGTTATTGGTATGCATATAACAGACTCTCAGTTCTTTATCTTGTCCTCACCGTACATGCCCCATGCATTGCTCCTGCCTTATGAGACAGCCTTTCACCAAGGAGAGCTGGAGGTGGTAGGGAAACACACAAGACAGTGGAAGACACCACACTTTGGTTCAAAATTTCTGGTGCCTCCGTCACTAACAAAAATATATTTTTTTCAAATGGCCAATACTTTCAAATCAAATGCCTCCTTTCCTTTCAGATGGTACAAAAATCACAAGGAGGTAGTATCTTCTGCAGAGCCATTCACCTGCTCAGAAACGCCAATAACCGTTTTAGAGTCCTTTCTGCTCCAAGCAATCCTGCAACCACAAAGGTTTCACGTAGTAGAAGGATGTCCTTGAACAAGTGATGAAGAGGCAAAACTTTAGGTGCTACCACAGGCGGCTAAGGGTATAATTTATAATAATAAGCTTTGTAATATTATTGGCAATTACTAGACATGAAACTACAGACCGTAGGACAATTGCCAGATAGAAGCAGGGTAGCCAAAATAATTGAATATTTGTTGTATGTCTAAAAGAACAAAAATATTGATTTTTGTAAAAAAAAAAAGGCTGGTCAGTTTTTCAAAACACTTCTTTAAAGTTATTCACTACGTGAAGGTGCTGTCATTGTGCATTTGTGGCAATGCTAAACTAAAAGGAAACAATCAACTTTTCACATCTCTTTTAAACCTGAATACCAAAGAAAATGCTTATTTTGAATACCAGTTCAAATAATCAAACACCACAGTAAACAAATTAAATAGCCTTAGAACAAAATTCCAAGGCTGTTTCTTGGCTAAACAAAAGGATGAAATTTTTCACTATGAAGGTGGTAAGACACTGGAACAGGTTGCCCAGGGAAGCTGTGGATGCCCCATCCCTGGAAGTGTTCAAGGCCAGGCTGGATGTGGCTTTGGGCAACCTGGTCTAGTGGGAGGTGTCCCTGCCCATGGCAGGGGGGTTGGAACTTGATGATCTTTAAGGTCCCTTCCAACCCTAATCATTCTATGATTCTATGATTCTATGAATAAATACTGAAAGTATTAAATTCACAATTTATTTAATTTATTTAAAAATTGCTTTGAGCATATGATTCTTGCAGTTAAGAGAGAACCACCTATGACCTCAAGAGTCCAGACTCAGGCTAAAGCAAAGAAGTGGAAAGACCTTATTAATACATTGCTTTCTGACAGTGTCTTCCTGCAGCTCACCACTAGCTGCTTGCACAGAGGTTTCTGTCCTCTCAGAGCATCTAGCTGAGATTCTCAAATAAATTAACTTTACCACACCCAGAATAAGTTGGACTATTAAACCTTTGTAACTTTAATTGTTTAATCAAATTCAAGTGTTTTGAATGATGCATGGAAGGGAGCCATCAGCTCTGCTGTAGAGCAGATGGTGGGACTCGTGAGCAGCAGTTTCTCCAACTGGCACTGCTGAGGATGGCGCAAAGTCATTGATGAGGTTTCAGATGTTCAAATAAATTATTTTTTCCTGCTCGTAATGTTCTCAAGGCAATGGACTCACATGACCTGGATGGAAGTAATTATCCAGTGGCCTCCAGATAATTGAAAAAGCACAAGGCAGGCTCATCAGGATGTTGCTTCACTATAGTTTTGTAAGACTTGATCACAGTCTTTTATCTCCAAAATCCCTCAGGATAATGCTTCACATGCTGAAGATGCTGTAAACTGTTCCCACAGCTATGAGAAACAGTTCAGGTGAATGAGAACAGAAGAAAGTGCTGTGGCTTGTCATGGAGTTTGGGGAATGAATAATAGCCAGCTGTGTAATTCAGAACGACTGAATTTTCCCTAGATCATGCATTTACAAAACACATAAATCTTGTCAAACCATCTCCTCTTTCCTTACTGTAAGCATCTCAACATAATTCCATTATAATCTCCAGATTGTACATGAAATTCTTGCAGTAGATGACACTCCATCTGGTGCACCGTGTACTCTCTTGGTAGCTATGTAGAGTGAACTAAGAGAGACTTACACGATTTGTTTCAAAGCTGGAAACTAAATCACATGGCTCTGGTAGATACCAAAAGCTACAGCATCAACACACACACAGTTATGGCACATCATGATCTCCCTCCCAGCCACTAACCTATCTACTGTCCACAGATCAAAATTTGTCTTTCTCTTTCTTCCAGAGATAACTAGGGAATTTTTTATTTCCCCAGGAAAATTTTGGTTAGACTTATCTGTCTCATAATAATAGCTCCTCAGCCCCACTCGACAACTATTTTTCCTTACTTGGTGCACCTGTAATTTTACCCTAAATAGATAATCACATATTGTATTTGATTCTGAAGCCAACTGCTTCTCTTTTGCACACACAAAACAGTTTGTTAGCATGAAAATTTATCAGTCTGATAATAGAGTTTGTTTTATCTACGCTATGTAGCAAATGGATATCTACAGCATAAAAGATAGTAATCAGATTTGGTTTAATTAGTATTAAAAATATCAAAAGGCCACAGGGAATGAGCTGTGATTTTTTTTAATATTTTCAATAGTTTTTTTCATATTTTAGTGTTTCTTGAAGTAGTCACTGATCTTTGGACTTGCACTGCTAAATACAGGGTTAGAATGGCCTCAGGTGACACGAGAATATCCTTTCAGACACTGATATTGTCAAAGGAGCTACACTGTGGGGAATTCATCTCTTTGCAGCATCCAAATTTTATTCTGTTAAAGCCGGGATAGTGTGTAAAATGAACCATAGAATCATAGAATGGTTTGGGTTGGAAAGGACCTGAAAGATCATTTATTTCCAAACCCCTGCCATGGACAGTGACATCTAACACCTCCCACTAGACCAGGTTGCTCAAAGCCTCATCCAGCCTGGCCTTGAACACCTCCAGGGATAGGGCATCCACAGCAACCTGTTCCAGTGCCTCACCGTCCTTACAGATAAAATTTCTTCCTAATATATAATCTAAATCTACCCTCCTTCAGCTTAAAACTGTTACCCCTTGTCCTATCTCTATACTCCCTGGTAAATAGCACCCCCCAATCTCTCCTGTAGGCCTCCTTCAAGCACTGGAAGGCTGCTCTAAGGTCTCCCTGGAGCCTTCTCTTCTAGAGGGTGAACAACCCCAGCTCCCTCAGCCTGTCCTCATACAGAAGGTGCTCCAGCCCTCTGATCATCTTCGTGGCCCTCCTCCAACAAGTCCATGTCTTTCCTCTGCTGAGGACTCCAGAACTGGAGGCAGTTCTCCAGGTGAGGTGTCACGAGACCAGAGTAGAGGGGGAGAATCACCTCCCTTGACCTGCTGCTAATGCTTCTTTTGATGCAGCCCAAGATACGGTTGGCTTTTTGGGCTGCAAGCACTCATTGCCAGCTCATTAACCAACACCCTCAAGTCCTTTTCCTCAGGGCTGCACAAAATCTATTCTCCTTCCAGCCTGTATTTGTGCTTGGGCTAGCCCCCACCCATGTGCACTTGGCCTTGTAGAACTTGAATTTTGCACAGGCCCACCTCTCAAGCCTGTTAAAGTCCCTCCAGATGACATCCCTTCCCTCCAGCATGTCATCTACACCACACAGCTTGGTGTCATCAGCAAACTTGGTGAGTGTTCACTCAATCCCGCTGCCCATGTCTCCCACAAAGATGTTTGTTAGATAACACTGGTCCCTGGTCCCCATACCAGCCCCTGCAGAATGCCACTCATAACCAGTCTCTGCTTGGACATTGAACCATTGGCTGCAACCCTTTGAGTGTAACCATCCAGACAGTTTCTTATCCATTGAGTGGTCAATCCATCAAATCCATGTCTCTCCAATTTAGAGACAAGGATGTTGTGTGGGACAGTGTCAAATACTTTGCAAAAGTCCAGGTAGAAGACATCAGTTTCCCTTCCCTTATCCACCAATGCTGTAACCCCATTGCAGAATGCCACCCAATATGTCAGGCATGATTTGCCCTTGGTGAAACCATGTCAGCTATCACCAATCACCTCCTTATTTTTCATGTGCCTCAACAGAATATTCAGGAGGATCTGCTCCATGATCTTGCCAGGCACAGAGATGAGACTGACTGGCCTGCGGTTCCCTGGGTCTTCTTTTTTTTCCCTTTTTACAAATAGGGATTATGTTTACTCTCTTCCAGTCAGCAGAAACTTTACCAGAGTGCCACAGCTTCTCAACTGTGATCTATAGTGGCTTAGCAACTTCATCTGCCAGTTCTCTCAGGGCGCATGGGTGCATCTCATCAGGATCCATGGACTTGTGTTGTCTTCAGATTCCTTAGATGATCTCAGACTGGATCTGCTCCTACAATGGATGGTTCTTCATTCTCCTGGTCCTTGCCTTTGCCTTCTGTGACTTGGGTGGTGTGGCTTGAGCACTTGCCGGTGAAGACTGTGGCAAAAAAGTTGTTGAGTACCTCAGCCTTCTCCATATCCTGGGGAACCAGGTCCCCGTTTCCTTCCTAAGAGGTCCCACATTTTCCCTAGTCTTCCTTTTATCACTGACATACCTCTAGAAACTTTTCTTATTGCCCTTGACATCCCTGGCCAGATTTAATTCTATTAGGGTTTCAGCTTTTCTAACCTGATCCCTGTCTGCTCGAACATTTTCTCTATATTCCTCACAGGATACCTGTCCTTGTTTCCACACTTCATAGCCTTTCTTGTTGTGTTGGAGTGTGCCCAGGAGTTCCTTGTTCATTCCTCTAACATATAAGACATATATTCTCTCCTCATTCTACCTGAGAACACAAATAATACTTGTGAAGCAATTAAAAATGCAACAGAATAGAGAGAGGTATTATCGTTCTATTCACACTATATGGAAGAAGAATAAAGTGAATGCTTTATTTGTTTTCCAAGTGTTATTGTTAGTTCAAAACATACAGTGAAAGGAGAGCAGGATCATTAAAAACTTTATTTCTTTCTGTTTTTCATCTGAAAAATCTCATTCTTTTGACAGGCCAAATCCCTGCAAGAAGCAAGTTTGTCTTCCCTTATATTCTGGAACAAAAATGTAAAGATGAGGGGGAAAAAGTTGTTCAAAGAATAGTTCATCTCCATACATCTGAAAACCACTTCTAATAAAATATCTAGTAATTATTTTCATGCTTTATTTTTTCTAAAACCAGTGTGTATTGTTTGTTCCTGAGTTCTGCAAAGAAAGGACTACTTTTCTCCTTTGATAAATATTTGAGAAAATATTCACGTGTTATTGTGTGGTAAAATTAAGAAAAGCTTAACTGACATGAAAGATTGATCCTTTAATATAAATTGAGTGAGAATCTGGTCCGAATTCCCTCTGATGTTAAGAGGAATTTCACTGGCGGAAGCATGAAAAAAAATCCCCTAAATTTTACTGTTGCAATAATGGCTCAAACATGATTCAATTACAATAAAAATAATAGTTGGGCAGATAATGAAATAAATTGCTTCCCACTTGAGAAATTCCATGTAATAAGAATTAGTCACTGAATATGTGTTAAAAGTCATCATAAAAGGCTATTAAATTGTTCATAGAGATTTTTGATTATTTCTCAAACACAATATGCTTGGTAACTGCTTGTTTTCTCTCCTCCACCAAGAAAGTTTTCTTTCCTTTAGAAAATATACTAGTCAAATACTCTCAAAATTCCCTGGATTATATTTCAGCTCTTCCAAACTTCTACCTCACCTACTACTTCATATGTTTAGAAAAGAGTTTTCTGCTTAAAGGTGACAAATAAAGGGAAGGAGCTTATCTGCAACAAATTTTTAAGCCACATTGAATTCAGAGGGTGTTGAGTGCCAAGAGCACTGAAAACATTTGAGGTTAGTTTTTCTCCTGAACTTGGCAAGTTTTGCTTTCTGGTTCTACATATATTTTTCTCTTTCTTTTTTTTTTTTTTTTTTTTTTTTTTTTACACTAGTAGAAGAAAGACGTGAGGTCCCATCAAGTATGTATTGCCTGTAAGACAGGCAAAACATTTGCATTTAACAGGAGAAAATACTTCTATTTTTTTTTTCTTAAAACACAGTACGTAAGAGTACTGAACTTTCTGTGAAGTCCACAGAGACGGAGACAACTAGCTGTTGAACTTATGGTGGTTCCATAGATGGTACATGCATCCACCCATGCTGTTTCCCTACAAACCTACTTCATGTATAGAGCATGGCTGTGAGTGTTACCACTGGCATATAGATGGGTAATAACGATGAAAGAACAAAATATGACATCCAGATGTTTCTCTCTCTTGGGCTGTCTTAGTCAAAGCTTGTCAGATGGTGGCAGAGCACAGTCACAGAAGACGCACGTTGCTTGTACCTGTTTTTTGTGCTGCTTTCCAGCAGTCTATGGGACACAGTCTGGAGACAGAGAATGGGGATAGATAAGTCTTGTTCTCATTCAGTGTGGCACCTTTTATTTTCCTACCAAGAAGCTTCCTTCTTTCCTCTTTATTTTTAATTCTCAAAGTTTTGCCTTTTCATGCTGCTTCTTACTTCCAGGTATCTATTTTGTGAGGAGGTTAAATACGGTTTCCTTTGGGCTAGTCATTTGAACTTCAGACCCACTCAGAGAATGCCTATGGAGAAGTACGTGATACGTTCCCTTACTGATACATCATAGAATCATCTTACTACCAAAGGATCATAACACAGATGAATAATCACAAAACAATTGAAACACAGTTCTAACTAAATGAAAATGAAAGCAGTCATCTTTGACAAAAACTAATACTACCTTGTAACTTCCAGACTGAAACAAACAGATCCACCAGAGCAGTGGGAGACCGCCACTTAAATCAGTACTTGTGATTTCATCTGTAATAGCTAATGGAGAAAACTTAGAATCATAGAACCATAGAATCATTAAGGTTGGAAAAGACCTCAAGGACCATCAAGCCAACTGTCAACCCAACCACCTAACTCTAAACCTTGTCCCTAAGCACCATAATACAATCTGTATTCCCAAAGGCAGACTGAGAATAAGGAGAGCTGGACAAACACAGTAGCTACTTACAGACCTGGGCTTGTCCCATCTGCCCTGAACCTTTCTTTAAAAATATTAATAAGATTGCTGGATGCACAGTTGACCTGGGAGAGGAGATAATTTATAGGTAAAGGGATTAGAGGGGGAAGATTCCTCCACCACACTAACAGAGCCTGAAGGAGGAAGGATGTGAAGGGAGGTCTTCGTACATGCAGACAAACTTCTTTAGAGGACTGGAAAAAATCGTTGCAGCCATGCTCTTCATTAGTGCCCTTCACTAACCCCAGTGTATTAAGGATGGTATTCGCCTAAATGACTTTTCTGTGTAAAGCCAGGGATCCAGTTAGTTAGTAGTGTAGCTCCCAGTATTCTTGAGGTTGTGCTAGAGGCATCTGTGGAACATAATTCACTCAAGCTGCCTGAAATAACTCCTTTAGGATGGGCTGAACCAACTCTTAGAGAATTTCCTCTGTTTCTCCGCTGACCATAAAGAGACTTTTATAACAGTGAGATAGATCCTTCCACAAAAGACTTCCCACATTTTGGTGCAGCTGTACAAATAATTCTGTAGTTTTCCTTTTAGTAAAAAAGATAGTGCCAAAAACCAGCTGGCTGTTGTGTTGACTACTGAATCATTAGCACAGAGAATGGCAAACATGGACAAGAATGTGTTCTGCTCACAAGCAATCTATAGGAGACTTGATCGGGTCAATTAAAGATAACTGTGTTTTGTTATTGTTACAAGAACAATAATGAAAACAAAAGGCAAAAACATAGAATAGAATCACAAAATCATAGAATGGTTGGGGTTGGAAAGGACCTTAAAGATCATCAAGTTCCAACCCCCCTGCCATGGGCAGGGACACTCTCCACTAGACCAGGTTGCTCAAAGCCTCATCCAGCCTGGCCTTGAACACCTCCAGGGATGGGGCATCCACAACTTCCCTGGGTAACCTGTTCCTGTGCCTCACCACCCTCATAGTGAAAAACTTCTTCCTAATGGCTAGTCTAAATCTACCCTCTTTCAGCTTATAACCGTTTCCCCTTGTCCTCTCACTGCACTCCCTGGTAAAGAGTGTTTCTCCATCTCTCCTGTAGCATGTGCTGTTAAACAAATAAGTGTGCAGAAATTGTGATAGGATTTCTGTCATCCTAAAACGTCTTGTCCCCATGGCAATAAAAGAAACATATTTAATAAATTTTTCTGGGGAGTTTCCTAGAGAAAAATCTCCAGTGCAATCATTGCTACTGTATTTTGTTTGTGGAATTAAGCAGAATGTGCCAATACCTCAATTCCTCACAGCAGGCATTTCAGGAAAGGAGCGTTTAACCCAAATTTTATTGCTGGACAATGAGTTTAACTCAGTAATCTGTATCAGTCTTCTTGAAGCTAATTCTTTCTTAAGAGTGTTAAACTGATACATGACTCAGGTTTACAATTGATTTAGCAGAGTGATTCAATTACTAGTATCTGCTTGAGGCTCTGTTCTTGAGCAAAGGCTACTGGAAAGTATTTGCATTTCGCTGCAACAGTCACGTACCTACTTCCACGCCTGGCAGAACTATTCTGATGGGGACTGAATAAATGCCCAGAAGACACAGGTCTGTAGGAATGAGGAAACACAACTAGGACAGGGGAACATTCTGAAAATCATGTGTGTTTTAATGAAGACCTGGGCACTGATCTTTCCCAAGCAGCAGTTGAGGCCAATAGTTGTTCCGAGAGTTTCCTTGAGATAATACATTAAATGGCAGAGTTGAAAGTATTGCCTCAAGTCTAAGGCATGTCTACATCTTTAAATAATCATGTTGGTACCAATGCAGGTGAGGCAGCACAGGCTTTACAATAGAAGTCACTACTGTGTGTCATGGCTCGTGCCCTCCTGCAACCAAGGTCTCTTGCCCTCCTGGCTCCGAAACAGGAACCTTTTGTTGATTCTGTCAACTGGGGTGCCTGGATGTGTGCAGAGGCATTGCCTGCAGGGTGCTAACAGGCACTGGGAACAAGTTGCAAAGTGAATGGCACAGTCAGTCACCCGCCACTGCTGAAGCCCTGTCCCTGTCAGCTCAGCAGCATAGGTGTAGTCTCTACTAACTGTCACAGGTAATATTTCCTCCACCAATCATAGTAGCTGCCAGGGCTGGAAAGTGAATGAAGCTGGAGGAAGGCTCCTTCCCTCCTCTCCTTGGTGCTGTGCCAGAGGCTGTGCGCTTTGGTCCCCATCCAAGGAGTGGTCTGCCCATCGAGTGTCTGTCATCTCATACATGGCCTCCTCGCACTTGGCAGAGAGGCCACTGCCTCTCTCTAGTCCCCAGGGCCTGCCAGAGCATAGAAGATAGACTGAGAAGCTAAGTTGGATTTTGCTGATACCTCACTTTAGAATATTTAACTGGTGGATTTGGGCACCTTTTTATTCTCCAGACACTCCATCAGAAGAAACACCAATCCAAAAGCCAATTGGTGTAACAAACACAGATTAAAGCTGCCGTTTACATATCTGTAAATCTGAATTTATTACTTGTAAAATATTTATTGGTTTCGGCTACTTCATTGCTTTATAACAGCAAAAGGTAGATGAGAAAAAACAGGAAATTTAAAGAGGTGGAATCCAGTAATCCTTCTCCAGAGTTCTAACTTTCCTCCTTCCCTTCCCTGTTATCAACAGCAGGGATTTGGCTTCTTTCTGTATTTTCCCACACTTCTACATTATTTGTCTAAGAGCATTATTGACCACAGAGGCTTCCTGAATCTTTCTGCATCATCATGTTTTTATGTCCTCAAGCATTGTTTGAAAACGTATGTACAACGGAGATTCACTTATTCAAAACAATTGCTTACAAGCAATTATATAACTTGTCTTCCTTTTTGTTATTTTATATTATTTATTTTATACTTTCTCACCAATCCTTTCTCTTTCTTTTTCTCTTGCAGAATATCCCTGAATTTTAACTCTGAATTTTGTAACTCAACTCATCTTTAATTTTTGACTGTAAACAGACCTCAAATATTTAAATGCTGAAAGTTTCCAAATATATTGGGTAGCATCTCAGAACAAGAATCCAAGGACAGAGTCATCAATAACACAACAGAGCAACAAGTGTGAGTGGAACATAATTACTGATGTGTGCACGTTGTGGGCTGAGGTAAGAAGGAAGAATGGGAAGATCAATTAGCCTTAAGCGTTACGATATGACAGATTAAAAAGAAGCAAGTCGCTTCAAAGGAAAAGTAATTTATCTAGATGAAAACTATGTGCAGTTAAGTACCTGATTGAGATCCCTGGGTAGAGTCTGAAGATATTATTTGGAATGCTTTTACAGAAATAAAAGCTAAGAAAGTAATCCTGAGGAGTGAAATAAATTTTCTTTAAAGTTGTATGTCTCACTTTGGAGGATATACATACCAAGAATGTGATTCCACTTGCTCTGAAGTAGACACTTAAATCACACGAATAAAGCTTTAAAAGAAGAGTCTATTTCTTTGCTTTAACTATAACATGAGCAAATAGCGCACATTTAAACATTTGTGCTTCACCAGATGGGTCTCATCATAGCTTTCTAAAAAATAACATTAACTGGAGGGTCCAGATGAACCTTGATATTCTTGATATCATATATCAATTGTATAAACCACCTAATAATCACAAGAGATTCTTTATCACTGTCTCTATGTTATTCACTGGAAAGGTAATTGTGTATCCATTTCTGATCTGGACATCATTGTAGCTTTGGTCAACCTGGCATTACACAGATTTAGTATAAACCATCATGTGATCCAAACCATGATCTGTGAATCAAATATATTTTATTGCTATTTTTCCAAGTTACCCATTGAACAGAAATATCAGTTAATTCAACAGTTCTAGTAAAACTGTTCTCATAAAGAAACTACATGGAACTCAAAATGGTAGGTCTGGTTGGGGTGGAAGGTGAACCTCACTTCCTATCACTGCAGATAGCCTCTATGTCCGGAAATTAACTGCAAAGTCACTGGATTTTCTCCCCAGATCAACAAATAATTACTATAAGCCAACTAATTCTTTAACCAAAATAACTTCTATCTTTCCAAAAGAGGAATTAATTTTTTCTTCCCCAGTCAATCTGTTCTACTTGCAAGATACAACACCTCTTCCTTAGGCTCAAATCAAACTTTGGTGCATGATGTCTCAGTTATTTGATTTCAAGTGAACCCTGGTTCCACGAATGCAAAGAAATGAAATTATGTTAACTCAGAACTGATTGCATGGACAGAAGAAGTGTTCTATTAGTAAATATAACCATAAATAAAGAAGCAATTAATCCAGTGTGCTACCTCTGCCATTACCCTCTCACAGCTAAGTAGGAAAAATTGAGCTTTACAATTTATCCCGTTCAACTCGCACAAAGCGATTTGCTTATTTCTGTTTGTACCTAGCTTATTTTCTTCATTTTTCTGTAACACTGTGGAAGTATTTCATCTTGTCTGCTGAAAAAAATCTTTATGCAAGTGCATGATGTTTTCTGGGTTTATACTTTCTCTTACAGCCCTGAAGGTTCTCCTGTACCTTCCTTCACTGAATAACTCTGTTTTGCAATAACTCATTTTAAGAAACAAGTCCCTTCTGTTCCATCATCTGCCATCATGTATTATAAACTGTTCATTGCCAGGTGGTTTGGGGACAAGACTGTAACTGAGAATTGTTTGATAGAGTCCCAGGACAGGATGTATTAACATCTTACCTGCAGGGTGTTTTACGCCAGAGTATACTTGAATTCTGTACTCTTTGAAAGTGAGTGACATCAAAGATTTTTAAGGCATTGGGAGGGTGAGGAATGAGATGCCTAATGAGATGCCTAATTCATGTCATTTATGTGACAGCAGTGCCCAAGGGATTTAATCGGGATGGGGATGCTTCTTGCCTGGATGATATCCAAATGCAGACATGGCTACAGAAATCACATATAAGCATATTAACGTGCTAGGGACTAAAGTTGTTCTTTCAACACTAATCCAAACTAGATTAATCTTTGTGCAAGTCCTAGCAAGTGTTATTTCCTGCTACATGATACACCATAACCTCGCAGGTTTTGTTCTTTTACCAGATGCAGAAAAGCCCTCCAGGTCTTTGCTATTTACTCCATGCCATCTGAAGCAAGAATGCCTGACACAGCAAATGAGAATCTGTGATTCTGTGATTCTGTGATTTGTGGTTCCTGAGAGCTGAAAGAAAATTTAAACTGTGCAAGCTGCTTAATGGAAACGTAGTGATTCAAAGTGAGGAAACAGACTAGTCAACTGGAACATTCTAGACAAGTATTACGCCCACACATTAAAGCTGGGACATTCCCAAGAAAGAAACCCCAATGGTTGCTTATGATGATCTCCAGCATCAGAAATAACCAGAAATACTGCCTGAGCAGTCACTTTTTCAGACCTCCACAGAAAAATGGTTTGAATTTGAATTAGTTCAGTGCAACTAAAAATGGGGCCATGGTCCCCTGCTGCCGAGTAGTGTCCCTAAACCTGAGCTCCAGTATCACTGACTTCTTGCTGGCTTAATGTGGTTATTGAGACAAGAACAGCTTCAGCGGAAGGGCCAAGGAAAATGCCTTTGAGAAGCTCGGTAATCTGGTGATTACAGTTCTTCTAGGAAGTAAGTGACATGTGTTCAGATGTCTTAGGAAATGAAGGATTTTGAACCTCAATGTCTTGTATTCTGCATAAGCGAACTCACAAAAATCAAGTGAGACAAATGGCTCCGCCTCCCGTTAACCTTCAAGAATTTTCTATGGGGACTAACTTGCTTAGATCACAGCTACCATGTCAGGTGATGGAGACAATTAGGTTGAAGTGTGTGTAGCTCAGTTGCTGAGCTTCATAATGTGCTGCAAGCTGGTTGTACGTTTAACCTCTAAGGCAGTTCTGGCCATGCTCGACATCAGAAGTACCAGGAACCTTATGGACTTACAGAGTTAGCTGAAAGTTAGTTTTGCAAATGTGCAGGTAGAGCACTAAAAGAGACACTTAACTGCATAAGGGATGCTTAAACATAGTCCTAGATGCTTAAGAAATGTGACAAATTTTGATAATTTTTGGTTGAAAGCGGTGGGAGTGACCTCAGTGACTCTGCCTGTGAAGGCACATCTCTGGCATTATCGCTATACCCCCAATGTACCTGTTTGCTCTTTGGTCTCATTGTAATGAGAAGGAAGAAGGACAACGTGACAACACAAAGCTGCTTCTTAATTAATCTTACTCATGGGGCTACAAGGCATTCCTTAGCATTATTTGCGTTGAGGAGCAACAGAAATCTCTTGCACAAAGATATGTAATTTCAAACTTGACACCAAGTCCCAGTAAATCTCTCCTTTTGTTGAAAAAGGGAATGCATGATCTGGTAAATCAGCTCGTGGAAAACGTTTACTGTTTACATAAAAATAACTTGTCCTTCTTCCTCTGAAACTTCAAACAGGAAGAGTTCAGCCTGATTCCAAAAACAGTCCTGAGAGAATAAACAAGCAGGCTTGGAAACCTTTCCTCTGTCTGGTGCTGGGCATGAGCCTGTTATTTTTTTAAGGAAAGATCCAATATAGACCATACTCTAAAAAAACCCCTCAGTTACTAAGTGCTGTTAACATGAAAGTTTGAAGATACAGTGTTGAATCACACCATTTAATGTTACCTACAAGAAAGCCAAGGCACTTCAGCATCTTCCTTACATCTAAGCAAAGGGATTTGGGATCAATTCCCAAATAGCTGGTCCCTGGCTGTGTTTCAGTTCCCTCTGGGAATCAAATCAAGCACAAACTACACAAATTACTTCTCCACAGAAAGGAAACTGAGAAGCAGTATTTCCCCATTGCAGCTGACCATACAGGCAATGCATTGCAGCATTGACCTGCCCTGCAGTCTGGGGCAGAGATAGTCTCTCATCCTTCTCACCTCCCCTGCCCATCTCTCATTTCTGTCCTTTCTCTGCTCCCTGCCAGGGCCTCTTCATGGTGGTCCTTCTCTCTGTCTTTGCTATTCTGCCTAGTGGCTTCTCCATCCAACACCATGTCACCCAAATGTGGGGAAAACAAAGCAGGAATGTGCTCCGACTGCTGCAGGCTAGAGCTCTGCTCACAGGCTACCGTGGTTATACCTGCCAGCTCACTGTGTCTTACACCTATCTGGAGCGTGAACAATTTTGGAGGAGGAATTGACTCATCCAAAATTGGAGTTAGGAAGACTGCTTTTACCTGGTCCACAAGAAACAGCATGTCTGTGCCAACACAGAAAGCATTTTACCTTGAGTTGCATGGTCCCTAAAGCCTACCTCTGTTTCTGCCCCAATATTTCAGAAGTGAGACTCCCTTTTGGTCATTGTCAATGTAAGTCATTAATGATACAGTAATTGTCATATCATATAGGCTTGCAGCTTCTCTCTTGACTACATAGACATGCAGTATGTTGTTCTTTAGTCATCAGACACAGAGGAAGTGAGTCTAATTATGTCATTGTGATATTTTTAAAAATAGATACATTACATGTGCACTATTTTCAGTAACAAATTGCATTGCTGGAAATACTGAGGATTGTTTTGATTATATCATCTCACCAAAAGTTAGTCTACCCATTCCGAGTCTAAACACATCTGTGCCACCTACACAGCGGTGGTTGCTGTCAGGTGTGTGTATGTGGGGGGGTGAATTACAGCTCCGTAACCTTGTAGCCTGATCTGCAACGACAGGTGATGTGATCTGCCCGTGTATTTCCATGTAGGATCGAATCTGTGGGTCTCAAATATTTGTCAAAACTGGATTGACATTTCTTGCTCCTGGGAGCTATGCTTTTATGTATCCTCCCTTTTAAGGACAACAGCACTGGTGGAGTTTACTGGTAATGACAACCTTCCCCCTTTTCCTGTTGCCACAGTTTGTTCCTATCCTGCTCACCGAAGTTTGCATTCCATACATTCATTAAACGTCTTCCCTGCCATAAAGTAGCTTGCACTTCTGAGAAGTGCATTCTCGGGCTGGATTTCTTCCCTTCTGGCTGTTCTTTAAACATTCTCTCAAATCTGTCATAAAATTGCCACACTAACCTGAGCAGTAGGCACCCTGTAGTAAGATACATCAGACAAAGTAAAACAAACCATAGTTTCACAAATCCCTCTGTCTTTGTCTAATCCTAGTATCTACTACTTTAGTCCCAACTGGTTCCATTATAACAAGATGGCTGGGTTTTTTTGTGATTCAGTACTGGCAGTTAGTGTTGACGCATATTGAGCTTGTAAATGTCTGACCTTTAATAAACCCCGTGAAAATGGTGTATTGCAGATAACTAGTCATTGAAGTAATACTGATTATGTCCTTGGCCCCTGTTTATTTGCCTGTAATTTTGGAAGAATTCGTAAATTTGTGTTCCCTTGTCTTGTCTTCACTTATTAGATGGTATTTCTGATAACAGAAGTTAAAGTAAACCTCTTAAAATACAGCAGCCTATAAACAATAAAGTTATAAATTATGGAGAAAGAGATAATGATTCTGGAAACATAATGACCTAATTCAGTCTGTCCTGAATATTGTGCCTAGTTCTGGTCACACAGTCTTACAAAGCAGACAACAAGATTAAAAGACTGCCAAAACTGTGAGGAGAATTAAAAAGTACTGCTCACATTACAGGGCAAAAAACTGTAGCATCACTTTTAAAGTGCAAACAAATAAGAGATCTGCTAAAGATACATAAACAAGCAACTCACAGAAAGTAGGTGCTCTTATTCACTCTGTTTCTCTGTATAAGAACAATTACACCTTCAGGGAACTAGGACGACAGTTTAAAAATAGATAATAAGGGAGTACTCTTTCATAAAGAGCACAAAAAATCTGTGGAGTTTACCGTATTAGTTAAATTTGAGATTCAAGTGGCGGTGTGGATATTAAGAAAGCCTGTGTCTATGCAAGAAAGAACTAAAGAAAAACAATGCAAAATTCAGCAGCTCTTGAAACATTCCATGGTAGGCTTTTGTTTACCCCTCATTTCCATTAATGACAGAGAGGAATAGGACAGTCTGAGATGGCCTCTGATTTGGACAGCTGGGCAATTCTGTCGTTCTGTAACTGTAATCATTAGATGCAAGGAGAAACTTTACACTTTAAACATGTGTCAATATGATGCAAGTCATTCCTTGGAGTGCCATGAAAAATCCAGTGCAGAGAGCTGTGAACGGAGAAAGAGGAACCATAAAAATTAAAATGCACAATACCGGTTCATTTGAGCCTGAACTTTCAACAAGTATTTTCCCTCTGGAGCTGATGCTTGTGCAGTCTCACATGGGGGTAGTGAGCCCACATCCGATATTTACTTTGTGCATCAAGTGACTCAGTTTCAGGCTCATATTCTAAGTCTCATGAACGTAATGCAGAAAATTCCCGAATGTGAAGCTATGAGCTGTGTGTTTCCTCCTTGGTACCCAGCAGAAAGCTGCCAAAAGGCTTCTGCTGTCCTTTGGTGGAAACACTTGAATCATAACAGATCCAGGTGGTCTTCCAAAGCAACGCACATTTGTTGTCAGCCTCTTCTGTCAAGCTATTATTAAACTTGACATTGCTTGTACAGGAGGAATATGTTTCCCAAGCAGAGTCTGCAAAGCATCTGTTATCTGGGCAATCACTTTCTGAACCAAAGCCAACTGAAGTCAATGTTGAGATTTCTATGTTGTCTGAATTTTTGGTACAGACCCTAGCAGGGCTTCTTATTCATTATTTCTTTCCTAGTTCTCACACTTTGGATGCTCATAATAGTTATACAAATTAAGTAATTGGAAATAAACTGATGTTATCACTTCCTTTATATTTTCCCCTACATCCTGATTCTCCTGTTACAGTTCTATATCTCCCTGTTATATTACTACATTGTCATTTCATTGGTTCGTGTCACTGTATACAGAGTTGTGTGCATTTTGTTTACAAGAAATGCTGAGACGCCATCATTTCCTTATGGCTGAAGTTTATTTGCACCACGATTTCCAACAGGTTTGCAGACAGGACACTTCTGCAGTATTTATGAGACCCTAATTTAATATTTTCTTCTCTTAATTTGGAATTGGCCTCAGTTGGTAGTCTATTCTTATATGCAAGATAATTTTTAGACCAATAATCGTATTGGAGGTTCTTTCCCTTTGTTTTGGAGCAGAACCTCCACACTGGAAATACAAAAATGTTCCCAAAGCATTTTGTCAACAAAATGCTCTGCTAAATTATTAGTGCAACACACCCATATTTTCCATGAGAAAGGTTCCTTGGATGATTTGTGGAAACAACAGCTGGATAGCCCAGCCGTCAGCTAAGTTTCTGGTACAGGCTACTTTCAATCGTAAACCAACCTTGTGTCTAGGCTCTGTCAGAATCATAAAAATTGTCTTCCTTTATGGCTTTTGCCTGCAGGGTCTAATCTAATAGACTGAGACTAATAGATCAAAATATGTAGCTAGAAGGAGAGCATGCCTTTTACTAAGGAGAGCACAATTTTACTAAACTGTTATTCCAGTTGCCTGGCCACATTCTCTCTGCCCTGGTGAGTCGCGCCATTGGTCTGTCCCTTGCTGAAGCTGCACTCCATGGTTCTGTAGGCATCTTTGAATTGTCCTGGGGTACCCACACTGCTGTTTGCCTCAGGAGACCTCAAACATTAATTCTTATCCCATGGGTCCTTGCAGGTTCTTAAGACCAATTTTTTCTGGCATTTGTCTTACCTTGACTTTTCTGCACCACTGATGTCTTTTGATCCCATTGTGCAGCTTTGTGTGATTTTCTTGCTGTTATTGACGCATGTGTTGTAGCAAAAGAACACATAATTTGGACCAGGAGTAAGATTTATGAGTCACCAACTTTCTACGGCCAAGGCACATCTGTGCTGGAACCTGGAGGCCTGTGGAGGGTTAGACACCTGGCTTCAAACATCACAGGCTTGGTCCCTGGGAGTGGTGACATCTTCTCCTCCTCAGTGGCTATTCTGTGGCCAAGGCTTCACAGCATGTCCCAAGGCTTCTGTGATACCTGCTCATAGGCCTGCTTACCTTCTTTTATTGAGGTACCCTACAGACCCAGGTCATAATCAAGTGACCTCAAGAGTACTCAGAGCCATAGCCAGTGGTAAATGTGGGGGGAGAGATAATTCTCTGGACAGCGTGAATGGAGAAGAAGGGGAATCTTTTGGAGCTATGTCCTTCCTTGAATCAGTAGTCATAAATCAAGAAGCACACATCAAATTATATTCATTTCAGCGCTGACAATAACAAAATTGTACCAGTGTAATTGTTTTTAACATTAACAATTCAGAATATTATTTTAACATTAATAACTCTCAGTCATTCCTAAGAAGGAGCACCTTCTACACCTTCATGTCCTTGACAGCAACAGGGACAATGGTAAGGAAGGACTTGATCTCCTAATTCACCTGGAAAGAGTCTGGAACCCTTAATTTAATGTATAAGCATGGTATGCCTTGACTGCTGGGGCCCTGAAGTAGTGGTTGTCTACCAAGTCCAAAATTATCTAAATTATCTTAGTCCCTCTTGCAACAGCACTGACTCCATCAGCCAAAGCTGCAGTTGCCTGTACCCTTCCTGCCTGAGACTGTGAACTGCCTGCATGGACCACCCAAGGGGACACAGCAAACAGCACAGGCAAAAGCACCCCCTAAAACAGAGCCCTCCTCCCGACTACATGTACTCGCATGTGCTCCCTCCCTAACGCTCACTAGGTTAGTGCAGGGCTGTCCCTCTGTAGCAGCCATTTACCGTGCTTGAGCTACTTACCCATCTCAGGATGGGGCACAATGGGGGACATGACTTAGGAGACAGCCGCCAAGATGGGTCTGGAAAGGACGTTTGTTAGATAACCAGACTGCAGGAAGGACACTGTGAACTCTAGACCCTTCACATACAGGTGATTCCCAACAGACTCCCCCAGGTTCCTCTGAGGATGGCAAGCTCTGAAGAGGGCTACATCATTTTATGTTCCTCTGAAGAATATATTCAGACAGCACAAGTCATGCAGATATGAAGAGTAATTTTTCTTACTCTCTTCCTAGGGTGGCAGTCCCTGTGATGGTAAACTTACAGAGCGCCATAATAATGTAATTTGGGCCGGAAAGCAACACTTGACTGTGGAAATGGACCATCCACCTCTTTTAAGAAGAGCAGAACACAATCATGCAAAGTCCAGCAAAGGCAGTGCAGTATGGATGTGACCTCTCTCAGGACTCATAGGCCTCCAACTGCCTGGTGGCAGGATCCTGGTGTACTCTGTGCAAAAGTAAAGATATAATTTAACTGGCTCACTCAGATACATAGAACGGCATCATCCTGTATTATTATGGCAGCAGGAAATTTGTTACACAACATGTAAATGAGAAAATGATACCTGGCTCTCTGCTGCCAGGAAAGACTTTTTGTAGAGCAAAATGCTTCCTCATCCATTTTTTTCAATGAGGAAGATGTGGGCAGAGTGTGCTCTGTGTAGCTCAGTGCATGGGACACGACAGTGTGAAGCCGAGGGGGTAACTGAAGTGAGTGCCAGACATACTCCTAAACAGCATTGGCTGGAAATTCAAACTGCAGTATGCAATTGAAAGGCTGTGGCTAAAAACAATGTGTCAACCACATGAAGACTGTGTTAGTTAGGAAAGAGGAAGATCCCTGGCCAGACACAGTCTTCGCAGACTTTGTACCTTCTGCATCATGTTAGGGAGAACTGGTCAGGTCTTCTCTGAAAATGGTTTTCACCAGAAGCAGCAGGACCACCAAACCTGAAAACTGGTGTGGACTCACAGTGTGTGCAGACACGCCACTTTGTAGAAAAAAACCCAAACCATAGTTGACAGAAGGGCTTGATCTTACATCCCAGATGAGCTTTCTGATTAGTGGGTAGTCAGTCTTTCCAAAAAGTACTGTTTAATTTTATTTGTGTAAAGAGGAAATAATTACCAGCACGAAACTCTCCACAACATAAGTGAATGTGCAATTCTCTCACCTAGAAGACTGAAGACTGAGGTCTAGATCTTCATTTAAATCAGTCTGAGCAAAAAACTAAAACAGTATACTCTTCCCCCCAGACCCAGTAGGATTGACAAGATGAGCACAGACTATCCCAGAGGACAAATATTTTTCTATTAAAAATTTCAGAATTTTCTTGTTTGTTTCTATGCTAAATAGTAAAGATGTTTGAAAGTCTCAAAAGTGTTTTCAGGATAGGAGAATAAATTTCTACCTAGCTCAAAATGTTCAATAGTCTTACTGATCTGGGCAGTATTAGGGATTCAAGGATCAAGACCGTATTCTTAATCTGTAAAATATTCACAAACTGGGAAACACTAGCTTAGAATGAACTGTAAAAGGCTTAGAAATTGTCATTAGTTCTTCCAAGCAGATGTGATCACATACTTGATATCAGACACTTTTGATTATATTTGAAGATTTACTTGGGTTCTTTGCAACTGACAATTTTCTCTGCTTTTGCCTTACTCCCATATTCTGCAGTATAATTGTTTCAGAAATCAAGTTGTATACTGAAAGGTCCTCATGTTCCCAAGGAGCTGTAATATGCCTATGTACGTGTATATGTGTAACTTTCTGATGAATTAAGTTAAACTAAGGGATTACGTTATTCCTAGGACTATCTATGGAGTATACTCTTTTAAGTGTATTGCATTGATGTTGAGAAAAGGACTATCAATAGACTGAAAACTTAGTGGCCTTAACAATGACTATATCTGGAAGTTTCCAAAACATTTTGATATTCTAACTTGTTACTCAGAGATCCACACTTCAACAGAATATAATCATTAAATTCTACTTATTAGTGTTGGGTTTTTTATATCTTCACCAAATGGTAAGAATTTGCTATAATCATCTGCTGCTTCCTCACCCACTGTGTAACTTTGGGTTCTGTGCAGATCCTCTAAGGAGCAAAGCTGTCACTGCCATCTAGTGTCCCCGGAGCAGGTTTCTGGAGATCATGCTGACAAAAAGCAAACGTTTCCATGCTAGAATTGAATTCCTTCTCCAGTTTCTCAGCTAGTAGTAAATCTCATGTAGCTCACAATACCTCTTAGTGTTTGTGGCCTTTCCAATGTATAGATGAATTTAGAGGACAGCTGTCTAGTTTCTCACTTTGGAAAGTTTAAAATGACATTTGGTCACTTCTTTATCTCCTGGAATATATATATTCACATCCTCCAAGTCTTACTTGTTCAGGATCAGGTAACCAGCACAGAAACTAGTCCTGATGAGCATCTGACAGATTCTTTTTCCTGCCTCAACCTTTCTCTCCCTCCACATTATTGCTCTTAGCAGACATCAAAATGGATATAAAAGGCATATTAATAAACAGCTGTTGATACGATGAACACCACTAGGGACTTGTGCCAAGTTATTCTCATGAGATGGCAGCGGGCTCCAGGGCCCCGGGTCCCGGGGAGAGTTTTCCTTTCTGGCTGATGCAGCAACAAGGCCCCTCTGGCTCTGACCTCAGCCTTCCACTTCCACAGCACAAGTACTTTTGTTTTCCATTTTTTCTTAAGAAAATGCCAGGAACTGACAGCCTGGTACTTTTCTGAGCTGAGGTAGAGCTAACCGCAGAGTAGCACATGTCTCTCGCTGGGGATGCAGACGCATGAGCTGGAGCCATGCTTGGACCTGTGCCGGAGACTGCTTCCAGTCAGCCAAGCGGCAAGCGGGAATCTGACTGTTTGGGCTGGGGAGCAGCTGGATATGATCATGTTGAAGCCTCTTGAAGATTCAGCTTCCTATGCAGTACCTTTTTCCACTGCCAAATGTTCAGTTTTAACAGAAATTCGCACAGATGTGAAGGACATCCATTGATGCCCCCTTGCTTCCCCATGCATCTTTGCATTCCCTGCTCCATGGAGGCTCAGGTCAGAACATTGAAATGTAGAGCACTCAGACTTGACAACTACCCCTTTTGGAAGAGTCTTTATTGTTTTGACACAATTTTCCACTAAGTCTCCACACTGACAATAAGGAGGACAAGGGTTACCTGTCCAGACCCTTATTTCACTGCAGAGTAACTAAGCTCAACTGCAGACCAATATCAAGCAATGTTTTTTCAGGCACCGCATGTCTGTCAAAAATGATTTTTATATATAAATGAACCAATTTCTGTTTATTATGCATAGACAATTGTACAGACTTTTTTTTTCCTTAACTGTTTTATCAATATTATCTTATAACAGAACTTGGATGTTAATCTTCTTTGTCTATTTGTAAAATTTTTTTTCAGCTCTATTTCCTCACATTTCTTTTAAGCATATTAAGGTCTGGGATTCATTAATTCACAGTCTTCCAGTCAGAAGAGACCACTAAATCTGTTAGGTTACTTTGACTGACCATCCATGTGGCATAAATTACAGAATTAAGCTCACCTAACCCATTGGTGGGTAAGTCTGGCAATTTATGCTTGTTTAAAGGTATTCAATGTTGATGGGCTTTGCTTGGCAGGCCTGGCTCATCAATTGGCTTAGGGGCTGGTTTTGAAGAGGCAGAAGAGGACAGTGTAGTTTCAATTAATTATTAATGTTTAACTTTCAAATTAATGTGGAACTGAATTTCATTTCTTAATACTTTCTCATACTTTCTGTAATGATAAGGACTAATTCCAAGTTAGTTCTTATTCTGCAGATTTGAGGGGTCTTTCCTTTTTCCTCTCTTTTTGTCTTTCTCTCCTCCTATTTTTTCTATGAAATTCATTGTCTCAGAGGGAAAAAAAAAAAAAAGTAAACCAGATCTTTAAATAGACGTGAAAATTTTATTGAATAAAATGCACACGTTAGAGTTCCTGATTTCTTTTATCCAGTAGCTCTGTCTTGCTTTTATGACATGTAGCATAGGAGATCTTAATTTAAGTAAATTCACTATGTCATTTTATTCCTCCAGCTTATTTAATATTTTTTTAAACTGAAAAATAATCACAGTCCCACATCATTTGCATTGGATTAAAAAACCTCCAAAAACTTACCTTGTACTGAAACAAATTAGATATTAAAAAAATTGACCAACAGGAAAAAAAGATATACTTTTGAATATTTTGATTAAAATGTTTAGGTTCTCTGCTGGCACAGCTAGGCATAACCTCTATAAATGTCACTTGAACTACTACAGTTTGCATCAGGTGAAAACATGGGCTGTGTTACCAGATGTAGCTTGACAGAAGGTTTCAACTTGCAGGATTCTCTTGTTGCTACTTCCCTCTGGTTTCCCCAGTGTCATACAGGCTTGTGATTTCTGTAGGGAACACTCTTCCCTTTTCTTGCTTTTCTGTCTGCTTTGGAATGACACCTTGCTGCTTCTAGACCTTCTGCTCATTCCAAAGATGACAGAGGCATCTGTTTCCAGGGGAGTATTCCCATTGCAATGGGGATACACTCAGATACCTTTGCATTCTCTAACTTCAGTGCTATCCTGCTCAGGGAGTCAAAATGCAGTCCTGACTCATTCATTACACATCTGAATTCCCAGTACATTAACAGGAATTTTGCAAAGAGCTGAAGGGTTAGTTTTAAAATATAACACTCCTGAGTTTATCAAGTCTATTTCTTGGGACATGTTGGGAGATCCTTGAAAGATGCTAGACATGTTAAGATTACTGGGAATCAGTAGTGCTCATGATCATGTAGGATGTATCCTGCATCTCACCTTAATACTAGGCAAACTTTAAATGGTGTAATGCCACTTGAAATGCTAATAATTTCTTCTTTCCTATTAAGTTAATTCAGTCCCAGACTGACATAAAGCTATACAGTTCCATATATACAGTATACATTTGGTGGTAGGTAGCCAGTGTTTGTTCACGGAATTTTACTGTCCTCTAATAAATCTATATGCCCATATTATCATTTCCATGTATTACAAACTGCTCTGCAGCCTATGACATGGCACCCAGCTGTAATTAGCACCAAAATATGGAGTTAGTATGCAGGACACGGACAATTCTTTTGCTCCAGATGCTATATTCAAACTGCAGTGGTCCATTGAAGAAGTAGAGATAACCTGAGGAAAAGGAAAGTTAAAACAAATTAATCCTTAGAAAACTGTGTTGTCATGTTAAAATTATTCTTCAAATAAAAATTATCCTGTTTGTTTTCTTTATTTAATAACTATTTGAAATGCAATATTTCAGAATTTAGAATGGTGAGCTAAGTTTTCAAAGGTCTTCTTTCCATTTGTTAGACTTGGATCAGTGTTTTAAAATAACCAGTATTTTAATCTGGTGCCAATCTCTGCATTTCATCATTACACAGTACTTGCTTAGAAAAATTTAAAATTTGCCTGTTAATGTTTAAGACTGACTTGGAAACCCTCCTTGAAGACCTGGATAGGAATGGGCTTCATCTGAAGGAATGGACACATCATAATTCTCTATTAAGCATATCACTTTAGGTTCGCTAAACAAGGTGGCAGGTCATTTTTGGCTCCTCAAATATATACGCACAAAGTTTATAAGAGCACCTTGGCCAGAGGGCAATTTAGATCAGAAATCTGATTCAGTCATGAACAGAAGTGTTGATGTGAAAAAATCAAAATTACAAATGGCAGAATTTCCCACAAGATATTAATCTCAAGTTTCAATGACAACTAATTGTAATAAAGTTTCATTATCAGATTATGTACCATTTCTTTGATAGACTGCATCCACTCTGTCACCAATGCCTGCAAATTCTTCTTCTATAAGCCGGGGGTAGCCTGCTTCCATAACCTCTGCCTCTTCATCATAACTATATTAAACACAAAAGAAAATAAAAATTGAGAAGATTTAAACAGCCTGGGAGTTCAGTCTGTGCCCTTTAAATGCTTTGAAGTTACCCACGTCAGAAGCAGCCTTTAGGTACCTTATGTCTACTGCAATAATGAAACTCAGGACAATAACCAGCGCGCTCTTTCACCACAAGTACAAGCTCAATAAGCACAAAACTAATAAAGCTACCTTTCCAAAACTGATCTGTAATGTATGTATTGTATGGAGATGGTTGTACCTGATGTATTGGCACTACATGCCCACCCCGAGGCTGCTTGGCACAGAGACACTGTGAAGGCATGGCAATGTCTTAATTACACATTAGACCTGGCTGTAAGCCCCCCTGATAAACAGCAAAACCCAGCCATCCTAGGGTGGGAGAGATTTCTTACCCTGACAGCACTGGTACCATTTTGTGTCACACAAGCAACTCAAGGAAGCAAGATGAGAGTTTTGTCTAGGAGACATGACCATATTACAAACTCTTCTGGATTAGAGCACTTTGTTTTCCTTTCCTTTTTTTCACTCTTTAAAAGTCTTTTAAAGGCTGTGCCCATATGTTTATAGAAGTCTTACACCTTTATGAGATATTCTACACAGCTATAGTACCCATGAAAGCCGCAGACCAGAAACATGTGAGCCACAGTCCAGTGCCTGGTTTGAAACAATCTGCTGATCTTTTGATACTTCTGGACAGGTTATGATTAGGGACACACCAGTCTGTCTCCAGCTTACCTCCAGTACTTATTTCCAGTAAAAAAGAGAGTTTTGCCCATGTCTTTAATATGGACTGCTGCATCTATTCTTTTTATTTCTTTTGGGAACCCCATTTCATATATCTTCTTAGGATAGTCTTCAACTATGTCATAGCCATTCAAAGCCCAGACTTTCTTTCCTGAAAATAAGAACAAAATATGTGTGACTCTTTTGTATATAATAACATATAGTATAATAATGTAAAGAGTAAAATAACTATGCCATGATCCCTGTTTTCATGCAACTAACAGATTCTTAGGTCACATACTCAACAGGTATTAAACTATTTATGCTAACTATGAACCTAGACATCGGAACTTAATTGTACATATCCTACTTCACTGAAAACTGTATAGATTTGCATGAGGTGAAACCAAAAAAAATTTTTTTTGAGCAAGAAAGGTAGGATGTTTTGTTCTATTAATTACATCACTTACTGAGCTTGACTAAATATGTATATTTTTCTGTCAATAACAAAATTGAAATCTCACCCTTAAACATGAACACAAGATCTTTGATGGGGTTTTCATAAGCTGCATCTATTTTATTTGGAAGCTCTGGCCAAAAAGACTTAAGTAACACCAGTTCTGCCTCAACCATCTGAGGGTGCAGTCGCCAGAAAAACCTGGGTCAGAAAAAGAAAATATATTTTATGTATCTTGTCATACTACAGAATAGCAGTATCTTTGATGTGCTATACAAAAAATTAGTTAACAGAGAATCAATTTTTTTCATAACATAGAATTTTCAGTACATAGAGACCACTGTAGACCTTTTATTTTCTCCTAGTCAGCTAGCTGCAGACCATTTTTGTCACTCACACAGTGATCATCTCAAACAACAACAACTTTGCACCTTTTATTCATTTAGAATAAAAGAAACACAGCTGATCCATGTAAGGTTTCTGAATGCAGTACAACTTAATTCAAATAAATGCTAGTAGATTTGTCCATGTTGAAGAAAGCCTCGTGAAATGAAAAAAAGGTGTTCAAACGGTGTCAAGTCTTCAGCTTCATATTACTGGGCAGTCAGGTCTGTAATTGTACTACAAACCCTGCCCAAAAAGATATAACATCTAGTTTCTTAGAAGTATCTATATTGATTTGTGATATTTTTTAGTTTATGTTTAGTGAAATCTTTAGTAAAAAACTGAAATTATGTTTTCACTTGCTCAAATTTTATCCAGTACCCACCATTCACGATATGGCAATCTCTTTACCTGTCCTTGAAGACAAGCATTTCTCCACGAAGTTCTGTTATTGCATCAAGTGATAATTCTGCATCACATTTCTCTGGTGTTTTGGGATGTTTTGGGTTGGGATCTTTGTCTCCAGCACCTGGAATCATATAATATGATATAAGTTTGATGACATCCATTTTCTTTCTGTGGATCATGATATTGAATAGGGCATGGAAGAGCTCCCAAACACACAAGCATAATGGGCAAAATGTGTGTACTGGGGAAAGCCTTTTCTCTCTTTCTCTCCTTTAGCCAAATACATTCATGGACTTTGCAGTTTTCATCTTTTGCAAAGATGTTAAGGGGACTTGCTTTTTTATTGCAAATTTTGAAGGTCCCTCAAACGTTTTATTCGTTCCATGATGAAACATCAGTATTTGTGTTTCTATCTTTAGGTTCGGTTCTACCTTCTCTTTTGAAGCAGGTCAAAAAGTGTAAAGACTCTGTCCTCCACCCCCCACCACTAACAGAGAAAGCACAGTGACCAACTGTCCTCTGCATTGTTACCTCCTTTTTTCTTTTTTTTTTTTTTCACTGAACTATTAAATCTAAGCATCTTCTGTTCCCGAAGTCTGGTTGCCAAGAATCCAGTGAATTGGTCTTATCAGTCATGACTGTTGCCATTGAGCATCCGCAGAGTATCTACAGCAGGTTATAATGGCACTGTAAATATATATTATGTATTATACAGACTTACCATAGAGCTCCTGGATCCCTTGCACATCATCATCAGGAAGCACAAAACCAGTTTTTCCAGTGTATGTGTAAATTGGAAACATCAGAGCTCCAGGGTCTCTAGAGTGTTCAAGTCCCAGTGAATGACCAAATTCATGGGCAGCAACAAGAAACAAATTATACCCTATAACAAACCACAGTAAAAGTAAATATTTACCTCCTTGTATCACCAAATTGGACTTGGACTAATCAACTAACCTTAACAATGTGCTTTAATATAAAGGACAATGAAGGAGACAACTCAGTAAATGGAAAAATGATGTGTAATTGCTTGTCTTTTTTAAACTGCTGTGGGTTTTGTTGTAATAAGGGCCTAATCGATTGAGTACCTCACAGCTGGTGTTCAACATAAATCTTATTTGACAATGTTGTTCTGTAGGTAGATCCATATTTCCTGAAGTGTCTTAGCAACACTGGAAAGCTCTAGGGTGAGGTCTTAGCCCTACTCAAATCAAGAACAGTTTTTGTCAGGAATTTGCCTCCAGGAAAGAGTCCATATTATTTTCAGTATTGCAGACATTAGCTTTAATGCCAGGAGGGTGAAATAAGACAGTGCTGAAAATAAATAGTATTTTATTCTATTAAAGCTCTGTCCTGAATAGGTAAGGTGAAGAATTTTCAAATTAAATGCAAGTAGCTGATTTCCAGCTGAGTAAAATATGTGCATTTTCTATAGGCTTCAGAAAGGTTATTCCCATCAGCCTGTACTGAGAAGTAGCTGCCCTTGGGTCTGGAGAAATGCCAAGATGACAAAACATCTTGTTTGTGGCATTTTTTTAATCACTTCACTTAGGAAGTGTGTATCTTAAAATTATACTTCCATTTATGATTGGAGGTTAAACCCAGCTTGAGTGGACAGTGAATATAATGACAAATGAACAGTAAAAAGGCAAAACAAAATGGTTTACATATATCAAACAGGACAAAATTTTCTACCATCTATCACCATTTCAAATAATCTCAGGAACTTTTGTTACCTCTAGAATCATCTGACCAAGCTTCATCATCATCAAAATGGGCATCTCCTCCATAGTCTGGACCCGGGGGAAAAGCATGAGCCAGTAATCCAGAAGGTCCATCAAAGGGGTAAAAATCACCATGTTCTATAAACCAATGTTCAAAACAATTAAATCAATTTTCCCATCTCATTGTCAGCAATGTAACTATAAATTAAAAATACCTGGTTCAGTGTTACCTTTAGTGCCAAAGGAGATCATTATATCAGCTACACCACTCCGTATTCTCGTGAAGTTAAGCGGTGTCACATCAGACCAAACTTTGAATGCTTTTTTGAAAGCTCTGTCTATTTCAGCACGTCTCAGATCCGAAGTGTAATTCATAATTCTATCAAACAGATTAATATCACCAGTTAAATTGTGTGAATTGAAGAAAATGTGTAATACACTTTCATTTGACTGTACAACTCATTAAATTTTTTGCTTTTTTCCTCTCTATGTTCTTATCTAAAAGTAAAGAGCTAGAGCTCAGCAGCTGTATACAGTATTCGAAAAAATAAAAATAACCTTCTATTTTCATTAAAACCATTCAGAGACATCTGAAATGATCCAACAGCTTTCTGTAATTGGTTTTATGTGCACCAGGAGATGCAGAAAATGACAGATATATTCTATATTAAGTCAAATCTTATCAGTAACTTCAAACTTTTTTTATGGCATAAATGTCTCACGATCCTCACTTCCTGGAGGAGAAAAACATGATCCAAAGAACTTCATACAGGCTAGAATCATCCATATTAATGTAATATTCATCACTAAATACTGAACTGATAGAGTTTCCTATTTGGAATCTGCTAAAGAAACTCATTTTGCAGCTAGTTAAAATCCCCTTTTGAGGACCTTGCAGTATTGAGGGAGAAGGAGCTACCATGTGACTTTTCAGCTCCCTAGCTTTCTGAGGTGATGGCATAGGGATTTGTCTGACCAAGTGTAGATACCTACATTTGGATTGTGAAATGGAAAAGGGACAAAGATCAATCCCTGCTCTGGCAGCCACATTGCACAGACTGGACTGCATCTACACTGTTTTGTCCAGGACAAGACCTGTGCGAAGCAGACACTGATATCAGGTCCAAAGCAGAGCTAAGGAGTGACTTAGAGATTAAGTGATGTGACGATCATGATCTTACTCCTACCCCTCTTTCATTCAGCACCACAGATGTGCCCAGAGTGTCAACATGGAGGCCGGATGAGGAGTTACTAGTTTACACCACACTGATTTTACTCCATGATGAAGTGCAAGGGCAAAAAAATTGTATCTACTTCCTTGGGCTGCAAGGTGGGCTCGGGGAACCTTTCCAAAAGTTGGGCTGTGAGGACTTTAAACTGGAACACAAATTCTGTCAAACTCAAATGTATCCTTCTCCCATCAGCCTCATGTACTGAGCAACCTATTGGACAAAATATCTGGAAAGAAGGCTAATATCAGTAATAACACTAAAAATGCCATGTGTTTACCTGTATGTCAAATTAGTTTTTGACCATTTGAGCTTCCTAGGGAAAAAGTTATATTCCCCCACATCCGGGACACCGCATCTTGGTTTCTGCATCAGCTTGTACGTTTCCTCATCTAATTTGCCTGTCACCTCCAAGCCAAAAAAAGCTTGCATTTCTCGAAGTTTAGATGCCACTGTGTTGGCACTTTTCCTCATTATGCCAGCAGGATTCGGGCGGAGACCATAGTGAGTCCTGAGATAGCGCTAAAAAGGGGAAAAGAAGTAATAAAGCTAGTTTCCAACCAGTTGTAACTACAAAACTTATTATTTATAAAACATGCAAATTAATTATTTTATACTGTACCTCTGCAAACTGAAGGTCTTTCTCTGTGAATTCATGGCTATCTTCAAGGGGAATAGGGATTGTCAGGCAAAATGACAAACCCAAGAAGAAGAAGAAGACAGCTGAAAGTCTTGATTGCATCATGTTGCATTTGTGAAGTCTGAAGCCTTGTTGTTTTTAGAGAGCAGTTACCTTTACTTTTATAGTCCCAACCCAGTGAGTCACCACTTAGGGACAAGTTAGAACTTCCGTGTAGCTGAAAGTAAACATGCTTAGATGGCTACTTTTTCCCTCCTCCCCAACACTGTGGTTTAGGCATTTGTTGTCCCACTGAGGGCTCAGAAACTGTATCCTTGTATAAACACAGTTTGTGAATATTGACATAGGTTGTGGGAAGAAATGGGCAGAAGCAAACTGCACTTTTTGATTATCTTGCAATATCTTACACAGGCAATAACTTTGCAATAACTTACTCTGCTAGAAAAAAATGCATTTGATAGACAATAAAATATATAAAAAACTTCATTATTTTTAAAATAAAATCTGAATCTCTACAGTTGTTACACTAGTTCAACAGCAATTCCTAACAGTTGGAATAGACCATACACACTTCAATTGTTAATAACTGTTGCCTTGGCTAATAAGAAATAACATCATAGAGTATAAATTAGGTTATTAAATTTCCTTGTTTCTGCAAAGAAATATAGCTCTAAAGCATTAACAAAAATTTTACTTCAGAGATCCTTAGTGACTTCAGAATAATTTACAGCTTGAGATGTACTCAAAACCACAGATGCTAAATATCAAGACATAGTTTTGAATATTTAAAGATTTTTTTTATTAGAACTAAAGTATGTCATGTAAAGTGACTAGTTCATATAATTTATCTTCCTCAAAAAAACATGAATTGAATCTACTTTATGAGTGGAACACAGCCACAGATCAATGAGACGGCTACTACTCTGGGAGAGGCAATTACAAGCTACAGGTAGGCAATGAATCAGTGTGTCTAGAATGACATGATTTTGACTTATGAGGTGGATAATAGCATAAATCTGGCATTATAGCAGACATAGATATTATTACACTGCTTCCAAGACTTGTACCATATCATGCACCCTCAAGCATGGTCCAAGGAGAGGTGCTGTTTCTGCTGAATTCACCTTCCTCTTTCATGGGGGCTGTTCCTGTATGGAAAACCTCAGGAAGCTTTTTGGTAGACACTGATACACACTTTCTGGAATACACTGCCCTGCCATGGATGTTGCCTTGTTGACAAAACAGGAAAAGGATAAAAATCAGTGAAGCTGAATGTGTAAAATCTCAGTTTGTTACTCATACAATATTAGCCTTCTGTCATATGATGACAAACAGCAAAAGCAAACAAAGCTGAGAGGAATTTGTTATGTAGGCTATTTCTGCCTCACTGCCCATCTCAGCCAGTGCTAAATATGGTTACACCAGTTAGGGATAAGCAACATCTGTTCAAACAGTTTGTATGTTCTCCTTTTCATTGTCCGTCACTAACACTGAGACCTTTTTACCCAGCAATGGTGGCATAAAGACTGTTACTTATCCCACCTTCTTCAGAAGTGCTCTCCCCTGATGTGCTTCAGGACAAGCATCGAATCCATATTGCCAACGTTCTCACTGCGCTGCACTCCTTGCTAATACAGACTGCCAGATCATGTATATGTCATATTTCTTTCCTTCCAACATTTATGTATTGATGAATGCACTCTGAATTAATGCTGATTAAACACTACTAATCAATGTAGTTATTTAAAGTTAATAGTTTGAACTTTGTATAAATGATGCCATTAGACACAAACCATTGATGATTGGACTCAGCCGCACGTAGGCTCCATAAGGAGTTTGGAAAGCAAGGGGGTTGACTCTGAACTTTGTGACTCAACAAGGATATTCCATACCCTTTTGCGTCTCTGGTCTCTGTGTAAATCATTCTAGCTCAATTCTGACTTGATTTGCCCTTGTATGTTTCTTTCATGTAGTAACTAATAGAGTGAGCCTTGCCATCAAACTTTAAGTCACACTTTTACAAATCCATATTAAAATCTCTTTTGCTAATAACTTTGACAGTGATTCTTTCAGTGATCTAAACCACTCATTCTGTGACATCTTTATACCACTACTCTTTCTCAGCTCTGTTGTTGGAATCTTTGCTTCTGAAATAGGAGAAATTTCCTAAGCATCTGTTACTGCAAAAATGTAATCAGCCCATCACGCTTTATGAGAGAACGATCCCAAGTCATTCTCGGGAATCATGATTCTTAAGTTGCTTCAGGGTTGCTTTAACAAAAATATAGCATAGCTAACTGGTAACTAAAGGTGAAGCCAAGTAATCAGACAATATTTGAATGATATAAATGTACAATAGTATTATTTAGCTAGGTATAAGAGTAAAATTAATGAGCAATTTTAGCCTATTGAACAATGCTCCAAGGAGGTGTGGAGCCCTGTTCTTCAAAATATTTAAGCTGCAGTAGTCATAGCAGTAGTAAATAGAATTGTTTTGCAGGAGGAGAATGGTAGGTTAGGTAGGGAAGAATGATTTTTCACTTTCTACTCTCTGTTTTTTTTACACAGGTGCTCTGAAGTCCTCCAAAGTTCATTCTTTCAAAAGCTTTGTCTTCGGTACCCTTTACAGAGCTGTCCTGAGGTATTTCCAAGGCATATTTGAAAAACTGGAAAAACTAAACTGGGCAGCTTTTCTGGAATCAACTTCTCTTATTAGATTTGTGTAAGAAGAGATGCATAAAACTGAGTGTTTTGCAATTATAAGACAATGAAACAAACAAGTGAAAAGACAGTCCACTGTTTTGAATAGATTCTGCCAGTGAGTAGAAAAACACACAAAGATAAAGAAGGCAGGGAGTGTGTAACTATTTTGTCACACAGGGAGTAAATAAAAATGTTAAAACAGAAACTGATTTCTGAAAGACTGTGTATAGTGAACTGTCTGAGAGTGGACTATGGCCAAATTGTGTTTTCTACACATTCAGTTGATTCCTTTGAGAGCCCTGGCCATATAAATATACACAATCCAGTATATTTGCTTACATGTTTTATTGCTATTTATATTACCCCAGTAGCTAGAAACCTATACTGAGGCACAGATTTTTATCCTCTATACACAAACTGAAGAAACATTGGTGAAGGACTGTACAAACAAGCACATAAAAGGGCCAATGAAAATGAGCAGCATTCCCCCTTTTTCCAAAACAGCCTCGCAAAGGTAACATGCGATTTTTTTTTTTTTAAGGGGAGACAAAAAGCCTTAACAGAGCTGGGAACTAAGTACAGACTTCAGAAGTAGCTGTCTGTTGCCTTAATACGTTGGCTCATTAAAGCCTCAAGCAAATTAAGCTTTTAAAGTTGGTAATGGTAAATGACAACTTAAAGCCTACTAATTCTGGGCAATGTAAGATATAAAATCAATGTCTCAGGGTCAAGTGATGCCACTGTCTAAGTTTAAAAAAAAAAAGGAGTTAAAAACTGAAGAGATGTAAATGAAGGTAAAAGCACTCAGCAGTGGTTCATAGACTGTGTGCTGACCCCAGTGCAAACAAATAAACACAAAAAGTTACATTTTAAAAGCATTGAAAACCACAAAACTGCTGAATATTAAGATTTCAACAAGCACAGCAAAATTTCTGCAGTTCTGGCATCTTGTGGGTGTGGGTAAAGTTAACTGGCCTGATGGTAATTTTCACAGGCACTGCAGAGACCGGAATAATCCAGTCTGGTTTTTCTCCCAAGGAAAAATGGATAAAGAGGGATGGGAAAGATGATGGGAAGAAATGAAGTGCCCTAAAGCAGCATTCAGGTACTAATTGTTTGAAAACAAGAATTGTGCCAACCATATGGTTTCAACATACATTTTGCTACTCCAAATAAATGAAAGCTGTCGTGTTTTGATTTACACTCTATGTTTGGTGCCCAAAATAGCACTAAATGGTGTACATGGGGAATGAATGCTCTGTGACCCTGAAACAGCAGACTTTTCACTTAAGACAAATAAACAAAAGTCATTGGGCCCATTTGTCAACATTTCTTACCACAAGTGGAACGTGTCTGGTGCCTAGGGCTATGCCATCACATTGAAATCAGTTTCCTTTGGCAAGAGGTCCATTGTGCAGCTGCATCAATGGAGTCCCAGAGCAGTTAAAAACAGGCTCTGGCTCTGGCTCTCCCGGTAGGACTCCATCTGTGGGACCTGTTACAAGAAGGGGGTCAAAGACAACCAAGAATGGTTTACCACAGGCATCTTTTTGCTAGCAAATGGCACAGGAATGCTGCTGTTTAACATAAAAAGGAGTCGGGCTGGTGTAACATCTCTTGCCGTCCCAAGCTGGGGTGCCCAGGTGTGTTCAGCAGGGTCCAGAGGCAAGGAAAAGATAAACATGTTTCCAGGAAGCAATGGCTCTTGTTTGAATGAGTCCCTGCAGACCCTGTGGACACTGTGGATAGGCTGCCTTTCTATCTGCCTGCAGCACAGGATGCAGCACAGAACCTGCATGCCCTTGGCAGGACCTGGGGGCTTCTCCACACTGGGAGCTGCTGACCAGCAGCACCTTTCCTCTTATTCATTGAGCTCTAAGGTAAGATTCAGCTGTGGATTAAAAGAACTAAATCTGAGCACCTTCTTGGGTGCTATGTGTCTAAACTCTTCTTATAAACAATGAATTCAATACACTCACTAAACCCTAGACAGCAGTTCAGCTTACACTGAGGTATACACCCTGGGATTACTTCGGTTGCCCACATATAGATACGTAATGTTTGAAGTACGGAGAGCTCTCATCCGTCCTGTGTCATATCTGACAATCTCATGCAGACATCTTGAGTTCCTTCCTTCATCTTAGATGGCACTAGACACCTTTCTTCAGGCTGCTGTGCCGAAGTGTGCGTCCCTCACAGCTGGGCTCTGCTGACTGTGATGGAGCTGGCTGTGGGGGAGCCCCACCACCTGGTGTGAACACAGTTCAATTTAGATGGCCTATTCTAGAACTGAACTTCAGGCCCATTTTCTGCTGGTGCCTGACCAAACCAGGAACCACCATGTTGCAGAGGTTTGTTGTGTTGCTGTGCAAGGTGGCAGCCCTGCAGCTGGATGGCAGTCGGACGCTGTGCACCTCTACCAGGACAGTGCTCCTGCTCGCAGCTGCATCTGGCCTTGGAGGAATAGGGGCTCCCACCTCATGCTGACAGCCAAACTGAAGGAGATAAAATGCCTCAAAGAGGTGCAAGAATCCATGTTTTCTCTGTCCAAACAACTCCTGCACAGGTAGAAACTCAACAGATTCAGGAAAACTGCCCCAGAGAAGTGAGGGTGCCCCAGTGAGCAGCTCTATGCAAGGAAGCAGCTGCAAACCCACAGAGGTCAGATCATGCTCTGCTCCTCCTTACCACTCTGAACAATTTGCAGGACTGGAACTGGCTTCCTGTTTTGGTCTAACTATTCTATATGAGATACCCACACTATCTTCTGCTTCAGGATAAATGTGGGATAGAATCATAGACTGGTTAGGGTTGGAAAGGACTTTAAAGATCATAGAGTTCATCGATGATGCTAAACTCTCTGTTAAACTTGGTAGCTGTTGCCCTTTAATGGCATTTTTTTTTACATGTGCAGTGGTATGTCACTAGATATTGATCTGCTCAAGATCTGCTCATTTGTTGTGCTTCTCACTGCAATCAGGATAGTGCTTCTGTATCCAGGCTGCACTGACTTTTTGAGGAAGATATTTACAGCAGTCGCTGCAATTGAATTTTATTGATTCTTGAAAGAAATAGATGAAAACTGGAAAAAAAAAAAAAGACAAATATTTGAAGAATGTCGGCAGACATTATGTTCTGAGATTGTAGAAGTATTTTATTCTTTCATTATGGTTACATTGTTACTTTGTAAAATGTAGTACTCAATCGTTAAAGTACAATACTCTCCAATTGGGCTCTTTCAGATATTCCACACATGCGGAGTTTAATTCTTGACAGAATGTTTACTTACTTGAAGTTATTTGAAGTTACATGGAATTTTGATTTAACACAGTGATGTAGCAATGTACTTAAATCACAACATAAATCCAAATCTAGCATCTAGCAGACTATAGCAATTGCAACATAGAGCTGAATCACAATATGTGTTTACCAGTCCCTATTATACACTCACTGTAATGACACTGGGTATCAACAGTCCCTGGAAAGTAACACACAGGTTGAATCCAGCACCAGACTCTTGCTCTCTTCAAAGTTCTTTGTTTTTTATACTCAGTGTGGAGCTGAGCCACTTATACACTCCTCCCACACGTACATCCTCCCATGCTGCTCTGGCTAACTTAGGAAAACGTTTTGCAGTCTTGATCAACTCAGGGATGAACATTTACACAGCGCTTGTAGCCTCCAGTCCCATTTGTGTTGAGACAAGCTCAGCTTTCTTTGCAACACCCTTGGCCAGTCCCTCCTTATATTCTCCCATCTCCTCAGAGCCTTCTTCCATTGCAAGGGTTCACTCAGTGTTCAAAGTACAAAATATCCAGTTATCTCTATTGCTAGCAAACTGTAAGCACACAATAAGTCTGTGTCTAGCCAATATAATGTTGCTCCCAATGAGAAGGAGCCAGTCAACATTACATATAATGGAAAATGAAACTCCAGGAATCGAGTTCAAAAATAAAAACTTAATTTTCTGTATTTGTTTTTTGAGACATCCACCACCTTACACTTCCATTTTTAGATCCTGCTGTTTACATCTGCAAACACTCACAAATATATATTTAAAGACTACCTCAGTAGCACTGTAGCTCTCTGACATTAATAATTAGGTATTGGTATCTTTTGATGTATTTTGTTTCTTGTGTCTATCCAGAAATACATATAATACATCTTTGAAACATTTTAATTTTAGTTCTTCCATCATGGCAAAATATGTTCCCTGTCTGTCAACTTACTTTTTTAGTAATATATATAGCAAGTTTATTCTCAAATTTTAAGAACTTTGCTATGAACGGATAGCCATTTCAACATCTTTTTCTAAAAGTTTAGACACTCAGTTGTTTGAGTGAAACATTAATTTTTCATGTTAAATGTCTAAGTGGATTTTGAACTTCAAATGTGTGGCTTCTACACCTTCAGGAAGAACAAATGGCCCCTTTAGGGATGTGAAATAAAAAGTAATGTAATGTCCTCTGAAATGTTTTGGTTCAGACTACTTATTATTTATGAAAATTGGAGCTATCCTTCTGCCTCCACAAGCTCTTTTCTCTGATACATGTTAACACATTTACTATTCATAGTGACAATTCCTCGTAGTTTCTGACTCAGCTTTCTATTGATTACCACTTAAAAGTACTATATCTTCTACACATTTTAAGTAATAACAAATCAGAGTAAGTACCATCATTACTGAATCCAGGCGTTTCAAACTAGTGCTGGTTCTTGTACTTAACCCCAAGAAAGCCTTTGTCATCCTAGGTAATGCAAGAAGAAATGCAGCTGAGGAAAAGGGCAGGTTAATGATGTGGATTTTGTGGAGGGGAGATAAATCCTCTCTTCAGCACCAGTGAAAAATATGAGTCGTGGTCACTGTTCACAAGATAATGTTCTATACTGTGTGAGGTATTACCTGACTTTCCAAATGCATCAATCATTAAAAGTACAGCCTAGTTGAACTGTATTCCTGATGCTTTTTCTTTTTCCAAGTCAATACGTACTGGAATTTCCACCTGAGTGTCATCCCAGATTTCTTTTCAGGATCAAAGCCTCCCATACCTGCATACAAATAGTTCTGAATAACATCAAATGAATTAAAAAAGTTGCATTGAAATCACGCAAAAAAGGCAGCATCACAAACCCTAAGGTCAGGTGCTTGCCCTTCACAGAAATGCATGGAAGAGACTCTTTAAGAGATGCTTACTGTATTTTTTTTTATTTGTAAGGAGATTTAGGAGTAAAACCATACATTTCAAAAACATTTGGGAAAGGAAGTATGATTTTTAAAGTCCTGTTTTTGGCTTGCCAACCATATTAATGGTGTTTATACAGCTGGGCTTTTTAAAAAGCAGTTTCTCAATTCTATTGCAAAAGCTCTTGAGAATAAGGGGGGAAAACTAGATGCCTGATGCATACAGTTTTATAGGAAGTACCACAAGCAAGTGGTGAGCTTAGAATTAAGGTTTGCATTACTGGTAAGAGATTACTAAAGGAGGATTTTAAAAAATTCCTAATGCTAAATAACAAAGTGCATTATGTCAACTATAAAGGTAAGTGGCACAGAAATTAATGTCTCATACTTTTACAGAGAAATATAATATAAAGGTGGCTGTACATTTAATTAAAAAACTCCCTCCCCCATATGGATCAAATACAGGGGAGGCCACTGAGATGATGAAGGCTGGAGCACCTGCCCCGTGAGAAGAGGCTGGGGCAGCTGGGCTTGTTCAACCTGGAGCAGAGATGGCTTCCGGGGACACAGTGGCAGCTCCCAGTGCCTATGGGGAGGTCTTTGAGGAGCTGGAGCCAGGCCTGTCACTGTGGTGGAGGGCACGAGGGTGAGAGACAGTGGGCATTAACTGAAACAAGAGGGGTTCAGCCTGGATATAAGGAGAGACCTTTTCCTCATGCGGACAGTCAGGCAGTAGCACAGGCTGCCCAGAGGCGTTGTGCAGTCTCCGTCCTTGGAGGTTTTCAACCCCCATTCTCTGACATTCTACCCTTTTCATCCTGGCATCTGCTGTGTACATGTCCTTCTGTACTCACTTCCAGAAAAAGATAACAGCTTCCATTCCTCTTTTTCACACGACCTAGCACACAATGACCAGCATTCATTGGAAATACATGGAATGGGGAAAGACGATGAAGTTCTCCCCTACATAGTCCCTGGTAAAATGTACTCAGCCTCCCTGTCATGTGGCTTTAAATACTGAGCACTTAGAACACAGTAGCTGTGGGATGCGAAATGTGAATAAAAGGGAGGAATTTCTGCAGTGGTTTTTTACAAGTTCTTAGAAACTAATTTCTCATCATAATATTCTTACATCTGCTGAAAAGTTCCAGTCATATGTTTCCTAGCCTTGGCATTCAACATCTTCTTTTCTGTACCAGCAAATACCAAGAAGTGTCATCTTTCACCCACTTGCTCTTTCCTCAGCCGGCATGGTGCTCTGATTCTCTGCAGTGACAAAGACCATCTACTAGTAATTCAAGGCAGTTAATGGAGTCAAAGGATTATAGAAAAGTAAAATTAGAAATACTATCCGTTAACAGAAGACTTGCCAAGGTTGTGACCTTTGTTAGAAATGCTTGTTCGGATTCATGCTTGAAAACTAAACTTCAATGGCTTATAGCTTGGAAGGGACCTCTGGAGGTCATCTTATCAAACTCCCCTGCTCAAGCAGGGCCACCTAGATCTGGTTACTGAGAACCATGTCCAGATGACTTTTGACTATCTCCAAGGATGGAGACTCCACAACCTCCCTGGGCAACCTGTGCCAGCGCTCAGCCACTCTCACAGTAAAAAAGTGTTTTCTGATGTTCAGAGGGAACCTCCTGTGTTTCAGTATGTGCCCATGGCCTCTGGTCCTGTCACTGGGCACCACTGAAAGGAGCCTGGCTCCATCCTCGTTGTACCCTCCCTTCAAGTATTTATACACATTGACGAGATCCTCCCTAAGCCTTCTTTTCTCCAGGCTGGACAGTCCCACATGTCTCAGCCTTTCCTCATAGGACATGATCCAGAGCCTTAAACATCTTCATGGCCCTTCTTTGGGCTCTCTCCGGTATGTACATGTCCCTCTTGGACTGGAGAGCCCAGAACTGGACATAGTTTGGCAGGCGTGGCCTCGCCAGTGCTGAATGATCCTATGAGCTTTCTATGGAGTTTCCTATTTCCTAGTGTTCAAGCAGTTTTTAAGTGACTTAAGTTATTTGCTTCACTCCCTCTCTCTGTCATAGTGCCTTTTTAGAACTCCTGCAAAATATCTGAATAAAAACAGTTCTTTCCTAAGAGGTAGGACACCATTAGAAGATGTTGACTCCTCACACACATAATAATATAAACAAGTCCTTTTCTTGCTAAAGAGCACCAGAGGAAGAAAAATCAGACCAGTTCTTTTACCCCTGCAGACAACTTCTCTAGTTATTAGTCAATACCTGAGTAAGGAATCACACAATAGTTTACTTCTCTAAAATATATAAGGAACATACAGTGAAGTCACTGCTTTAACTAGCTTAGCTAGATTTAAAACACCACAACAAAAAAATTGCTTGTTTCAGATAAGACATGCTCAGTCATTTTCTGTGGGCCATCACTGTTGATTTCCACGTAGACTTTAGCTGTCTGAAGACTGCATACAGTGGCTTACTGGGTTTATTTCATTGTCCTAATGAAAATTACCTGAAGGCAGCCATTCCTGTTACCTAAAGATTGTGCTAAATTAATCGGAATTTTTTGTCTAAAATCCAGTACAGACATCTACATTTTGCTCATCTCTATAGTTAACAATCTTCAGATGTTTCACAAACACTAGGCACAATAATCAGCTCCTTCAAATCACTCCCACTGTCATAACTATGTATACATCTCAAAAAATGGTTACCATTCTGTGACTTATATCAGCGACTAACCTCCCAGTAAAGGCTCAGAGTAATTTAATCACCCCAAATTTTCATTTGTCTTTCCCAGCAATTGAAGGTGCACTAATGGGAGACTAGAGGCTCTTGGGAGTCTTCTGCATGTATTTCCTCCAGGTGGGCAAGCATGGTTTTGTTTATTGGAAGATCTAGAAAAAGAAAAAATGTTATCTGTGTAAAAGAATGCACACAAAGTGCAAGCAATGTTCATCTGTCTCATAAATGAGACTTACTGTGTGATGGTTCATACTTGTAGATTCATAACCATTAAAAAACTCACTAAAATGACACAAGGCTTAAGTCAGAATAGATTCTATTCCTCAATATTTTAAAATGGTTAGAGCATCTTATCCTAAGCCAGTTTTTTGTGTTGCAAGTGGTCATGATATCAGCAAGACCATGAGACAGTCAGACCAAGATCTTGGGAACATTTCAAGTCACATACTCCTAAAGTTTCAGTGTCTTCCAGTTTGTTTAATTCATTTTTCATTAGCCAAATGTGAAGTGTAATTTATTATATAAACAGGTTAGAAAATATCTGCCTATAGTCGTGTCAGAATCTTTTAAGTTAACAAAAAATCTGGCACCGTATGTCCTTTGGTTCCCCTAGCACACAATGGAAATTCCTGACTGAAAGCAAACCATGATGAATGTTCACTGGAAGTTTTACAGAGCTTATGCATTAAGTTTTACTATTGTTTTGTTTCTTTTCGATGCAAAATAATTTATAGAACCTGTTCAAAACTGACATGTAAAACCCTGACTATGCAAAATACTGCTGTTACTACCGAATAATGAGACTATTAAAATCTCAAGCTTAGACACATGGTTAGAAATAAGGTATGCGTATTATTGTTTTCTTTTAGCATTGGATAAAGAAAGAAGAACACTGAAGCAGTATCTTTTAGCTTTGTCTAAAAAGCTTAGAAAAATATTACAAAACATCAAGATTTTCTCTGAAGGTTGCTTTCTATAAAGAATTATTTGAAACTGCTCAAATAACTCTGAATTAAACATTTTTTAACACTTCTATTTAGGAAACATCCCATGTATTACCCTCTGATTTAAACCTGGACAAAAAGAATGTGTTGTTTCCATGTTGTATTAATCCAGTTGACTACCAGAAACTGGGTCTTCAGACTGAGAAGGATGTTACAACATGACACATCTAATTTTGGTTATTAGGGGATTTGACTAAGGAGAGTAAATTTCACATCTACGCAGCTGGCAAACTAGGAATTTGAGGTTCAGTCACATCCTAGATGAATGCCCTTGTTGCTGTACTAAAGGGCTGAATCCTCCTGCCTTTGTGTGAGAAGGGAACAATCCAGTATTTAATCCTGTCTCATGGAGTACCTACTTCCCAGGGCAAGAAACACTGATTGTACCATTGAGTACGAATAGTTTCATTCAGTTTATCCATTTAACACAAAAATGATCCATCTAGCTCAGTATGCTGTCTTAGCAGTGTTGATAAGAGATGAGATCTAGGGAGAATACAAGTGTGATGAGTTTTTGACTGATGCTGGCTGCTTTCGTAATCTTCAGCAACAGCAAGTCCCACATATTCACTTACCACTCTGTAAGAGATGTTTTAATTTCTCTATCTTAAAACAGATTCCCCCAGGCCTCATTCAATGCCCCCTAGTTCTAATACTGTACAATTTGGTACATTACATTGATTTCCAAGTAAAAATTTATTCTTGTATAGTTCAACCCCGCACTTATACAACAGGCTGTTTACCTTCCAAATCCAAAAGGCAGAAAGAAAGTGAACTAACTTAACAGAATCAAAACTGACATGATTGTAGATTTTTGCTACTACTGCCTTAGTGGTAGCAAAAAAACAACTGTAGAAGTGCACACTGTCCTCTAACATAACTAAAACATAAGGACTGTTTTACCTTATTATGCAATTTTAGCTGCATTCCTTCATTACCATTTACAGGAAAAGAATAAATAACAGGAGGAAAAGATCAATTTCCCATTCAAAGCTGACATGACAAAAAAAACCCATGCGGCTACACAAACTGTAAGTTAAATTATAGGATATACGATGGGCTGTGCACCAGATAAATGTGTGGGTTTTTTCCTAAAGCTGTGTGAATAACTGATATTTTTGCTGAGTCAGAACAAGAAAAATTAGAAAAAAGAGTGATCTGAAGTTTTTTGTGTTTCTGTTTCTTGTCAGAAGGAAAAAATAATTCATATATTTTTAATAAGAGCTAAAGTTTAAGCAAAACCAGTTGAAAAACCATGGGCAGTGTTAGCAAGTACAGCCATCGGATCCAGGGAAGTGATCCCCTCCTCTCTTTGGCACTTGTGAGACCACATCTGGAGTGGTGTGTCCGGGTTTGGACTCCGTAGTACACGGAAGAGGCTACCCAGATGGGGCTGGAGCACAGGAGGCAGAAGGAGAGGCTGACAAAGCTGGGTTTGTTCATCCTGGAGAACAGAAGGCAAAGGGGAAACTTTACTGCTATCTACCAGTACCTGACTAGAAAATACAGAGAAGATGGAGAGAGACTCTTCCTGGACATGCACAGAGAAAGGACAAAAGGCAATAAACGCCAATTGGAACATGAGAAATTCTACTTCGATATTAGGAAAATTGTCTTTATCATGAGGGAGGTAAAATATTTGAATGGGCTGCCCAGAGAGGTTTGGGATTTTCATCCTTAGAGGTGTTCAAAATTTGAATAGTCAAGTCCCTAAGCAACACGGTCTAATTAAACCTGTTTTGAGCAAGGGATTGCTCAAGGTCCCTTCCAATCTTAAATAACCTATATTTTTTGCAATTCTTTGAAAGATGGCTCTTATTGATCCAGTAGGTCACTGAAAGTTCTTTCAGAAGGAACCTAGGTATCTTAACATCTGAGCAGCTGAGAAGCAACACTCAACACACCGCTCTTCATTTGCTGATTTTTGTGGGTCTACTCTGAATTACGTTCCTTCTGGACAGTTCAGATTTGTGAGCATTTTCAGGTGCACTGAAATTGTATTTTTCAGTGAACAAAATATTTGTCTCAAATGCTTTTTTTACCTCTGAATTTTCTGTTTTCATGGGGCTGAGTCAATGATAAAATTCTACAAATTAGTCTCCTAGCATTAAAATGTTTTGCAAGAATGAGCTGATTAATTCTCAGATATATCTGTTACCTAACTCAGCAGTTTCTTGCAGGGTATGTAGTAAAATTGAGAAAGATTGGTCCCAAATTTAAAAGTTCTATGTCAATTTCAGTGCATTTTGTTCTGTCAGTTTGTTAAGCACCTCAATTTAGTCCTCAAATCTGGGTTAATTAAAATTCAATTGTATGTATATAGAGGAGGATCCTAAAAATATTGGTGAAATCATCAGCAAATATTAATTTACAGACCAGTAATATCTGCAAATTCATTAAAGATGGTTTCAGATTTGAAAGTCCAGATTCGAGTGTATGATGCTCAAATGAAGTTTGCAAACTAGTTCTTGAACCAATAAATCTGACAAAAGAGTATCCTAAAAAAAAAACTGCTAATGGTTTCCCAGTCCAATCTCTATGTGTGTTGGTATTCTGGCTCTAAATAAATATCAAATTGTACCCAAAATACATGTCTTTGGTAGGTTTCTTTGTTTAAATTCTATGCCAGGCACTCCATTGACTCATTTTCTTAGCACATTAATTTGAGAAGGAAAAAAAATATGATAAAGTGGCTAGCTAAAAAGTTTTGAAAATGATGTCTACAAAGGCTTTGTAAGGTGATAAAGTATTCAAAATGGGCTGTTCTTAAATCTTTACTTTTGGAATTTAGATGTGTGAGTGAACACCATAGATACGTGGTATATGAGAGTTATAAAATGCCTATGAACATAAAAAGAGAAGTCAGGTTGTCAAAACTAACATGCAGTTGTGCAGGATTAATTATTATTGTGCCCACATAATCTAAGAGAATTGAAACTGTTCTCCTGCGATTTGATTAAGATTTGGTTGATAGTTACTTGAGTAACATAAAACTATGACTCAAGTCTGAGTCTGAAACTCAGACAGCATTTTCAGATTATTAAAAAATGGAGAGACAATTGAGGCAGGGAATTCCTCTGTCTTGTTTACCTAAGGAATGAAGAACAAGGTGTTTCACAGGCATTTGAAAGGAGAGGTGTTTTCAGTGAGTCACTAGTGGATTTTCCACAACTGCTATTAAATAACAACTAGAAGCATAACAACAAATGACAGAATTTTTAAATGAGCTGCATGTTAAAGAAGGCTCAAATTAATCTCTTCTAAATACTAAGCTTCTCTGTTTGAAGAAATACAGAGCTAAACTTTACCCCGGCACAACAGTGTGTTGTTATTTTCTCAAATCCTTTAGCCAAATGATCCATTTGACATACTACTTTATGAGAGCCCCCTTTTTCAAGTCCATGGGTGTAGACACTGCTCTGAACAACTTCTAAATGTCTTTGTAGAGACACAAAAAATGTGTTAAAAATGGCTGAAATATTTAAGTAATTTATTCACATTAATATTTTCAAACTAGCTATATTGGATATATATGGCAAAATGCAATAAGTTTCTTACTGTTTATGAAAATTTTTCCAGAGTGCCATGACTCTGATAAATAAAGATTTTTCTGATTAAATAAAAGACGTGTTTTCAGATACAGTCATATGTGGACAGTAATACTAATATGATATTTATTCAGATATCCAGGTATTCAGATATTTATTCAGAACCATCTCTCCATGTCATTGGACCAGGTTAATGGTCCTCTCAGTTTGCCCCAAATAACCTTTTTCTTCGAATATTCTATTTAGAGCGAGCATTTTCTGCTTCTACAACAGAATCTGGTGATTCAGCCCTGATATTATCAATCACAGAAGCTGCAGAATACTTTAATCCATACATTCTTTGTTGATAGCAACGAAACTAGAGAGATGTTCGTTTCTTTGAGTAGCTGCTAAGTATCAGGAGCTCTTTGTTAAAAAAGTTTACGCATTGTCTGACTCAGACTGAAATCAAACCAAGCCAAACCAAACCAAGTCATCACAAGGGGTAAAATTACTTGTCAGACATCTTTATAGAGTAGGTGGTTAAATTGCAATGTAATGATCCTTATCTTGACTAACAAGGGGAAGACTTCCAGTGGTAAAATGCTGAACCTCTACAGCTCTAGGCTAAACCCCAAACCTCAGACTCCAGAACAGATCTGTGTACCATTAGAGTGGGCATGGCACAGAGGAGAATGCACAACATATGCTGGAATTATTTACTTCTATTCAATCTGAGTTAATGAAATTTTCTACAGCAGTATTGGAGAGAGAGGTTAATCATGCGTTCCTCGTAATAAAAGCTAATAACCCAACAGTTACAAATAAAACAGTGATTATAGTCCTTAGACTGTAACATCTGAGTAAATGCTTAGTTGCAGAGACAAGGAACTTTCCTAATATATTTTTATCTGCCTTCACAATTACCCCATTTTACATAAATTTGGATTCTAGACAGGCCTGGTGTCTGAAAAATGTACAGATATGCAAAAAGAGAGACCGTGTTTGCTAGACAGTGTCCTGTGATTTTGGCATTAAGAGCACAGGATATTCACATGAAGCAGTGAAAAAAAAAAAAAGATAGGATAACAGTGTATAAAGGAGACTAGGCTACTTCATTTGGGAGGATGATTGTCATGAGACCAAGGGGGAAAGATTTGATGGGATTACTTCTTTATCCTCCTCACATGAAAGATGCTATGAGTTGTCCCAAGTACAGTCCCACACTCAAGCAGAGTTAAGCAAGCAGCAGTCTTGCTAGTGGATGTATTTCTTTTTCCCGCAAAAAAGGAGACATAGAATAAAAGCTGATTTGCAGATGGAAACTTTTTTCTCACATATTCATGTTTTCCCCTCTCTCCATTTCTCTTGAAGGACTAGTTCTAGTTATATAAAATCATGTACATTCTAGTTGTAACTCACTGTGAAGGAGCACGTTAAAAATGAGACTTTCTCTGAGAAAGATATAGCTCAAGAAATTTTGCTTAGATATCTGGGGGTACCTTAATCATTCTCCATTTATAGTAAACAATTGGTAAAAAACCCCCTCCAAAATAGACATAAATAAAACAATCATAACAAAGTACAGTGTAATTGTGTTATCTATCTGAAGCCTCTATGAAGAACAACTAATAAACTTATTCATGTGAAACTATTAAAATTGAAAAGGAAGCAAATTGAGGGAGGAAAGGAAAATGCAGCCCAAAGTTTGGAAAGGTGAAATATCTGTAATCCCAGGTGTCCTGGAGCTGACGGTCTTTATCATGTCACAAAATTAAGTAAAAAGTCTGGTAAATACAACACATGATTCATATCCTGATACTGAACTCAAAACACTTAGAAATAAGTAGAATAAGGAAAAATATTTAATGAAACAGCACACCCTGATTTCTTAGGTACCTTGAACTTGCTTTGTTTTGTCCTCCACTGGAATGAGTTTTTGCATTCCAAGGAAGAAATATTTATTGCCTATTACAAAACAGAGATATTTTAAAACACTGGATAAAGCCCATGTCTCACATACAGCAGTATTCATCACAAATTAATGATAAAGAAAAGAAGTATAACAGACAATTTTAAAACAGCACAGCAGCTGTTAAATGCTACATAGTTCTTATATTGTCAAGCTAGAGATGTACTTACTGGAGCACATTTTATGAATGGTTGCAAGTGCGTGCACAAAGTGCTCTCTCCAGGTCGACAGCTTATGAAGAATCTTGAAAAACATCAGAAGTGTGGATTCAAGTTTAGTATACAGAGCTCATAGTTAAAATCCAAGCGTGCAAGATTAAATGCCCTTTGAAAAGAATGTACCTGTAAATATAGAGATTTGAGCAACGTAAATACTGACATCAAGAATGAGCCTTTGTGGCCAAAGGGAATATAAAACTACTGAGTCAGGTTCGTATGTTGTCCTCAGTCTGTGGCAGCTGGGCCGCAAATATAGATTAATCATCCCACAGCTACTTTGGCTAATAGAAGTGGACATTTTAGCTAAGTCAGAAGTTCTTGCCAGCGGTTACGAATGTTCCAGGACAGATCCTCACAGCCATTCACCAAATGAGGAGAATGATGTCTCCAACAACTGCTCTGTAATACAGAAGCTGATATGTGATGAAGAACTGCATTAAATATTAATGTTTGGCAATGCTCTTGAACTAATGATACTAGCAATGACAGAGATTTTAAATATTTTTTTCTCTATTTGATTACCAGATGATTTAAAAAATATAAGTTACATTTTGAGTCCCCGAGCTTCATTAATGACGGTTATGGAGGACATTTAATTGTTCCAGATATCAGAGGTAATATTTATTTTCAGCAAAAGAAAACACCTCCACATACAATCACTGATACTTGTATTGTTCTAAATCAGTCATGAACAGGAGCCCATAAAGAATTTAAGAAACTTGGTGTTAACACTGATGTCCCTATACATGTGAGTTACAGAACAAGGTCCTGGATGGTTTCAATGGATATCACATGAAAAATTGGAAGTGGAAAAAGGCGATAGTTGGAAATAGGAGGGAGACTTTTCTGAGTGATTAAATTCTACAGAGAATTAGCGTCAACAGCCACACAAGAGAGCCTTTATTGAGTATTAAATAATTTCTCTTTAGATCAGTATTTTGTCTGTTGGATTTCAATAAAAACGTATTCTGTATTTCTGTTGTATCACAGCTCACTACTGTGACGAAACAACAAGGCATTATTAGATACAGATAATCCTTCTTGACAAGTATTGTGTATTAGTCTTTTTATCTTTAATTTCCCATTTGCAATTATAGTACTTGAAGTGGGATCGAGAACTACATTTTCAGATCGGTATCTTGGAAAAAGATATTAGAAAAAAACAGATCATTTACAAACTTGGTTTTGTAACCTTCTGAAATAAAACAGGATAATTCCATCAATCTGTTTGTAATTCTACAAATTTGTTTCTATTAACTGCTTTGGAGTCCTACAGGATAATATCTTCGCCCTCACATGCTGAGGACTTGTTCTTCTGGAACAAAAGGAAAGACCATGATTGTACACCCTGAACAAAGAGATCACAAGATTTTTAGGGCAAGTTAACTCCCAGTGTAATTCCAGCAGTTGCTGCAGAACAGCATCACTGTGGGTTTCCTCCTGTCTGCTGACGATTTTACTATGTGTAGTTATGGAGCGTGACGAGAACAAGAAGCCAATTTGTGGCTTTCCCATTAATTCAGTCTTCATCTTGGGAAGTAAGGAATCAGCAAACTTTATCTTGTTTCTTTGCAGTGCCTAGCGAGGAAGGGGATATCATTAAGCACTTCGGTAAATTCTTCCTTTATTCTAGCTCAATTTTTTTCTACTGAATTGCTTCACTGGTATTAGCAAAAATCTCCAGGATCAACTGAAATGACTGAGAAAGCCATCATCACTGAACATCCTGGCCTTTCCCCTGCACTGTCCTCAGGAAGTGGAAATTATAGCAGCTTTACCAAGTCAGCTGTAAATAAAATATTTGCCTTGAAATAATTCAGCCAGTTAAATAAAGTTATTCAGCTTGTAACTCAAGTAAGACAATTCAACAGCTATGTAACCTGGGCACAAAACAAGGACAAAGTTATGGCCAGTTGCAGGGAAACTCAGGACAGCGTGTACAAAAGGATGCCCTGTGGATTGCACTCTCTATTTGGTATTGTCAACTGTGTTTTTAAAAAAATAACAGTGGGAGAGAATAGTTTGGGATCAGGAGAAAGCATTTTCACCAGGGTAGAGGGGAGACTGTGTCCAGACTAACAGATTTCCAAGCCCAACTTCTCTGCGAAGGGCAAATAATGAAGGCTGGCAGAAGCTTCCAGAAGGCACTGCAGGCACCGAGGAGCATCACAGGGCGTCTGCAGACCCGAGCCAAACCACAGCTATTTGAACGGCTTCCTGGCCGGCCTGTGTGGAATTCTGTGACCCACTTCTTGCAACATCCCAGCACATAAACATACCTCCCTACCTGAGCACTAGACTAATTTCCAAGAAGCTTTTCTTAATTTTGTCGTGATTTCCCCTTTTCTTTCCTCTCTAGTGCTGGCCGGCCTGAGGACCAGTGTGTGGGCCCCTCCCCAGCCCCATTCCTCCTCAGCCTGGCTGATCTCCATCTCAAACACAATGTAAGCAGAAAAGTCAGCTTTCTCACAATTAAAGAGGTATATATTCCTCTCCTATCACTCATCCAAATGCACTTTGATATTTATATTCATACTGTTCTCTCCACAGCACTTTCCCCCAGACAGTAAAGGCCATTCTAAATGAGCCAGCTCCCTGCAGCAGGATCTGGCAGGCTTTCTTTATGGGAGGCCTTGGTGTTTTTCCTCTTGTACAGGGGAACAAGAGACAGCTCTGCTCCTGGAGAGCCTGTGATGGAGAGAGAGGCACCTGGAGATGGGGGGAGGGCCAGGGGCTGCAGCAAGACCCTGTGTCCTGACAGGCACCTCCATCATGGATGCTGAGCAGGGTGCTCCCAAGGTGCTCCCGAGGGGAGCTCGGCAAGAGGAGCACAATGGATGCTCATCCTTGTTTTTTTACGAAGATGTTGTCTTAAAAGGAAATCAGCAAATACAGATTTCTGTAATGAGAGCTAACCGTTCTGTTTTTCATATTAGAATCATTGCGCCAGCTACAGGTAAATCTTGAAAGGAAGCATTATCAGCGATGTTGTCAGCAGGTTTGATTGTGTGCTATAACAAAGCATGAGCTCTAATACCTGACTGCAATGAAAGCTATGCAAAACGAAAACATAAAACCAGTAACACCAATTTCTCTTGTAAAGAATCATGGAAAATGTACTAAACAAGGGAAGTAAATTGCCCATGGAGCCTTTGTGTGTTCTTTCTTATTTTATCTCTATTTTTTTTTTCTTAATTATCTTTTACTGTTGAACACAGGCTGCTTTCTCCAGTCTCCTCCGAGGGTATCTTCAGTCTCCTCTGAGGGAATAGCATTTTTGCTGACACCTGTACTCCAGTTGATAACTTCTAAGCACAATTGATTTCTCAGTAACAGTACCTGGACTTCCAACCAGAGCTAGTTTCTGATTATATATTTCACCAGATAATTAACTTGAATAAATCAGTCATCAACATTGCCTTGGAGGGCCCTCACAGATCCAAAATCACAATTACAGGTAGGCCCTGCATGATGTGGAATAACACTTAGCAAAGGCCTAACCATAATCACATGGCACTGAAGTGAAGATACTGGAGCACATGAGGGACAGGACTGATGAAGCTGCATCACCATGTGGGCACACCTGTGTGGTGTGCTGCTCAGAGCAGAGCAGCATATGTGCCATTCTAGACTGCGTTAATGGAGGAGTATGGCTCTCCTGCATTTTCTGTGCCTTTTGGGAACAGTTTTGTATATAAGGCTGCACAGCAGACATATAATATAGATATGCTTTGGAATCATGTTTTCTGGCCATACCTATGGAGGTACATCAGAAAAGACCAGGAGAGGCAGAGGAAACAGTCACAATTGAGGTCTCAGAAGGCTGGCTTGGAGACAAGAGTGTGGAAGGAAATGCAATGTCAGCATACTCTGGCCTGACACCAGTAAATTGAAATAGTTTATGATCTACTCTCTCTCTGGAGCTGCGCATCCTGTTGTAACTCACCTGGCAGCCCTGCGGCAGGGTCATACCTCTCCAGGAAATGAACCTTCCTCTCCAGAAAATAAACTTCATGTGCTCTCCCCTGTCTTGCTACTATCTGACATCTCAAAATCTTGTCTCACTGCTGCTGTAAGATCAATTCCTAATCTGTGCAGAATAGCTAATACCTCAGTTTGCACGCCGAGCTGACAGTGGGGCATGGAGCAGACACCTGACATTAGACCCTGTACTTCTTTTTCTCCTTCTTAAACATTCTGTAACCCATTAGCAGATTTTTGCGTAACAGCAGTTCTTCTTTGGTTTAAAGTCTGTACAGTATGGGTGCTGTAACAGAGACTTCTGAGTGGCTCTCACTGCTTTTTCCTGTTTTTCAAGCAAAGTGGTTTTTGTTCCTAGAAGCACCACTTTTGCCAAGAATGGTAACCACAAAAATTGCCATTTACACCACAAATTTAGAGGGCACAGACACAAAGTCTCTCACTTGTCAGGGCAGAGAAGAAAAGAAGCTTGAGACCCTGGCTTACCTTAGTGGGGAGGTGACCGGCCGTTTGAGCTAGTGTGGGAAGATTCCACCACAAAGAACATGACACTAGCAGTGGTTTTGCTGCTGCCAGTAAGGACCACAGAGTGCCACAGAACAGAGCATTTCTTGACCTTTTGTTGTTACACACCAAGGTTTAACTGAAAAATACACCTCCCTCCTTCACATAAACTTTGCACAGTTTGAGCATTATAGTGATTACAAACAGCAGAACTGACAGAAGATACTGACCATAATTTGAACCAATAATAAAGAAATCAACTTCGTGGGAAAGAAGAAAAACAAGCCAATATACAAACTATTCCAAGGCAGGAGGAACCACCACATGCTTCCAAATATTTCTTCAAATTTGTGTCATTTTCTGTCCTGTTTAAGATACACAATACTGTTGGGTAAAAAGCAGGTTTGTACAAATATTTCATTGGGGGTTCAGTGCTGCCGTGGTTCTGAGCAGCAGAGCTTGGAAGGTGTCAATGGACCTGCTGAAGATGCTGTGCTTGCAGTAACTCTGACCATGCTGGAGACTGATTTCAAGCCAACCATAATCTGTTTCTTCACCCATTGTATTAAAGCCAAAGGATCCAGCAACTTTATATTCGTTAATCAGTTAAGCACATTTTAGCCCTTCAGCTTTCCACAACATATAAATTGCATTTGTTAAAATCTTCAGAACTGAAGTTACCACTGATCCTTAAAAAACCTGTGAAAGCCTTCATGAGAATACAGGTTACTTTTGGTTTTCTTGTCCAAAGTATTTCCTTCCTTTCTTTTAGTGTCAGATACTTCATCTGACTGCTAAATTTCAGTGAGATCCTACCATACAAACTTCATCCTTTCCACATTTTTAATCTGCTATTTAGCATTCTATAGAAGCATTAGAATTCATTAAAAGGAATTCAGTTATTTAATATAAATCACTAGCTGTTTTTCAGATGAGGTAGAAAGTATCCTTCTGTTGTTTTTCATACAAATTTGAGTAAATAAATATTTATCTACAACTCAGATGTATTAATTTCACAGAACTCTCGTGGTTTCATCCCTACTAAGTTTTACAAGGTTACTTTTAAATGTTTTAGAGATCCTTGGAAGTGAAAATAAAACACCATGATTATAGCTGTCAAGAGAAATTCATTATAATATACTGTTTCATCCACTTATTCATAATTGAAAATGAATATGAAACAAAAGATTCAGATTAAATAAAGCTAAAAATTACTCATAGATCTTATAACCCACCTAGGTTATAAGGTCATTACCTGGCATCAGTACCTACTCTGTATTTTTTGCCACGGCTTTCTTTTCTCTTTCCTGTATAAATAATCAGTTTTATTTTAGAAAGAAAAAAGGGACGAGAGCAGTTGGAATAAGAATAATCATTTTCAGGAAAGCATACCACAATAAAATCAGGGAAGTGGTAGGTGCAATCTTTTGAGAAAATAACCTTAGTCTAACAAAATACTTTGAGTGTAGGACAGTAACCTCTAAGAGAAACAAACAAAGTACATAAACTGTGTAAAGGCAAACTCTTCTGAAGCAAGAGAAAGAGCAAAAGAAGATACCATTATACCTGCAGATACCTGAGAGTAAGAAGGAATTGACTAAGAAGTGGAAACACTCTTAAGTATGACTATAAAGTAACAGCAGTAGCACGCAGGCATAAAATGAGAAAAATTAAGACAGGAAATCACTTTTGATTGTTGAGGGTCACCTAAAGCAACAAGTGTAGACCATACAGTTAAATTAGAAATAAAAGAAAGACAAAGGAAACGTGGCTCTGTTACTTAGCAGGTGATAGAGCCAAGTGGGGAAGTGGGTTATCAGTATATGAACATCATCCGGTGGGAGCACAAGGTTTTCTGACTGAGCCAATGAATTTCATGTAGTCGCCTACCTACCACCCGGGTCTGGTTTTATTCAACATTTTCACCAAAAGCTGAATGGGAGGATGGTGATTATGACAGAATGTGTTACTACATATGCTTACCACATGTCCTGGATGTCTTTCTCTATTAAGGAACTTCACCATCTTTTCCTGTTTGGGTTGTTTGGGGTTTTTTTTACCTTTTTTTTTTTTTTTTTAATATGTGTTTCTTTGCTCTTAAAGGTGTAGAAGCCAATGTATAGTAAATGCTAGAGGTGCTGCAGGATTTGGCAAACTGATGAGAAGATTTAAGTTTCTACATTTTGCAACATATAACAACCAACCAATGATAAGCAGGCTACAGTAGCATCGATGTTGCAGTTACTCCTGGTAAATGCTGTCTTTGTTTTTCTGTGACAGAACCTAAAACATAGTTGGCACAATTTGAATTAATATGAATGTAAATATGAGTAAGGCACTATATGATCTCTGGCCAATAAATGGTATCACATAACTAATGAGAAAAGCAATCATCAAGCAAGTTTTAATTTTACCGGTGACTGTATGCTTCAAACACCAGTTACTCCCAGTCAGGTTCACAAAATACGTGCATTCAGACGAGACAGAATGAGCTAGACGCATCGTACAGAGCTGTTGAACTGAAAGCAGGTCTCAGTGACAATACTGGAAGGGTGACCACAGGCCTCTGGACGCTGCTCCCACCACAGATCTGAAGCCAAAGTTGGGGTCATAGGCAGAAGAGAGACCTGCTGTGTGTCCTCTTGCTAACAGGACTTTCGTTTAACTTGTGAGCAGCCACTATTTCCCCTCCTTCTGTATATTGCAGATTGTGAAAATTCCCTTATTTTGCAATTTCTGAGTATTCTGAAAGGCATTTTAAGGAGGGTCTTACGAAAGATGGACTTTGATTTGTCTAGTTTCTTACATTTTACCAGTCCAGATCGTTCTATACTGCTTCTAAGACAAAACTCTCATAAATTCACTTCGTTCAGGAACATGCGGTTACTCGTGCCAGAATAAACAAATAACTATATAACATGATTGCCCTCAGAAACTCCCACTCACAGTAAAACAATGCTGTTTTGGATCCAGGACCCTTGCATTTGTAAAAGCAGCCATTGGCTTCTGTTTTTTGGCATGCTGAGTAGTAATTGCAGGTCAGCTCTACTTAATGATGATTTCACCATTCTCTCAGTGTACTATAGAAGTTGCTGGTGCTTAGTTTCTTTTTTTTTTAGTTGTAAAGATCCTACATTATAGCTAATATACCAGCAAGAAATAGTGATACTTCATTTAAGGATAAATTTATTTGCTCAGGTGCAACAGAAAATGCAAATATTTAGATGAATCAAACTAGTAACACAAACACTCTAATCTTGTCAGTGGTTTGGGGTCAAAAATATATCAGCAATAAAAAAAATAGTCTTTGGTCTTCCTAGAATTTCAGATTATTTACCACTCATAATACATAGACACTGATTTAGAGTTGTAAATGAGATAACGAAGCTGACAGCTATGCTGCTCAGAGGAAGGTTTGCTAAAGCACACAGTTTTCTGCAGTAGTTTTGCCTTTTATCCTTATGGTGTATTTTGTGATGAATACTATATATAGGATATAATGGTCAGTCCAATGGTCAGTCCTTAATTCATCTTCTTAGATACATTGTGATTCAATTTAATTAATACAAAGGGCAGAAGTAAAAGAGGGAATGTTTTTCTCCTCAATTATCAACTTATAGCATTATTCAATAAATGAGAGTCATACTGAACATTTAATTTCTTATCAGTGGGTATAGCAAACAGATTTTACCTTAGCTTTATCCCATCTGGGCTGAAAGCTTCCATCGTTCAGCCTTTCCCTGGAATTGTCTCTAACCACATACTCAATTTTGAAGCAAGTTCAGGCATTTTATTAAAAACCAAACATTCACTAAATTCTCATCTACAAATAACTGTAAAAATATTAAAATGTGTGTTTACCAATGTCTTTATAGCTGCCCTGTGGTTCTGCCATTAATAAAGTCTGCTCTGCTTTGGGAAACGATTAATGAGGGCCCAGAAAGATCTAATGTGTTGTTCTGATTGCAGGATTTACTTCTTTGGCTGTAACACTTCTGGATGGAAATAAAGAACACAGTTTTGATCCCAGCTGTTCCCAGAGTTAGTTTATTTTGTGTAAAGTTGGTAGTCAACACAATGCCCATATCTGAAAAAGAATAAATATTATGAATGTGTTACTAAGAGCAATTTGAGTGTCATCACAGCTATATAGTCATGCAAGAGGATGGGGTCCCTCTCTATGAGCTTCACAAATTCAAAGTCTGATCCTGTCCTTCATAGTCCTTGATGTACCCACATTGATATCATTTGAGTTTCCACGTCCCAAAAGGACAAACAGGCAAAGGATGAGGGGACAGACTACTTCTACAAAGTAGAAGAAGTGATAATAGAAACAGTTATTTTACATATTCAAGTCAGGTAATAAGAAAATTGATGACACATCCAACAAAAAAGGGAATGAGGAGTAAAATGAGCAGTAAACCTTGAATTCTGACTGTTTATCCCCAAAAAAGAGAGCTGTGACTTTGCTACACCTTGGAATTCAGAAGAAAAGTATTTTTCCAATTAGAGATGGAGAGACAAACCAGTCATTAAATGCTGTTATAAACGTTCTGGGATGGCCTGCCAAGCTCCAACAAACATTGAAACCAGGAGGTTGTCACATGGCTTTGTGATGAGTTGAATGATACAAAGCAGGAATTACTCTAACGTGGAACATTGATTAGTGCCCATTACTTAACACAGAAAGGTAACAGCATAATATAACTGTAGTCCTTTTACAATCTAGAGCTAATTTTGTCTGTTCATTGCTCTGATTTGTGCTTCAGAATAGCCCTGTCTCTAAAAGCAGAAAGAAAACATGAACTGCAGTGGTTGCAGTCTAGAAGAGCTCTTCATTGAGTGACTGTGAATAGTAAACACAGGGCTAGACAGAAACTCCCTGACTGCAAATCAGAGTCCAGCCCAGTTGCCTGCCAAGACAGGTGAGTGGTTTTACCTCAGTTTGTCTTTGCCAACCCATTCTCTTCACAAACCGTACCTGGAGATACAGAGACTTGAATGTGCTACACTTGAGTCAATGCTCTTCTCTGCCAGCAAAGAGGTAGCCCTCTGCTAGAATCATAAATGGAAATCATAATAAGAGATGAGGAGGACTATTGCCATGAGTCATCTGATCATTCTGCTAGACAACTCACGATTATTACTTAGTGTGCCCAAATTAGAGTTTTGTGCCAAGTAGTTTTTAGGAAGCCTGAGCTTTGTAGAATTTTCTCTGGAAAAATAACATATTTATTTTCCTTTTGAGCTTTAATTTTCAACTGCATAATATAACTGTCAATTACACCTACGCCAATCACTTGTAAAATGTTCAAATATCCTCATTCTTCTCAATGGCATGAAAATCAGCTGATTATCCAGCTCTGACCAAAATTTGTGTTTTTGGATGGATACTCCAGGCCTCAGGATACATAGATGACAAGGATAACTGAACAGTGACATATGTACTAAAAACTAGTGCAACACCTAGATCAGCTCACACAGGAACGCATCCAGGCGGGCTTTGAATGTCTCCAGAGAAGGAGACTCCACAACCTCTCTGGGCAGCCTGTTCCACTGCTCTGTCACCCTCACTGTAAAGAAGTTTTTTTTATCATATTCAAGTGGAACCTCCTATGTTCCAGCTTGAACCCATTGCCCCTTGTCCTATCACTGGATGTCACAGAGAAGAGCCTGGCTCCATCCTCCTGACACTCACCCTTTACATATTTATAAACATCAATAAGGTCACCCTCTTTTCCAAGCTAAAGAGACCCAGCTCCCTCAGCCTTTCCTCATAAGGGAGATGCTCCATTCCCTTATATTCCAGATGCGGTCTCACCAGGGCAGAGTAGAGGGGGAGGAGAACGTCTCTCGACCTACTGACCACCCCCCTTCTGATACACCCCAGGATGCCATTGGCTTTCTTGGCCACGAGGGCACAGTGCTGGCTCATGGTCATCCTGACCCCCAGGTCAGGATGGTCACCAGGTCACCAGGACCTCCAGGTCCCTCTCCCCTACACTACTCTCCAACAGGTCAGTACCCAACTTATACTGGAACCTGGTGTTGTTCTTGCCCAGATGCAAGACTCTACACTTGCTCTTGTTAAATTGCATTAAATTTTTTCCCAGCCCAAATCTCCAGCCTGTCTAGGTCTTGCTGAATGGAAGCACAGTCTTCTGGTGTGTCAGCCACTCCTCCCAGTTTCGTTATCATCAGCAAACTTGCTAAGGGTGCACTCTATTCCCTCATCCAAGTCGTTGATGAATATATTGAATAGCACTGGTCCCAGTACCGAACCCTGGGGGACTCCACTAGATACAGGCCTCCAACTAGACTCCATCCCATTCACCACAACTCTCTGGCTTCTTTTCTCCAGGCAGTTCACAATCCATCTCACTACCCAATCATCCAGATCACACTTCCTCGGTTTAGCCGCAAGGATACTGTGGGAGACGGTGTCAAATGCATTACTGAAATCGAGATAGACCACATGTTATAGAATGAAGACCTGACTAGGCCTTGAGGCCTTAGCGTAACTACTGTGAATTAATTTGTTTGCTGCTTAGCTGAAGCTCTCAGCTATAGTCCTGTGTACAGCCCCAGCCCATAATCACGAGCATGGTTACCTAAGCTGCTTAGCACACAGAATATCTTTGAAGTTAGACCTTTCAGTGGTAGACAGATGACCTATAGAAATCGGACGTCAACAGGTGGAACAATAGATAATAATGATTATCCTCAACCCCGCAACCCCTGATGACCATTTGTTCTGCAAGCAAGACAGAAGTTCGTCAATCACCTAGGAGAAAGGAAAACTGCAAGTCCGAGAACGACAAATGGAAAGAAGAATGGGAACATGCTGAATATTTATAAAATTCCATGAAAATATACCTATGTCACAATCCCCTCTCTGTAATCCTATATAAGTGAGACTGTGATGATGTTAGATTGTCACTTTCTGAGGAGATGACCCAACGCTGCTGTTCCTGCTAACTCTCCTGAAGAAAGCCACAACTCAGAGGTACCCAAAAGAGTTCGAGTCTCTTTTAACACCACATCTACCGCTTTACCATCATCTATCCACCTAGTAATGTCCTCATAAAAGGCTATCAGGTTGGTCAAGCATGACTTCCCCTTATTTAAGCCATGTTGGCTGCCTCTAATGACCTTCTTATCCCTGATATGCCTAGAGACAGCATCAAGAACAAGTTGTTTCATTGCCTTTCCAGGGATGGAGGTGAGGCTGACCAGTCTACATCTACTCGGGTCCTCCTTCTTGCCCTTTTTGAAGACTGGAGTGACACTCGCTTTTTTCCAGTCCTCAGGCAACTCCCCTGTTCCCCACGTTACCAAAGATGATGGAGACTGATATAGCAATGACTTCTGCCATCTCCCTCAGTACCCGCGGGTTCATCCCATCAGGACCGATGGATTTATGGATGTCTAGATTACTTAACAGGTCCTTAACCCAGTCTTCATCTACCAAGGCAAACTCCTCCTTTGTCCCAACTTCCTCTGGGGCTTCAGGGGTACGGGACTCCTCAGGACAGCCTCCGGCAGTATAGACAGAGACAAAGAAGGCATTCAGTAACTCTGCCTTCTCTGTATCTTCTGTCACCAGAGCACCCACCTCATTGATCAGTGGGCCTACATTGCCTCTGGTGTTAGTTTTATCTGCAATGTGTTTGAAGAAGCCCTTTCTATTGTCCTTGACCCCTCTAGCAAGGTTTAATTCTAAGGAGGCCTTAGCTTTCCTAGTTGCCTCCCTTCACAATCACAGAAACTAGACTTAAAAATGCATGATTAAATTTCTGGTCCCTTTTATTTTCAGACCATTAGGATTTCTTAGTGTGATTTTTTTTTTATTATATTTTATTCAGTCTATTTTTAAAAGTTTCAAAGTTGCTTCTATGACTCCCCTTGGGAGACTGTTTCTTAGTCTAAAAAATCTCACATGAGGAACATTTTTGCTAATGTGTCTTAAAATAATGCAACTCTAATTTGTGGTTCTTAATAATAATAAAGAATGCTTCATTACGGCTGCTTTTGCACTTCAAGCTTATTACTGGAATATTTATTCTCTATAATAAGGAATTCAGTCACCTAAACTCTTCTAGATTTGGTCTGTCTTCTCTTAAGCCTCGAGCCTGCAAACATTTCATATATGTATAGTGAGGCTACATGTGTATAAAACTACGCTCATTCTAAAATCTTTAGTGGCCCAGAGCTAGAACTGTCAGGAAAAAAGTACATTATTATTGTACCGTTGTTCTATTACACTATACAGCTATGTTACTCAAACACTTTATAAACATACATAGGAAGTGTTTATATATTATAGCTCGGGAAAGGGAATTGTGCTCAAGAAAGACAATACCACGATTAATAAACTCTGGGGCTAAGTTCCAGGTCTAATCAACTGCATCAGTCTGCTCTTTCCAATGAGAATTTTGTTGAAGAATTAATCTCTGGGATTTATCACATTTTGATCACGAACAGTTGCAGCAACATGTTCTATGAGACCTTATGCTGGTCTCATACGTAACCAAGGTGAGGGTTAGACTTTTAGATGACAGTAGACACGGATGATTGCCGAGGAAAAGGAGAAAAAAAAAGTCTGATTATAAAATCCACTTGAGCAGCTTTACATGTATGAACTGTTCTGTTCAGTTCCTAACCCATAAATACCCCGTGCCATTTGGGAGGTTGTGGGGTGTCTGAGGCAGAGCAGCCCAGCACGCTGCCCTGTTCACACTGGCCCTGCCCTGTCCTGGTGTAGCAGCTACAGGCCAGGCGAGGCTCCTCGCAGCACCTGAAGTGACTCTGCGGAGCCTGTTTCCAGACACCTGAACCCTGCTCTGTGCAGCCAGCTGTGATCAACCTGTCCTCGCACGGAGCCAGAGCGCTTCTAGGTGTTACAAATGGGATTAAAATAAGCATTTAGTGCATTTTCCCCAGGTTACAAGTCCTATCTGCCAGTTTCCTGTATATCCACGGGATATTAGGCTGCAAGACAGCCCAAGGGGCACTAGGTCAGTATGTTAAACACCTGAATTGCTCCCCTGTGTTGAGGCTTCAGTTATCTGTCTCCACCCTCATGCTGAGCTCCACCTCGCTCTGTCCCAGCCCTGAGAGTAAGGAGGATGCCCGGGAAGGTGGGGTGGGACAGGACAGTGAGGGACCACAAGGTGACCACAGCCCCGGGTGAGAGGCTGTCCCCACACAGAGAGGGGTGACACCAAGCTCTCCATGTCAGCCATTATCCCCATGGGCCTGTTATGGGGCTTGTCCATCCCACTGTGTTTGAAAAAGGCTGAAGAGCAATGACCCTTTTTCCCTGGGTAGCCAACAGCTCAGTCTTCTGTCAGCCCTGGATCCTCCCGGTGACGTGGTGGCCGTGTCACAGTGGGTAGAATGTTGGTGGTGGCCGTGTCACAGGGGTTGTGGCACAGTTGCCAAGGACAGGTCACCAGCTGAGCAGTGACCAGCCCAGACTGGAGGCGAAGAGCGGGTGAGGGAGGGCTGAGGCGAGAGGGCAGGGAGGAGGGCAGGGAGGGGAGGGCAGGGCTGCTGCGACCAGGCAGGGAGGCAGGGGGGTGCCTGTGGCGCGACAGATGGTGGCTGCTCCTCCTTTGTCTTCCAGAGACGGAGGATCACACAAGGCCAGGAACAGACCATGGCACATTCCTGTCGTCAGACACACAGCCAGAGAGATTCACTGCCCTCTACAGGGACACTGACACAAAGTTAAGGCATCAAAAGAGTCTGGCAGAGCCTGAGGCAGGGGTTGCCCATGGTGAGCAGGGTGGCTGCGCCCTTTGCTGGTTATCCTGCCTTTTGCAGCCACGAGGTGAGACAGGAGCAGGAGCAGACGATGACACGTTCCCGTCCTCGGACACACAGCCAGATAAGTTTCCAAACTTCTGCAGAGATGCTGACACAAAGATAAGTCATCAAAAGTGACAGCAGCTTTTAGCACCAGCCTGGTGATGCAGCGGCACTGCCAGAGTAGTCTTTGCCTGTTGGTGGCCCATGCCATCATGGAATGGCTGTCTCCTGGCTGGAAGGGAGATGTGTATCCCAGCCTTAGCCTGAGGCTGGGATAGACCTGGACAGACATTGCCCACGGTTGCAAGGGTGGCTGCCCCTTTGTTTGTTGATCTTATCATGCCATTTGCAGCCACGACCACGGAGAGGGACAGGGCAAGACCACCGCACACTCCCGTCCTCACCCAAACAGCCAGAGAAATTTCAAACCTTCTGAAGGGACTCTGACACAGAGTTAACTCATTGACACTATGGCAGATCCCAGGCAGTGATTGCCCGTGGCAAGAAGGGTTCGCTGCTCCCTTTGTTGATACTATCCTGCCTTTTGCAGCCACAAAGTGAGACAGGAACAGGAGCAGATGATGGCACGCTCCCGTCCTCAGCCACACAGCCAGAAAGGTTTGCAGCCTTCTGCAGAGACACTGACAAAAAATTAAGTCATTAAAAGTGTGGCAGATCCTGGGGCCTGAATTGCCCATGGTGAGCAGGGTGGCTGCTCCCTGTGCTCTTTGTCCTGCCTTTTTCAGACACGTGGTGAGACAGGAACAGGAGCAGACGGTGGCATGCTCCCAACCTCAGCCACACAGCCAGAGAAGTTTCCAACCTTTTGCAGGGACACTGACACAAAGATAAGTCATCAATAATGACAGCAGCTTTTGGGACAGCCCTGATGGTGCAGTGGCACTGGCAGAGTGGTGTTTGGCTGGTGGTGGCCCATGCTACCATGGGATGGGTGTCTCCTGGCTGTCAGGGAGATGTGGGACTGACAGCCTTGGCCTGAGACTGGGACAGCTCTGGACAGACGTTGCCTGTGGTTGCAAGGGTGGCTGCCCCTTTGTTTGTTGATGCTATCCTGCCGTTTGGAGCCACGAGCACAGACAGGGAGAGGGCAAGACAAATGCACACTCTCGTCCTCAGCCACACAGCCAGAGAATATTTCCAACCTTCTGCAGGGACACTGACATAAAGTTACAGTCATTGCGATTGGGGCAGATCCCGGGGCAGAGATTCCCCATGGCGAGCAGGGTTCGCTGCTCCCTTTGTTGATACTATCCTGCCTTTTGCAGCTGCGAAATGAGACAGGAACAGGAGCAGATGATGGCATGCTCCCATCCTCAGCCAAAAAGCATAAAGGTTTGCAGCCTTCTGCAGGGACACTGACGAAAAGTTAAGTCATTAAAAGTGTGGCGCATCCTGGGGCAAGAATTGCCCATGGTGAGCAGGGATGGCTACTCCCTTTGCTGTTTGTCCTGCCTTTTGCAGACACAAGGTGAGACAGGAACATGAGCAGATGATGGCATGCTCCCATCCTCAGCCACACAGCCAGAGAAGTTTCCAGCCTTCTGCAGGGACACTGACACAGAGATAAGTCATCAAAAATCACAGCAGCTTTTGCACCAGCCTGGTGGTGCAGTGGAACTGGCAGAACGGGCTTTTGTCTGTTGGTGGCCCATGCCACCATGGAATGGCTGTCTCCTGGCTGCCAGGGAGGTGTGGGACTGACAGCCTTGGCCTGAGGCTGGAAGAAGCCTGGATAGACGTTGCCCACGGTTGCAAGTGTAGCTGCGCCTTTGTTTGTTGATACTATCCTGCCATTTGCAGACATGAGCACAGACGGAAACAGCGAGATCATGGCACACTCCCGTCCTCAGCCACACAGCCAGAGAAATTTCCAACGTTCTGCAGGGACACTGACATAAAGTTAGGTCATTGAGACTGTGGCAGATCCCAGGCAGTGATTGCCCGTGGCAAGAAGGGTTCGCTGCTCCCTTTGTTGATACTATCCTGCCTTTTGCAGCCACAAAGTGAGACAGGAACAGGAGCAGATGATGGCATGCTTCCGTCTTCAGCCACACAACCAGAAAGGTTTGCAGCCTTCTGCAGAGACACTGACAAAAAATTAAGTCATTAAAAGTGTGGCAGATCCTGGGGCCTGGATTGCCCATGGTGAGCAGGGTGGCTGCTCCCTGTGCTCTTTGTCCTGCCTTTTTCAGACACATGGTGAGACAGGAACAGGAGGAGATGATGGCATGCTCCCATCCTCAGCCACACAGCCAGAGAAGTTTCCAACCTTTTGCAGGGACACTGACACAAAGATAAGTCATCAAAAATGACAGCAGCTTTTGGCACCAGCCTGTTGGTGCAGTAGAACTGGCAGAGTGGTGTTTGGCTGGTGGTGGCCCATGCTACCATGGGATGGGTGTTTCCTGGCTGTCAGGGAGATGTGGGACTGACAGCCTTGGCCTGAGACTGGGACAGCTCTGGACAGAGGTTGCCTGTGTTTGTAAGGGTGGCGGCCCCTTTGTTTGTTGATCCTATCATGCCGTTTGGAGACAGGAGCACAGACAGGGACAGGGCGAGACCATGGCACACTCCCGTCCTCAGCCACAGAGCCAGAGAAATTTCCAACCTTCTGCAGGGACACTGAAAAAAAGTTAAGTCATTAAGAGTGTTGTTGATCCTGGGATATGGATTGCTCATGGTGACCAGGGCTTTATGCTCCCTCTGTTGATTTTCCTGACTTTTGCAGACTCGAGGTGAGAGAGGAACAGGAGCAAATCAATCCATGCTTCCGTCCTCAGCCCCGCAGCCATAGAAGTTTCCAACCTCCTGCAGGAACACTGACAAAAAGTTAAGTCATTAAGAGTGTGGCAGGTCCTGGGGCAGGGATTGCTCATGGTGAGCAGGGGTGGCTGCTACCCGTGCTCTTTGTCCTGCCTTTTGCAGACACGTGGTGACACAGGAAAAACAGCAGATCATGGTATGCTCCCATCCATGGCCACTCAGCCAGAGATCTTTCCAACCTTCTGCAGGGACACTGACACAAATATAGCACATCAAAAATGACAGCAGCTTTTGGCACCAGCCTGGTAGTGCAGTGGCACTGGCAGAATGGGCGTTTTGCTGCTGATGGCCCTTGCCACCATGGGATGGGTGTCTCCTGGCTGCCAGGGAGGTGTGGGACTGACAGCCTTGTCCTGAGGCTGGGAGAGTGCTGGAGAGATGTTGCCCATGGTTGCAAGGGTGGCTGCCCCTTTGTTTGTTGATCCTATCATGTCGTTTGCAGCCAGGAACACAGAGAGGTACAGGGCCAGACCATGGCACACTCGGGTCCTCACCCACAGAGCCAGAGAAATTTCCAACCTTCTGCAGGGACACTGACATAAAGTTAAATCATTCAGACTGTGGCAGATCCCAGGCAGTGATTGTCTGTGGCGAGCAGGGTTCGCTGCTCCCTTTGTTGATACTATCCTGCCTTTTGCAGCCACGAAGTGAGACAGGAACAGGAGCAGACTATGGCATGCTCCCATCCTCAGCCACAAAGCCAGAAAGGTTTGCAGCCTTCTGCAGGGACTCTGACAAAAGTTAAGTCATTAAGAGTGTGGCAGGTCCTGGGGCAGGAGCTGCCCATGGTGAGCAGGGGTGGCTGCTCCATTTGCTGTTTGTCCTGCCTTTTGCAGACACGAGTCGAGACAGGAACAGGAGCAGACGATGGCATGCTCCCATCCTCAGCCACACAGCCAGAAAGGTTTGCAACCTTGTGCAGGGACACTGTAAAAAAGTTAAGTCATCAGAAATGACAGCAGCTTTTGGCACCAGCCTGGTAGTGCAGTGGCACTGGCAGAATGGGCGTTTTGCTGCTGATGGCCCTTGCCACCATGGGATGGGTGTCTCCTGGCTACCAGGGAGGTGTGGGACTGACAGCCTTGGCCTGAGACTGGTAGAGCCCTGGACAGACGTTGCCCGTCGTTGCAAGGGTGGCGGCCCCTTTGTTTGTTGATCCTATCATGCGGTTTGGAGCCATGAGCACAGACAGGGACAGGGTGAGACGAATGCACACTCCCGACCTCAGCCACACAGCCAGAGAATATTTCCAACCTCCTGCAGGGACAGTGACATAAAGTTAAGTCACAGAGACTGTGGCAGATCCCAGGCAGTGACTGCCTGTGGCAGGCAGGGTTCGCTGCTCCCTTTGTTGATACTATCCTGCCTTTTACAGCCACGAAGAGAGACAGGTACAAGAGCAGATGATGACACGTTCCTGTCCTCAGCCACACAGCCAGAAAGGTTTGCAACCTTCTACAGGGACTCTGACAAAAGTTAAGTCATTAAGAGTGTGGCACATCCTGGGGCAGGGATTGCTCATGGTGACCGGAGCTGGCTAATCCCTCTGTTGATTATCCTGCCTTTTGCAGACACGAGGTGAGAGAGGAACAGGAGCAGATGATGGCATGCTCCCGTCCTCAGCCACACAGCCAGAGAAGTTTTCCAAACTTCTGCAGGGACACTGACAAAAAGTTAAGTCATTAAGAGTGTGGCAGATCCTGGGGCAGGGATTGCCCATGGTGAGCAGGGTTCGCTGCTCCCTGTGCTCTTTGTCCTGCCTTTTGCAGCCACGAAGTGAGACAGGAACAGGAGCAGATGATGGCATGCTCCCGTCCTCAGCCACACAGCCAGAAAGGTTTGCAGCCTTCTGCAGGGACACTGACGAAAATTTAAGTAATTAAAAGTGTGGCACATCCTGGGGCAGGGATTGCCCATGGTGAGCAGGGGTGGCTGCTCCCTGTGCTCTTTGTCCTGCCTTTTGCAGCCACGAGGTGAGACAGGAACAGGAGCAGATGATGGCATGCTCCCGTCCTCAGCCACACAGCCAGAAAGGTTTGCAGCCTTCTACAGGGACACTGACAAAAAGTTAAGTCATTAAGAGTGTGGCAGGTCCTGGGGCAGGGGTTGCTCATGGTGAGCAGGGCTGGCTAATCCCTCTGATGATTATCCTGACTTTTGCAGACACGTGGCGAAACAGGGACAGGAGCAGATGATGGCATGCTCCTGTCCTCAGCCACACAGCCAGAGAAGTTTCCAGCCTTCTGCAGGGACACTGACATAAAGATAAGTCATCAGAAATGAAAGCAGCTTTTGGCTCCAGCCTTGCAGTGCAGTGGCACTGGCAGAATGGGCGTTTGGATGGTGGTGGCCCTTGCCACCATGGGATGGGTGTCTCCTGGCTGGCAGGGAGATGTGGGACTGACAGCCTTGGCCTGAGACTGGTAGATCCCTGGACAGACGTTGCCCGTCGTTGCAAGGGTGGCTGCCCCTTTGTTTGTTGATCCTATTCTGCCGTTTGGAGCCACGAGCACAGACAGGGGCAGCGTGAGACCAATGCACACTCCCGTCCTCAGCCACACAGCCAGAGAAAATTTCCAACCTTCTGCAGGGACACTGACATAAAGTTAAGTCACTGAGACTGTGGCAGATCCCAGGCAGTGATTGCCCGTGGCAAGCAGGGTTCACTGCTCCATTTGTTGATACTATCCTGCCTTTTGCAGCCACGAGGTGAGACAGGAACAGGAGCGGATGAGGGCACGCTCCCGTCCTCAGCCACACAGCCAGAAAGGTTTGCAGCCTTCTGTAGGGACACTGACAAAAAGTTAAGTCATTAAGAGTGTGGCAGGACCTGGGGCAGGGGTTGCCCATGGTGAGCAGGGGTGGCTGCTCCCTGTGCTCTTTGTCCTGCCTTTTGCAGCCACGAGATGAGACAGGAACAGGAGCAGACGATGGCATGCTCCCATCCTCAGCCACACAGACAGAGAAGTTTCCAACCTTCTGCAGGGACATTGACACAAAGATAAGTCATCAAAAATGACAGCAGCTTTTGGCACCAGCCTGGTTGTTTCAGTGGAACTTGAAGAGTGGTGTTTGGCTGGTGGTGGCCCTTGCCACCATGGGCTGGGTGTCTCCTGGCTGCCAGGGAGGTGTGGGACTGACAGCCTTGGCCTGAGACTGGTAGAGCCCTGGACAGACGTTGCCCATGGTTACAAGGGTGGCGGCCCCTTTGTTTGTTGATCCTATCCTGCCATTTGCAGCCAGGAGCACAGACAGGGACAGGGTGAGATCAATGCACACTCCCGTCCTCAGCCAAACAGCCAGAAAGGTTTGCAGCTTTCCTCAGAGACACTGACAAAAAGTTAAGTCATTAAGAGTGTGGCACATCCTGGGGCAGGGATTGCTCATGGTGAGCAGGGCTGGCTAATCCCTCTGTTGATTATCCTGCCTTTTGCAGACACATTGTGAGACAGGAACATGAGCAGATGATGGCATGCTCCCGTCCTCAGCCACACAGCCAGAAAGTTTTGCAGCCTTCTACAGGGACTCTGACAAAAGTTAAGTCATTAAGAGTGTGGCAGGTCCTGGGGCAGGGGTTGCCCATGGTGACCAGGGGTGGCTGCTCCCTGTGCTCTTTGTCCTGCCTTTTGCAGACACGTGGTGAGACAGGGACAGGAGCAGATGATGGCATGCTCCCATCCTCAGCCACACAGCCAGAGAAGTGTCCAACCTTCTGCAGGGACACTGACACAAAGATAAGTCATCAAAAATGACAGCAGCTTTTGGCACCAGCCTGTTGGTGCAGTAGAACTGGGAGAGTGGTGTTTGGTTGGTGGTGGCCCATGCTACCATGGGATAGGTGTCTCCTGGCTGCCAGGGAGGTGTGGGACTGACAGCCTTGGCCTGAGACTGGTAGAGCCCTGGACAGACGTTGCCCGTCTTTGCAAAGGTGGCTGCCCCTTTGTTTGTTGATCCTATTCTGCCGTTTGGAGCCATGAGCACAGACAGGGACAGGGTGAGACCAATGCACACTCTCGTCCTCAGCCACACAGCCAGAAAGGTTTGCAACCTTCTGCAGGGACAGTGACAAAAAGTTAAGTCTTTAAGAGTGTGGCACATCCTGGGGCAGGGATTGCTCATGGTGAGCAGGGGTGGCTGCTACCTTTGCTGTTTGTCCTGTCTTTTGCAGACACGAGGTGAGAGAGGAACATGAGCAGATGATGGCATGCTCCGTCCTCAGGCACACAGCCAGAAAGGTTTGCAGCCTCCTGTAGGGACACTGACAAAAAGTTAAGTCATTAAGAGTGTGGCAGATCCTGGGGCAGGGATTGCACATGGTGAGCAGGGGTGGCTGATCCCTGTGCTCTTTGTCCTGCCTTTTGGAGACACGAGGCGAGACAGGAACAGGAGCAGATGATGGCATGCTCCCATCCTCAGCCACACAGCCAGAAAGCTTTGCAACCTTCTGCAGGAACACTGACAAAAAGTTAAGTCATTAAGAGTGTGGCACATCCTGGGGCAGGGGTTGCTCATGGTGACCAGGGCTGGCTAATCCCTCTGTTGATTATCCTGCCTTTTGCAGCCACGAGGTGAGACAGGAACAGGAGCAGATGATGGCATGCTCCCGTCCTCAGCCAAACAGCCAGAAAGGTTTGCAGCCTTCTTCAGGGACACTGGCGAAAAGTTAAGTCATTAAAAGTGTGCCAGATCCTGGGGCAGGGATTGCTCATGGTGAGCAGGGCTGGCTAATCCCTCTGTTGATTATCCTGCCTTTTGCAGCCACGAGGTGAGACAGGAACATGAGCAGATGATGGCACGCTCCCGTCCTCAGCCACACAGCCAGAAAGGTTTCCAGCCTTCTTCAGGGACACTGACAAAAAGTTAAGTCATTAAGAGTGTGGCAGATCCTGGGGCAGGGATTGCCCATGGTGAGCAGGGGTGGCTGCTCCCTGTGTTGATTATCCTGCCTTTTGCAGACACGAGGTGAGACAGGAACAGGAGCAGATGATGGCATGCTCCCGTCCTCAGCCACACAGCCAGAAAGGTTTGCAGCCTTCTACAGGGACTCTGACAAAAGTTAAGTCATTAAGAGTGTGGCAGGTCCTGGGGCAGGGATTGCCCATGGTGACCAGGGGTGGCTGCTCCCTGTGCTCTTTGTCCTGCCTTTTGCAGACACGTGGTGAGACAGGGACAGGGGCAGATGATGGCATGCTCCCATCCTCAGCCAAAAAGCCAGAGAAGTTTCCAACCTTCTGCAGGGACACTGACACAAAGATAAGTCATCAAAAATGACAGCAGCTTTTGGCTCCAGCCCGGTAGTGCAGTGGCACTGGCAGAATGGGTGTTTGGCTGGTGGTGGCCCTTGCCACCATGGGCTGGGTGTCTCCTGGCTGCCAGGGAGGTGTGGGACTGACAGCCTTGGCCTGAGACTGGTAGAGCCCTGGACAGACGTTGCCCGTCGTTGCAAGGGTGGCTGCCCCTTTGTTTGTTGATCCTATTCTGCCGTTTGGAGCCATGAGCACAGACAGGGACAGGGTGAGACCAATGCACACTCCCGTCCTCAGACACAGCCAGAAAGGTTCCAACCTTCTGCAGGGACTCTGACATAAAGTTAAGTCATTGAGACTGTGGCAGATCCCGGGGCAGTGATTGCCTGTGGCGAGCAGGGTTCGCTGCTTCATTTGTTGATACTATCCTGCCTTTGGCAGCCACAAAGTGAGACAGGAACAGGAGCAGATGATGGCACGCCCCCGCCCTCAGCCAAACTACCAGAAAGGTTTGCAGCCTTCTACAGGTACTCTGACAAAAGTAAAGTCATTAAGAGTGTGGCAGGTCCTGGGGCAGGGTTGCCCAGGGTGAGCAGGGGTGGCTG
>WKFP01014242.1:13460-32165 GCA_011057875.1 Pterocles orientalis
TAAAAAGATTTTTTTTTTCTGAAGCGAACAGCTAACTGGGTCAAAATTAATATACTACCTGACTTGTCTGAGTAAAACATTAGTTACATGCACAAATAACTGCATGGTTTTCATAGAGGAAGGGGGGTTGGGACTGGATGATCTTAAAGGTCCTTTCCAACCCAAACCATTCTGTGATTCTATGAAGGATTTCATGAAACACCAGCAATTTTTGCCCAAGATTTAGGCTCTGACTAATATCTTACATTTTAAACTTTTTTACCCCACTAGTTTCAATCTACTAATTGATATGAAACAGCAAATGAAGATAGAAGATTTTTAAAAGAAATGAAATAATTCCCATTTGTAAACAAAAGTATTTATAGCTCACAGGCATGCAGGGCATGTAAATACCCCAGGCGGAATTTCAAGGCTCTCCAAGTGGTTTTTTTCTACCATTTGGACGATTTTCTTTTTGCTGCTGCTGTACACAGAATGGAAATCTTAGTCCCATACTACACCACTCAGCTTCCTACATATACACAAAGAAAGGTACACAAAGGGATGGGGTTTTCTTATTGTATGGTGTTTGAATTAATACACACACCTGTTGGCAATTTTAAAAATAAATATTGCTATATGTTCTTTCACCATGGCAACATAAACAAAAAGGTGGAAGTGAAAATATTTTTCAAGAACATCTCCCAGAACTATTGCATGTTTTTTATCATTCTGAATTTCGATATACACGGTTACTGGCTTGTCTGTCATCTGTGCCGAGTACATTTACACGTAAAGCAGGCAAGGTTGTTTAATCTTATCTATTTCTAATTAGTGCTGAACTAGAACTACAGACTTTCTGGGGACCTCGTGTCTACCAACATCACAGGTGAAGTTGAAAATTCTCGGTTAAACACAGAGGTTAATCTGAAAAAAAGTTAGCACATGTGTTTTAATATTAAATAATGGCCTTTTTTTGTACCTGGGAAAATACCAAGGGACTTGTTCCTTTAGTAATGTCCCTATTAACCATTTCTTTATCAGCACAAAGGACTCCTATCAGTTTCTCCTAGCTTCTCTGGGTGGCAGTAGGCTGTGAGATAGGTGTGTTACCTCAACTGGTGGATCTCGTATCTCCTGAACTGGTTGGATGTCCCTGAAAACCCTGTGCCCTGGGTCACCACCGTGATCTTCTGTAATTCTTGGTAACTTTCATCTGTGCCAGTCCTGGAGCAGAGCTACCCTCCATGGGCAGGAATGCCGTTCTTCTGGGAAGGAAACTATGTGGGCAGCCACTGGTGTAGCTGGGAAAGAGAGGAGGGACCTTTATCCTTAAAACATGCTGCCATTCACTGCTGATGGTGCAACACGAGCCACGAGGGTACACTGTGAAATGGAAAAATGTTGTTTGCATTAAGTAAGAAACCTGCAGAAACTTTTGACTTTGCAGCTCTGGTTTTAAATTAACGCCTCTTTGAGAAGAGCACTGTGTAATTTCTTCAAGTACAGTTTTACATGCTGAATATTGTTGTAACAATGCTGAATGCCATAGCTATCATTGCCACTTAAATGTATTGTGGAAAACATGAACATGCATTTATTTGTATAACGCAGCCTTGGTTGTTATCGTGGCCTTGACCGCATCCTGATTTAAAAGGTCAGTGCTTGTCATACCTCTCGTTGCAAACAAGGCCAGAGTTCTTATCAATCTGTGCTGTGAAGACCAAGTTGTTGCCAGGTTTGTTGAATGGTTTCAGGTTATTATAATTGTACTTAGCCTTGTGTTGCTATCAGTGTTAAAATTACTGTTATGTGTGTTCCTTACACATGGTTTTGTTGTTGCTGGTGAAAAATGTGAAAATTGTTCAACTCTTTTTTTTTTTTTTTACGTACCTCCATTTTGTGCTGAAATAAATGGGGTATGCATGTACCATAAAATCACAGAACGGTTTGGGTTGGAAGGGACCTTAAAGTTCATCCAATTCCAACCCCCTGCCATGGGCAGGGACACTCTCCACTAGCCCAGGTTGCCCAAAGCCTCATCCAGCCTGGCCTTGAACCCCTCCAGGGATGGGGCATCCACAGCTGCTCTGGGCAACCTGGGCCACTGCCTCACCACCCTCACAGTGAAAAATATCTTCTTGGTATCTAATCCAGATCTACTTTCTTTCATATTAAAGCCATTACCCCTTGTCCTATCTCTACATGCCCTTGTAAAGAGTGAATAGATGTGTGTTTGTGTATATACTTTATATAGAGGTAGATAGATAGATAGATAGATAGATAGATAGATAGATAGACAGATAGATAGATAGAGAGATAGAGATAGATATATATATTAAAAAGTATGCTTTGGGGATTGAGAAAAAATTACAAGTTTTTGAAGACTAAGGTTACTTATGATACATATATTTTAGGCTTAGATACTTTAATTGAAAGCATATTGAAAAGATAAATCACTGTATGGATATTTGCATTTTTCTGAACAAGTTAAGGGTCCAAAAGGAATATGTCAAGTCTTTATATCATCATATCATGTATCAAGGGCCTTCACTATGGTATCACCAAGGTTTTTAATGAAAAGATTCGAGAGAAAGGCCTTTTCTTTAATAAGATGGTTGGATATACCTGTATGTGTGTATATATGTTATGGAATATGTGATTACATACAGAGGGAGTATTTTTATGTGTCATTGCCATATTTTTGGATGCTTGAAATCAGATATCAGATGTGATTATGTGAATAGCTTATTGTAGATGTGAACAACACGCAGACAGGACTCTAAGTGTCCTTTTCAGATTAGTTAAGTATCGCAAATCCGCTTAATTTAACAGGACATACAGATATCATACCTTCAGAAAATCAGATAATGGATTTTAGATGTTTGCCTTTAGACCCATCAAATGACAAAAGTCATCGATTAGATAAAATTCTTTGTGAACTGCTGCGAATCCAGACCTGACTCCTCAGATCCACTCATTCTGGGCATGCGCCGCAGTGAGCAGACAGGCGTGGTAGCCTCTGCTTCTATTTAACCGGTGGTTCCTCTGTGCATTAAAAAAAAATAATCTGAAGCTATATTTCTAGCTCCACCTCTCTGATAATTTAACCATTTCCTGTGCTGTAAAATGCTTTAGTATGGTATATTTACAGCGAACAGAAAAAAAAAAGTGAAACTGTGCTTTCGGATATAGAGCAGCAATTCTGATTTTGTGTCTTCTCTGTGATAACTGCTTTCTCACGTGTGACAGAACTGTAGCTTTTCAACTATATGCAAGCTTTCCAACATTGTTAACGTGGAACCCATGAAATGAGGAGATTGGCTTTAAAATCTTAGTTTAAATGTTTTTATTCCTTATGGAGAAGTTGAGATGGGAACGTCTAAGTTTCCCTCTGGTTCTCTGTAAGCTGCTTATAACCACACTGGAGAGAATTCACAAATAAATCTTGTGATTTTCAGGTAATCACTCGCTTCCATGAGCTGAGCCCTTCAATAAAATACCAAATGTCAGAAGACTCTCAATAAAGTCAAGAAAGTTAGAAATGTTGACATATGCAATAGCTGAAACACTCGGCTGTGTGTGCTGCCCTTATTTAATATGGTAGGAAATCTCCGTGGGGGTTGTTGGTTTGGACATACATATGCACAGCTTATTCATCTCCGAGAACATCTCCCACAAGGCTGACACATGAAGCTTGTTGCTTCATCATACCGTTCCTAAAGCAGTTTCCATCAGAAATACTGTTTTTCTGGGGTTTTTACAGAGTAAATATTTTCTGGAGTAGACATCAATGTTGCATTAAGGCTTCTCTTAGACAAGGTCTCCGTTACTCATAGTTTACGCTTGCACACGATGATCTTCTCGTAATGGGAAAGGCAATTGTTCACCAAACTGTACCTATCTGTTAAATTCTGAGCCGAGACCGAGGCTCTGTCTGAAGTGTATTTTTATTGAAAATGAAGTTTCTAAAAGCTGTACACCTGTTTCAAATCTGTTGTGTTTTTGGCTACCTGCAGATACTTGGCTGTGTAGTAAGACAAAGGAGAAGCTGATGTCACAAATTACAACTTTCTAGTTTCTAAAACTTGTCTTCAACGTCAGAAGCTTTGAAAAGCCTTTTATCTTTCAGATATTTGTCAGCCATCGTGAAATCTTTCTGCTTCAGAAATTGTGACGGCAAAAAACAGAAGAGAGATTCATGTTGAGGGAAGGCACAGATAAAAAGGCAGAAAGCGCTTTAAGAAAAGCAGGTCTGAGACAAGCTGTTTCAGTCCCGTGCTCAGCCAAGTGGCTATGCTCCCTGACCTCCCAGCGATTAGACTTTTGAATAGAACTGATAATTTTGAGGAGGTAAAACGATGTTCCGTTTCTTTGTTAGGTGATATTTGAGGGATATGATTTAGCTGGGAAGTATTGGATATGGTTGGACTGGATGATCTTCTAGGTCTTTTCCTACCTTATAGTTCTGTGATTCTATGATTCTGTGAAACATTAGTATTAAAACATGAAAAGCCCATAAGTTTCTTTGACTTTTGTGGCATCCTTTTTTGCAACTCACCATCACAAAATCTGAAGAAAGTAGTAGCAGAAAATGAAAAGTTACGTCTCTGCAAAAGTAAACTTTTTCAAAATCCAAAGATCTTGACCTGTAATGCTCTGTATTCACGAAAGGCCATCCATCTTCAAGTGCTTTTAGTATTGGCCTCGAATTTTCAAATTGTCACCTCATTAAGATGTTATCTAAAATACTTTTCAGAGATACAGGATACATTGCCCACGAGAGACTTGCTAGATTTATCTACTTGATCGTATCGAACCAGAAAATGTTTCCCTGTCTCTCAGAAAAACAAACGGTGAATCTCTCGACCAGCAGCAGAACTAAGGGAGAGCATCGCTCGAGTGTGCCGGTGGAGCTCAGAAGAGCTGCGGTGCTCCCTCCTCCCTCAGATCCTCAGCAGGGTGTAACTCTTAGCACTGCCATTCCTAGGTTAGCTTACAGTTTCTGAAGATCTGTTCCACTGACTCAATTTAGATTTCAGTGTCGCTATAAAAGCACAGCCGTTTCTGTACCAATATTTTTCTGATGTATCTCAGGAACAGTAGGTCAGACAGCGAATCTGTAGCCCAGGACACTGGTGTGGGTCAGAATTTAACCTGTTTGTTACTGAAGAGCTGCCTGAACCGTATACTGAAACAAATGCAGCTGTAGGTGTACAGTAGGAATTTAAATTATCGCTCTTTTGTGGGTGTTTTTCTTCTTTGTTTAAGACATTTTCATTTTCATTTTGTAGCCAAGCACCAAGTCGTACTCGCAGAGTGGCAGGCACTCGGTATCGGTAGAGGTTCAAATGCAGCGGCAGCGGCAAGAAGAAAGAGAGAGTTTCCAACAAGCTCAGCGGCAGTACAGCTCGTTACCCAGGTATGGCGACTGTCTGAAGCTGCTCGGTGTGCGTGAGCCTGGAGCTAATTTCATTTGTGGAAGGAAAATGATGTACTTAGTGCAGACACTTTTGTTTACCATTGATATAAGGTGGAAGGTATTTAGTGTGGAAACAGCGTAAAATTTCTTAAGTGAGAGCATGTGGTAGATGTTTATTTTAGGAGGATTGCTTCAAAGCTGATTTCAGTGGGATTTGATGACATTCAGCATCCAACAGAATTGAGACATTAAAACAAAGCTATTCTTTGTGGGACACCATCCAGTTTAATTTTCTGCAATTACAAAAGCCTCCTGAGCATGACATGGGTTTGTCCCCTTTTGACATCTCAGAGTATTTTTTTTTCTGTTGCCTATTTCATTACTGGATAGAAATATTATCTTTGTGATGCTGATACAGAGAAAAAACTTAAAAGGAAAAAAAAAAATCAGGACCTAAACCAAAAGAAATGGAACTGAGAAACTCTGTCCAAAATATCAGGGGCCTCCAAGTTTCCAGTATATACATTTCTTCTAAGTTGATGGGTCATTAGCAATGGAATACCAAAAATTAACACACTTTTTGTCTAAACAAATCTGTATTTTAAAAAATCTTTTTTTTTTTAAATTAGCTATTCAAGCAAAATGTCTTTTACCTGGTAGTTAGCTTTTAGAATTAATAGACATTTGCCCAGGTTGTACCGTATTTTTATATATCAGTGGCAATGGTTGAATGGACAATCCTTTACACCGGAGGTTGGTGTCAATTTCCCTTCATTCTAGTTGTTTCTTCCAATGAGGTTGTATTATTTTTTGTGCCCTATGGGGAAATGTGTGGAAAATATATTTTTGTGACAACATGTGTTTTGCCAAGTGCATCATAACTCTTTTTTTGAAACAAGTAGAGGTTTCATACTCAAAGTTATCTGATCATGAACTCTTATCTTACCAACATCTTTGAAAATGTAACAGATCTCTCGGATTTTCACATGCTATAACACATTTTAGTGTAGAATTTTTCTGTTAAGTTTGGAAGGCAGGAAAGGAAAACGTAAAGTTACCGTGTTTTCTTGGATAGTTAGTTTGTAATTTTGAAAATCTTTGTATTCCCTTTGCTTCTTATCTCCACCTTTCTTCTGAAGTGACCGCACATATTAATGCCGTATTGTTTTTCATGACAAATTCTCTTTCAGGTTTGATAGCCTAAGCAATGCACAGACTGAGTGGAAGAGCGTGGATGCTAGTTAAGTTGAGGGCATTATTTTTAGTTTTAAAACTGTGATTCTTAAAACTCACTTCCCCTGTTCTGCGCAATCACTGGTAGAATTTAAAAGTTGGAAGTCAGTTGTAATGCAGTTCCAGTGACAGAAATTAAAGCCTATAAGGAGAAAATTAATCTGCAAGAAATTTGGAAAACAATGGTTTGGGGTGATAGAAATGCTTGTTTTGAAAAGAGTGACTGGGAGCTTCACTCAATGTGGTTTTCAACATAAGAAATGACTAGCAAGCTAGCAACGCGTGTTGCTGAGTAATTAATAACATAATGACTTTGCTTTAGCACTCTATTTGAGCTGTGCTGAGAGCAGACAGAATTTCAGGACCTTGGGCTAAAGTTGAGTGCTGTAAATGTTACGATACTCGTAACTGGGACATCCAGTTCTACAGCTTTACAAACTGTTCATCACTGTGTCTGATCTTTAAAGAAATCTTACTTTTACTCTGAAGCTTAGGTCCCAAGCTTAATATTGCAGCTATGGCTTTGTGTACTGGCTTACTTTTTGGGCTTTGTTGCTTCTCATCTTGTATAGTCTCCAGGGGCCTCCTTTTTTTTCGCGTTGTACGTTTAAATCATTAGTACCGAAGGCAAATAAACTCTTGAGTCAATTTTAAAGGATCTTCCCAGAAAGACAGTGAAAGTGGGCCAACTAATTTTGAAGAAGTACCAGAAAACAGTCAGTAAATTAAATCAGTTCAACTAGTCATCCTCCCGTCCCATGTGAAACTGTAAAAGCAACGTTTAACTCCAAGCTAATTTTCTAGTACTTAAGATTTATCTTACTCCAGATCAGAAACCTGACAGTTTCGTAGCCTACAGAGGTTCATTCAATTTGTTCTTGTTCCAGGGAGTGATAAAACATGGCTCAGAAACATAATTTCTTTGGCAAAGTTGGATATGTGAATACCAAGAACAGCTATAAAAATTTGCATAAGAATTTACATTATGTTGTAATTTATGCTGTAATATCTTACATTCATCTTGAATAATGATTTTCATCCAGAGGTCTCTAAATCTATTGTGAAATAAGGTGGATATGGTCATTTTCAAGTTATATGTATGGAAGGAAGATTGCAAAAACATGGGGTGACTTGTTACTTTTACTAATGGTATGAAAATTCTCCAGGTCTCCTCTCTCCCCACTGCATATTCATTGGATGAGGCCACATTGAATCGTGTGTGTTGACGTGAAAAACCAAGCCACATATAAACAACTAAATGATTTTCTTATTGATTAATGTCGCAATATATTTTGGTTTACTGTTTGATTCTCATATGCTAATTTTAATCTCAAAGTGGGTATCTCTTTTGCTGCAGTACAAAATTGTTTTACTTTATCATCACCAATCTTATTTTAAATTCAAAAAAGCATCTAGCAGCTTGATAGTAAATTAAAGCTATTTCAAACCATAATCTGTCTTCAAAATAATATGATGACTTATTGTGAAAAGAGATACGGATTTGTAATTCCTATATGTATTTGATTTATTTATCTACCCCATGAAGCCAAAAAATGTGCAGGAAAGGTTATCTCTGCCTCTTCTTTCATGAAATCTATAGCAAACTGGGAAACAGTCCTGATAGCGCAAAATTCCTTAGTTCTGGAAATGGGAGGAGGAAACTCGTTTATGCAACTACCTATCACTGATGATCTTTATCTGCTGACTTCTGCAGTGTTAGAGCAAGTGATTTAAAGATCTGCCTGTTGCCTTTGTAATCAAGTGTGAGTCTAGATTCGAACCTTTCATGAATTATTTTACAAGTGCTAGCTGTTGGTTTCTTAGGAAGCACAGCAATGTGTATGGCCTAGTCTGCAACTAGGAAATCGTAGCACTTTTTTTCTTAAGAACACACTGGTTGGGTGTAGCCCTGGATGGGTTTTCATGCCATACTACCCCTGGAAAGGCCTAGAGATACAGTTCAACTCAGTAGGAAATGTCGTCCCAACAAAAGAGGCAAGATGCCTCTTTGAGGCAGAAGGGAACATGACTTCTGAAGAATGCTCTAGCTGGGGGAAACGTGGTGGCATTGCAGAAACACCCTTCTTTCCAGGGATCTTAGACAATGACAGTAGAAGAGAAACCAGAACATTTGTCTTAAGAACTTCTTCCATTTTTCTTTCCAGGCAAAGCAGAAAAAATGCCAGTTCTGTATCTCAAGACTCCTGGGAGCAGAGCTATTCCCCTGGTGAAGGGTTCCAGACTGCAAAGGAAAATCCCAGATATTCCAGCTACCAAGGATCGAGGAATGGCTACATGGGGGGACATGGCTTCAATGCCAGGGTAATGCTAGAAACACAAGAACTGCTCCGCCAAGAGCAGAGGCGGAAAGAACAACAACTGAAAAAAAAAACTTCTTCTGAAGGGCCTAGCAACTATGACTCATATAAGAAAATTCAGGACCCTAATTATACCCCTCCTAAAGGTCCCTTCAGGCAAGATGTACCGCCTTCACCATCTCAGGTAGCGAGGCTGAACAGATTGCAAACACCAGAAAAGGGAAGACCATTTTATTCTTGAGGTGAAGAAAATGAAGATCAACTTACCATGCAATAAGGAACATTTTCATACAAAGACTTATATTTTGAAAACTTTTTAAACTGATGGTACTAAGGAATATATCCGTTGTCTGTTTCAGTGCCTTTAAAATTATGGGCAAAGCATTGGTGGGCCTTATGTCTTTGCCGTTGTGTCTCAAGTGTTGAATCCCTGGAAGGATGTTCCACTGTTTGACAATCATAGCGGAAGTAATTCCCCCCCGGGTACCAACTCCGTAGCCCAGTCCAGTAGCTGTCAATGGCTTGTTACTAGGATTTGTTGTAATGTATTTTACTTTGCAGTGACTTATTACATCACCGTGCAGCTTTGTGGCACAAAATTAATGAATTTGAGGTTGAAGGAAGCATTGGCGTGTCCTTTTTTGTTTCTCTCAGATCAGGAGGAGGGTTACGTATCACTCTTGAATGGACAAGGCTTAGCTCTACCCTGGATCACAGTCGCAGTTCTAGGATGTTTTATGGTGGAGTCATTACCAGTCTTTGTTGATCAATATTTAAGTGTCTATATGCTGAAAACCTATCCTTCTCCTACTATGCACATATGCACTCTTTTTCTCTCTCTTTCCCCACTCTGAGCTTATTAAAAAAGCCGTTATCCTGACTCATGAGGAAAACAATATTAAGCTTTCAGTTATCCTGAGACTCCTGTTACAATTGCCTCATAATCTTAATACACAGTCCATTACAAATTAAATAACTGGAGAAATGCTATTTATACAGTCACAGTCAAGCCCTTGATAAGTGTATTTTACTGTTTTATTAAAGATGGGAAATGATGAACAAACATACGACTGAGTTCTGCTTTGCTTTACTTCTGGATGAATTTGGTCATATGGCACATGGCTAGGAAGAGAACTAGGCATCGTCGCATGGTCATCTGATAGACAATTATCTTTGGGCACATTTTGGAGATAACAAAGCAAGAGCAGAAGAAATCAAAGTTTTTCCTTCGATCAAAATCTGAAAAAGAAAACAATTTTTTTTTGCAATTTGTGAAGCTTTGTGGACAATGGCCTTGTGCTTCTGTGTACTGTATTGCATTGTGATGCTACTTTAAAAATAAACCTTTGAGTATAGGAACGAGAGATAAGTGGAGACAAACTGTTACACATCATCCTGAAAACATGTCAGTATCCGAAAATAACTGAGCAAAAAAGATTGCTCTAGCAGTGAGTAATATTTGAATGTGCATATGGGATATGAGAATTTCTTTTGCAGCAGCTGTTTTTTATGTTTGTTGATCTGAACTTTATGTATTGTAAAAAATATAGCTGGGTTGCTGAAGTGCCTGCAAATCCTGATGTGAAAAGGCTTGAAAATGGATCTCGACATATTGTGTACAAAAAGGAAAGAGAGAAAGCAAGAAAGAAAATCATGTATTGCGTGATTTAAAAAAAAAAAAAGTATTTTTTTTTACAGGCACATTTTATTTTTGCGCCAACTTGTTTCTAGAATATATGTGAAATATCAGCACACATATCTGTGTCTTTTATGCCTGTTTGTTAATGGTTTTTGTTGTTAATAATGTACCCCATGTTTAAAAGTTGTTACTAGTGTAAGCACAGTGACTTTGGATGACAACAGCTCTTTTACGCAGAATTTACACAACTGTGTAAAACGGCTTTCCGTGTACATATGAAATTTAGAATAAAAGGCTGTTTCCATTCTTGTCTTGGTATTGCATGTAGACCTTTATGAGAACTGCAGGCATTGAGTTTAAAAAATATTTCACAGATGTTGTTTTATCCTATTGCTGATGGTTTCTGTGTGTCTTTCTGTGAGCTCCCATAAACATTGGGGGGGATTTACAGTCCAGCTGAACACCTGAAGATACCCTCACAGGGGAAAAAGCACTCAGGCTAACGTCCTATGTTATTTTAGGCCATACCTGTGACATCTGAAAGGTTCATTCTTAAGAATAACCTCTGTGGTGAAGATCTTTCTGGCCATAGTGTGGAGTCCTCTCCCCGAGGAGAGTGCCGGCAGGAGCAGGCTCTGGCCAGGTCCGGGCACGGGTGAGGAAGCTCCCTCTGCCCCGAGTGTGTTTTGGGCTCTGCTGGGAGCTCTTCACGGGAATGTTGACACGGTGAAGAACAGGAGAAGGCAGATGTGTGAATAAAGCAATATTTACAGTGCCAGTGGTGCTCTGTTTCCCCCATTAGCACTGGAGCCATGTCTGGTTTTCTCCCTCTCCCCCTCATTCCTCCGTTTGTTGGGCACTGCAGGAACGTCAATCATAATTCCGTGTATGCGTGGCATCAGGCTGTTGCTATGGCAATAATAGTGTCAAATTATTCGCTGTGACTTTAGTGTGGGATCTCAAGGGGAAGAGTAACAGGGGCTGCGAGGTGGACGTGCAGCTTTGGGTGCCCAGATGAACTGAAGGCATGACTCTAGAAAAGACCTAAATTGTAGTGGCTTGCAGTTGTGAGTGGGGAAATAATTGCATTTGCAGTTTTGCAGGCTTTGCTGTCTCATCTCCTGACTGCCTTCCCGGATCACATAGTTTGATGTTTCTATGGAATTATTTGGACAGGCAAATAATTGCTAGCACTAAAAAAAATGCATCCACGGGGATGGAAAACAGGTTGAAGTCCTTTTCAAAATAAGGTCTTTGATAAACTGTTGTAGGAAAAAGGGCATATGTTTGGAAAAGTCTGAAGTACAGGATGTTTGGTGTGTGAGGATGGCATATGTTAAAGTTTACCCTCCTATGAAACTCCTCTTCAAGGTGTTAACAATTTGCCATAATTAGATGTGTTCATGAAAGAAGGCAGATGTTCTCTTTGGGTCGTGCCTGTGTTATGTTAGTAAAGAATAACGTCTGTTTCTGGCTTCGTCATCCTGTCTTCTTCCTGACATAGCGTAGACAGGATTTCTAATATTAACTCCCAGAAGTTGCAAAGGGCGATAAGGAAGTGGGAGGGAGATATTTTAATAGAAAATGACCTTTAGTTCTGCATAGTGAATAGATTCAGAAGTTAATTGAGCTAACTACATTACTGCAGTAATTTGTTTGTGGACGCATTACCGTTATGAGATTAACTCTAACATTAGTGTATTGGAGAATGGTCACAGGACAGACTGTAAGGCAGCTTACAACATCGAGGAGTGGGTGTAAAGCTTATATTTTTCTCTGTTGAAACCCTAAAAAAAAAAATCTGCAAAGCCAGCTTTTTTTTTAATCAAAATAATTTGTTAATGCTATTGAAATTCCATGGTAAATTTTGATATTACTAATGCAGAAGACTGCTGCCTTTCTGAAAAAATCTGCTCCCCTCTTCTTATAGGGCCTCCTTGGAAACAAGAGTGCAGCCCTTGGGAGTTACTGCACAGGCCAGATAGTTTAATATATGTCTCTGAGAACTCTGCCATCAAAAACAGCAAAAAATGGCGTAGAGCCCAGCTGAGCACGGTTGGAAAGTACAATTGCCATTTATTGCTGGCAAACAGCAGGAAGAACAACAAAACAAAATTTAAACCCATCATGACCAGAGATATATGGGCGGCCTTTCAAAGCTGTGCTGATGTTTCGCTCACGTTCACCCTGTTTACGAGTGTCTGTAACACTGCATTTAGCTGCGCCGGGTCTGTTGAGAAGGGAAGAAACCTTGGCCAGACAAGGAGGGGATGCGCCAGATCAGCAGTGTTGGCTAAACACGGGATATTCTTGAGTAACTCAAACCTTTGAACTTGCGTTGTTGAGACTTAAAGGGAATTTGGCTATTGCGCGTCCTGGCTTGCAAGTCTATTTTCAAAATATTTCCTAATTCTATTTGCTGTGCCTGACTGTTTCTACATCTTTCTCTCCCGCGTCCTCAGTCTGGTTCACAGGAGTTGTGAGGAATCTGTCAGGAATGCAAACGCAGAAAAAAAGCTCATCTATTTTTTATGCTGCTGTTGTGCCACCACACCCTGGCCTTCCGGACTCGATTTAAAGTTCAGCCTTAACTTGGCAGAGGAAGAGCGAGGGTCAAAAATCCAGGATGGAGAACTGGCTTCATGCAAGTAGGTTGTGTGTGTGTGTACGTGAGAGAGAGGCACAGATTGGATTAATTTGCCTTTAATTCATGTCCAGCTTCAAACCCTCTTCACAATATCTTGTAGCATTTCTTCCAAGTTTTTTTCCATCTGTGCAGAAACCAGCTGATTATTTGATGCACATGGTTTCATGCCCTCTTGTGTATCTCTTCTCTTTTGTACATCTTTCCTATTTTGTATCACACTCGCTCTTTCACATCTGCTGATTAATTCTGTTGCGTTTGTTTCTCTAGGTGACATGCGATTCATTCTTTGCCTAGGCTGCTTCTTGCCGGTGATTGATATTTCTCGCTTAGCTTTGGAAACTTATTTTAATATTTTTCTGTCCTTGGGAGTAGTGTTAACTTTTATAATTTAATCACATTTTAAAAATTGAGACTGGAAGCTTGAGTTGGGATTACAGAAAAGCAGACTAAAGAAAATGGCTTTGATTTCTCTTCTGTGTGCAGTGCACACTTCCCAGGCGTTTGCAGGGACTGTGCAGAGCGCTGCCTGAACGAGAAGAAGAAAAACATCATGCCCAGGAGCTTTGGAGAAAAAAAAGGTTAAGGAAAGTTTTGAAAATATTTATGCCCACTGCATGCTATCTACTGTGAAGAAAATAATTCCTTAGAAGTATCACTCTCTGTCTGGATGGCTGATGGCTTCAGAGCTCCGACAGGCGTGGCTGTGGTTTGAAGATGGCTGGATGGAAGAGGAAGCTGCTTGCGCCCTTCCAAGGGATGCCAGAACCCCTCCCTTGCAAATTGGCTCCTGAAATACTGTTTTCAGCTGCACGTCTTAGAGCAATCAAGGTCTGAAATAGGCTTACATTCACACAGTGAGCTGAAAACCACAGTGGCATCTGTCAGAGAGGGAGGGATGACAGCCAGGAGCGCAGAACAGCTATCACCTTCGTGTTTAGCAAGCTAGAGAAGACTTTAGTTTCGCTGCTCCACTGATATAATTCTTATTACCCCCGAGACCCACTCCTGGGTACCCATCACATTTTGTGTCCTCCTTAGGGGCAAGCACAAAGCTTTGTAGTACATCAGCTGCAGCCAGGCTGCTATAAGCCAGTAGCTCTTAGGAACAGGAATGCCTTTGCGTAAATTTTTGTGTCTGATGATGATGATGATGTATGTTTTGTTTCGTTCTTCCAGCCATCTGGTGGTTACTGTCAGTGACACACACCGTCCTCAGTTTTCTTTGCGTCCGGTACATTCCGACTCTGCTCTGTGGTCCCGCCCAAACTGCAAGAACCATTTCAATAGAAGTGTTGGTAAATTATATTAATGATTATTCGTTAATACCTTGTCTGTTGTTTTCTGGGCTGTGAGCTAGAAAGAAGGGCAAATTAGTGCTAAAGGTACTACTTTTGCATTTGCAGAGGAAGTTTACGTCTAAAAAGTCTTTTCTCACTTTAGCTTCTGAAGTTCCCCATGGGTTAGTCTAGTCAACTGCAGCATCAAAAGGACCAAAAATGGCAATGTCTTGTTTTAGTACCTGATGGACGGTTCGTGAAAGTCTGTTTTATAATCTGGACTGAGTATGTTGTAGTTTTCCACATATTATTCCTCAGTTTGAGAACTGTGTAAAATCATATTAAAAATAGAAGCCACTAAATTATGCAACCTGTTGCTACCCAAAAGCTCAGTTAATACTATAGCCAGCAGAGTAGATAATTTGTGTTTGAATATCCCATTCTTTGTTTAAAAAATAAGGCACAGAAATTTTTATGAATTGTAGCATACAGAATTTTATAATTGCTCATTCTTGTTTTTTACAGTCAGTTTGCATGAATAATTTTCTCATCTTTATGCAGAAATTTTCTGCATTTTTGTTGACTAAAATACTACTAATCTAATTTCCTATTAAAAAACTAATTTCCAGCATTGCAGAGCTGAAAGGTGCTACCAAGCATTTAGTCTTCAATTTACATACAACAAACCCTGTAATCTGATGGGGGATTTCACACAAGGGTGGCTGCATGCAATTACATGGGCAAAGAAAAAATTTCATCCAAGACTCTACTCTACAGTAATTTCATCTGTTGGTCTCCTATTGAGAGTTCTCCTATTGTTGTTTGTTGGTGTGGACTTCAGAGCAGAAAGATCTACACAGTGTCATACTGGTTTTTCAATGCTGTTTGCATTTCTTTCTTTTTTTTTTTAAATATAATTTGTGTTTGTTAGAAAGCAACAAAGTAAACAGATTGGAATAATTCATTTGAGTTAACACTCATTTACAAGAAAACCTTAAGCGTTCTCCAGATGAAGCATCAGTCGCGAAAGACAGAAGGATAATCCTAACATTACAGCTCAAGGAAATTAGTTTTCAGATATGTATTCCTGCGTTGCGTGGAGCTTTACCAATTCTTAATACTGGCGTCATAATAAGTACTTTAAAATTATGCCAGAAATCATCATTACAGCAGAGAGAGCATTCACTGTGTTTATTAATGTGGAAATGTTGGAAGAGCATTTGATATTAAATGTTACAGTCTACAGTGATTAGAGCTAAACAGCTGTAAACCAGATTGAGAATATTTGGGCAGGTAAATACAAAGTTCCGCGTGCTGCCAGGGTGGAACCACCTCCTGATGTTATGCCTCTGGCCTTGCAGAGCAAGAGCAACCCAGTGAAACCAGTGCAGCCCCTTTGGAAAGGCGCTGAGTGGAGGTGGAGGGTGTAGGACCATGGCAAGCATGAGACTGAAGCACTTCAGCGCCTTCTGCGTACAAGGGAAACTCTTGGACCTTGGCTGGCCCACTTCTTTCTCGCTTGTGAAGACTCTAGCTACGTCTGTCCGTAGGGGGACAAGTGAGGTGTGTTTTTTCTTGATTGTCTGAGGGTGGATGCAAAATTCTGCCCCATCACACTGCACCAACGTGACCATCGTAGCTCCTTCTCAGCAGCTTTGACCCAAAGCTGGTCACCCACTGCCCGTGAAGGCCAGGACAACGTTCCTCCAAAAAGAACGTGGGAGGAAAGCAGGGCAGGGAACTACCTTGTAGGCTGCCATGACCACAGAAGAAGCTGTTGCAATAATGTTAATTTAACTGTTAAATTTATCTTAAATTAACTGGAATGCTGTGGATTTCATGGTAATATCCTCTGCTGCAGAAAGTTTGAGAGGTAGGACTCAGGCTGGGAAAGAAGGTCTGAAAATCCAATGTGGTGCTCTGCAGATCTTTAAAGAAAAGAGAAAAGAAAAGAGGGATGTCACAGAGCAGCTGATCTGCCTCCTAGCTACAGCACGTGTGTCCTCCCAGTCCACACTGGAGCATACATGGAATATGGTTAAGGGTTTACCTCCCTATAAATACCGTGTGTGTTTATTAAATGGTGAGTGATTTGCGTTATTATGACATTTGATCGGTGGTGTTCGAATCCAGCTGGTGAAGTTTCAGCAAGGATCTGGGAGAGCAGCAACAGCCCCTCTATTGTCTTCAGCTGGCGGCGGTGAAAGCAGTACAGCCAGCGAGGCGGTAATCGAATACGGAATACAGGCTGCTGCTTTTGTTAAACATCTTCTCCTAAAAATGCTGGCGAGTACACATTGTTTCCTTATCGTTTTTTCCTCTTGAGAGATTCCAATTCCATTTACCCCACAGGCCCAAATCCTTCCTGAACACACGGGTTAGACAGCGAGGAGGATTACTGGAAATAGCACAGACAATGTCCAAAAGCCGCCTTGCGTGCCTTTTCTTTCCAGCCAGCCACCCACCTTTCGTTATCAAGGGGATGAATACCGTATCTGACTGCATAATCAGAATCCAGCGACCTGTCAGAGCCGGCAGTAAAATAAAGCTCTCTCGCTGTTTCCCTTTGACTAGGCTTCAGTTCTGGAACCCTTTTAACCCAGATTTCCTGACATATTGTCTCTTGTAGGCATTTAAAGATGCAGCCACTGAGCTAATATGTTTCAGATTGTCTCCTTATGATATATATGGCGTATTTAGTGTCGCCATTTCTGGTAAGACTGGAGCACCCCGATGCCAAGGTAATACCCTTTAATTAAAGGAACTACAGCGAAGAACAGTTAAAGCGTAGTGAACAATAGAAATCCCTGGCCAGTGTTTCCAGCAATTTTTCTGCCTGTGATATTTGCCAGCACATTCCTGAGGAATGTCTAAGGTAAAAACGAATGCTCATGTGGATCTTGAATGCCATTCAACATATGGACAGAACCGCTTGCTTTTCTTTAACTACAGTCTCACGTAGCCACCTATGAATAAAACTTTTGCTTTTTTTCTTTTTTTTTTTCCCCTACTAATTCATTACAGTGCACTTAGTGGATTAATGCTGAGCAAAAGTTCAGAGAAGGTCACACAGGTTGCCAAAGGGACATATTCTCCTGTTGCAAAGTCTAAACCTAAATTCTATCCCTTAGAGACAACTCTAGATTTTGTACAGAACGGGGGAGAGGCTGAATTTTAAAGTGTTTTTCCGTACAGCATGTTTCCCTTGTTCCCTCTTAGCTGAATCAAAAAAAGCAGCACAGCTCGACACAGACGTAATGCCCCTTTTTGTGGATTGGCGAGGGAAAACAGAAGGGCTGGTTTCACACTTCCAGGATAACCGTGCTACCAAACGGCGTCCCGGAGCAGCTGCCCTGGGAAGCTGCACACATGTCTATGGTCTGTCTCGGGGGGTAGGAAGTAGGTGAGTTTCTGTGAGGAGTTCTCTCAAGGTCTTCTCAGAAGGTTACAGTGCAAAGCTCCTCAATACTCATTCCAGATTTTTATTTTTCAGACTAAGTACTAACTAGTGTGTTGACTTATTTTAAAAACTTTTCTATTATTTTTTATTTTTAGAGAGAATCACTCACTAAGAACTTCTGGGACTCTTATGTTTTTCCTTTTCTCTCCTTTCACAAAGATGTTGGGTTGGTTACCCACCCAACCATTTTGCACAAAGAGAATGAAAAATTGATCCTTCTGTAACACAGAGGCTCCAAAAAGGAGAAATGCTGTTTGTCCCATTTATTAACAAAATGTGAAAGTTACAGAAGTCAGCCTAAGAGCTGGTACCAAACTCAGCAGCAAGCATCAGACTGCCTGATTGTATTGTGTTAACACGAGACCTAGGTCTGCCTGAAAACACTTGACAAACTGTGTCTTGGCATCAGGCCCTGGAGTCTTTAGTTATAATTTTTCTATCTTTGAACTGAATGAAAATTTAAATTTTTAATACTGATATCTTTCTTATTGGCTGATTCTTTGAGTATTTTCAGAGTAGGCTGTGCTCCTAGGCAAGCAGACTTTTATAGACAAGATCTCCACAGCCAGAGATGCATCTCCACTTAATGTGCAGAAGTGAAGTAATATTTCCCAGACATCTATTTTGTGTGACGGAGAAGAAGTATCATAACCTAGTGGGAGACATTAATTTTTAATATTTTATTTCAAATTTTAAGGTATGCAGTTGCTGGATAATGAAAAATACTTGG
>WKFP01014242.1:36626-46873 GCA_011057875.1 Pterocles orientalis
AAAAGTTCAGAGAAGGTCACACAGGTTGCCAAAGGGACATATTCTCCTGTTGCAAAGTCTAAACCTAAATTCTATCCCTTAGAGACAACTCTAGATTTTGTACAGAACGGGGGAGAGGCTGAATTTCAAAGTGTTTTTCCGTACAGTATGTTTCCCTTGTTCCCTCTTAGCTGAATCAAAAAAAGCAGCACAGCTCGACACAGACGTAATGCCCCTTTTTGTGGATTGGCGAGGGAAAACAGAAGGGCTGGTTTCACACTTCCAGGATAACCGTGCTACCAAACGGCGTCCCGGAGCAGCTGCCCTGGGAAGCTGCACACATGTCTATGGTCTGTCTCGGGGGGTAGGAAGTAGGTGAATTTCTGTGAGGAGTTCTCTCAAGGTCTTCTCAGAAGGTTACAGTGCAAAGCTCCTCCATACTCATTCCAGATTTTTATTTTTCAGACTAAGTACTAACTAGTGTGTTGACTTGTTTTAAAAACTTTTCTATTATTTTGTATTTTTAGAGAGAATGACTCACGAAGAACTTCTGGGACTCTTACGTTTTTCCTTTTCTCTCCTTTCACAAAGATGTTGGGTTGGTTACCCACCCAACCATTTTGCCCAAAGAGGATGAAAAATGGATCCTTCTGTAACACAGATTCTGAGGCTCCAAAAAGGAGAAATGCTGTTTGTCCCATTTGTTGACAAAATGTGAAAGTTACAGAAGTCAGCCTAAGAGGGTGGTACCAAACTCAGCAGCAAGCATCAGACTGCCTGATTGTATTGTGTTAACACGAGACCTAGGTCTGCCTGAAAACACTTGACAAACTGTGTCTTGGCATCAGGCCCTGGAGTCTTTAGTTATAATTTTTCTATCTTTGAACTGAATGAAAATTTAAATTTTTAATACTGATATCTTTCTTATTGGCTGATTCTTTGAGTATTTTCAGAGTAGGCTGTGCTCCTAGGCAAGCAGACTTTTATAGACAAGATCTCCACAGCCAGAGATGCATCTCCACTTAATGTGCAGAAGTGAAGTAATATTTCCCAGACATCTATTTTGTGTGACGGAGAAGAAGTATCATAACCTAGTGGGAGACATTAATTTTTAATATTTTATTTCAAATTTTAAGGTATGCAGTTGCTGGATAATGAAAAATACTTGGAAGCAAGCGTTTTGGGGGAATGTACATGAATCAGAAGGATGCTTATTTTGTATTTTCACTTCCTATGATCTTCAGAAAATGCTGACTGCAGTCAGCAATGTTGGCAACAGTCCTTTTTCACAGAACCCTTGAAGTATTGCAATACCTCATTGCCCGCAACAGCCAGCCAGGCTTTTAATAAATTAGTCCTGAATGTATAGTTAGATTCTAGAGAGATTCTGAGGTCAGAAGAGACCACTATAATAATCTAGTGTATTACCTAACTTCCTTTTTAACACAGACTGTAGAATTTCATTCAATACTTCCTACATCAAACCCAGTAACTTGTGGCTGAAGTCAAGAAAGCCTTTCGGAAAGGCATTCGGTTTATATTTAAGATGTTAAGGGATGGAGAATGCACCACATCCTTTGGCAATGTCCTTAGTTTTTAATTGCTTGCACTGATAAAAATTTATGTTATCAGCCTGAAGTCTTCTAACTTCATCTTTCATGATCTTGCTGTGCCTTTTTTTCTGTTCGGTTGTTAAGCGATGTTACACGGACGGAATTTTACACCCTGAGCATGCCGTGCCTTAATAAGACCTGGGTGCAGAATGACAAACTTTAGTCTTGAACCTCAGAAATTCTGAGCATGGAAAACATGAGCACCCTGATCATACAAGAGGGAGGGAGGAAGGGTGAAGCCCAGAACGATGTTATGTGCTGAACTCCATCTGCAAACTGGACACAGCCAACGGCAGAGACCAGTTTTGAAACCTGGAGCGAAAATACCACAGCTCAGAGTCAGAAATGCATTTTCAAGAGAATGCCTGCTGTCAGGTTAACATCCTCTTGATGCTTCATTATTTCCTTTTTAGTGGTTTTTTGATGTTTTTGTAACTAAAACCAGGTTTGTTTTGCAAAGAGATGTTTTTCAGACTATTAGCAGGTACTGTGACCTAGAGGTAATACTTAATGCTACTTCTTTTCAGTATAAAATCATGATGCATTGTCACCTTGAACCTACCATCCTCTTGTGAAAGGCTTTAATCTTTTTTCCCTCTTGAACAGACGCATTTTCATATCCTTTTATAGTCAAATCGTACAATCTTACTGAAGCTGCTTTCAAAAAAAAAAAAGAAAGTATTTGAAAACCAAAAATTTAAATTTTATTTGAAAAGCTAAGATAAAGATGTTGTATTCTAATGGATTTTTTATTTTTGGATCGAGGACAAAAAGGAGAGCAGGAACTTCAAGGTAAAGGTATGTTGAGAAAGCCTAAACCAAAGCCAGTACTCCAAATCCATTTTTCACTCTTATTTGCTGTTTTTTCACTCTTTTTTCTGTTTCTTCCTCTAACCACAGAGGGATATTTGCCATTGCAGTCGTAAAGCTGCGAGCAACATGGAGTTCAGCTGTGCCATGGAGAGAATATGATACTTCTTACACTAACATGTCAAGGTAATGTCAATTTAAAAAAAAAAAAAAAGAGACATAGAGTGACTTTTTAAATCTTTCACATAGATCTTATCTATTCATAACCCAAATCAAAGCAACTCTGATTGCTCTATCAAGTGTAATGTATAATTAAGGCAATTCAGTCCTAAGGTTTGGGGTTATCGCTGTTCTTTTGATTTGAGTTGCTGGTTGTCTTAGGGAAAGAGCTGGTTGGGAATTTTTTGACAGAGAGGTTTTCATCTTAAAGGAAAAAAAACAATCTGTCAAAAGAAAAACTTTTTAGCGAGTACAAAGCCTGCAGAATAGTCAATAGCCCAGGAGTTGCAGCGCTCACAAGAGCAAGACCTGCTCTCAGCTTGGGCAATGCCGAAACCGCTGGGCTGCCGGCTGGCAGAGGCTGTCTCAGGCACTCTCTCCTCTTGTCTTCTTTGGAATTATATTGCAATAAACGCCCTAGCCCAGTGTATATTCAGTCTGTCTGTCTCCCTGTCTGATATGGATTTGGCCCTGACATGGAAAGTGAGTGAGGTTTGAAACGCTAAGGAAACACTTTCCTACACTGCACATCCTAGCTCGGAGATCTTTGTGAACCCTCCTGCCCTGAAGTTTGACCTCTGCAGTCTTTTTAAATGTTCATTATACCAGAGACCTGGAGCATGCGTTAACTGCAGCATTTGTGTAACACCCATGAGATTGCATGAGCCGTGCAAATTCTTGCACTTCTCTGTACTAACAACCACCTTCAGGAATGGTGGTGCGAGCAGCACACAGATTTTCATGTTGTTTGATGGTGAGGTTGCAGATATTTTGGGGAAGGGACTGTGCTCGTCTGTACATATGCAGACTGGACTTAAAGCTGCACGTTAGGCTGAAAGGTGTTAGAGGCTGCCAACAGGGATGTCCTGGCTCCAAAGAAAATAACAATCCTCGTTAAAAATAATGGGTGTGCCGAATAATTGGCCAGACTCAACGAACAAAGCAATCAAGCCCCTTTATGAGGTAGAAGCAGCTGGTGGCTGAGGAAATGCTAGCAGCACTTGGATGCAGCTTTACAATACAGGAGCTTTGGCAGCGAGGAGCTGGAGGAATTTGTTCTTTCCTGCCCCTTCCTCCCTCCCTCCAGGCTCTTGCCCACAGGCTGCTGCCCACCAGCACCGGCTCCTCAGGTCTCTGCTGTGAGCCTGGCTGGGCTTAAATAAGGTGAAAAAGGGGGGTTAGGGATGGCTGGGTAGGACAGGGTCTCCCAAACCTGTGGCTGCTACTAAAACCCTATCATCAGCTGGAATAATGTTGAAACTGCAACCTTATTTTGTTCCATTAATTTTTTAACTTTTTATTGTGAACAAAAATGAATAAAATAATGCAGTTTCTGCATTTTCTTTAGAGTAAGAATTTAGTGCCTCATAACAGATTTTACTGAATGTAGGACTGAGAAATAAGAACTCACGAATTCCTATCCCAGCCATGCTGCTTGCTAGGGTGTCTTCAACGTGTGCACTCCATTCAGGGTGGGTTTTACATTATCTAACTGTCTAAAAGTTAAGTGTCAAGGATAAGTTACTCATACAAACGTATTCCTGAGTCAGCTGAGGGGGAGTCACCTACGCACAGAACTCCTGCCTGTTCTAAAAAAAAGGTTCAAAATCAGGTACTGAGTCTGGCCCCAGCCTTAAAGAAAGCCTAGATGATTGACAGCTGATTTTTAGAGTACTGAAGCTAGGTGTGATGGATTTCACCCTTTAAAAATCAAAATCTTCTCCTACTGAAATTTAAATCTTGTCCCACTGTGTGTTTCAGTAGGATGAGAATGCAACCTTTGCACCTCTCTCTGAGATAATTTATTTATCATTTTTTTTTTAGAAGGGAGTCATACTAAAGTCCCTGAGTCCCCAAATCCGGCTGAATACCTCCCCTCATGTCCAATTACATGTTACACTGACAAGTGCTACAGTGGTTAGTGCTAAGCGGGATAAAAAACAACTCACCTTGCTTTTGGGTAAATCTGTTCCTGATCCTCACCTGCCTCGCAAATCTGGTACTTTGAAAATTTAATTAATATTTTTAAAATGCGTAGTCCAAATGACTGAATGCGTAGTCCAAATCATGTATGCTCCTGCTGTATTCTGGAGGAGATGAGAAATCCAACATAACTGATCAGCAGCCAGACAAACCATGCCCCCAGTCACAGAAATTACACAATTCTAGTGGGGGACATTTTTTTTTTTAAATAACATTAAGTAAAGGCTTTTGTTCAAAAAAGTTATATTAAAATGCCCACCATCTGCTTTAAACTCACAATAGCGGGGAATTTCAGTGTCTGAAAATCTCTCCTTAACTCATCCCATTGTGCCCCATGGATGGAAAACCTATCTGCAGCTAATAAAACAATGCATGCCAATAGAAATCTCATCTCTATTGGCAAGCTGTGTAATTCTTTATAGCGATACACTAGATCCAGATGCTTTGGCAAGGGATATCTTCCTTCAGGAGTGGTGCTTGAGGGACCCTGTATTGATTGCCTTTGCAATTACAGATCGAACCATGGCAATCACTAAAGACAGGGAAACATTTTCTGTCTGCATTGTACAGGCTCGTTCTTGTTTTTAAAAGCAAACCAAAAGAGCCATCTATTTTTACTGTCTGTATATTCTTATCAGTGCATCGTTAAAAAAAAAAAAAAAAGATTAAACAGGCTATTAAGGAAGCTAACCAGTATGTCCTGTAGTCATTTCCAGTCCTCACATGAGGCATTCAACAATTAAAGCAGTACAAGTCTGGTCCAGCCCAAAATTCCAATAAATAACCATTAGACACTTCCCTCAGCCCTTCCTAATGACTCCGTGGCCATCCAGGGTGATCAGCAGCCTGGCTGCCACGTCAGAGCAGAGCAAGAGATCCGCAAGGGCACTGGTGCCTTTGTGCAACGAGGCCGTGACTAGACACAAGTCAGACTAATTTGTCTTAATTCAGTTTAGTTAGATGGGGCAGCTTGTAGGTGGGCCTGAATTTAACATTAAGCAAATCAGCTTAGCGTGAGCTTGTGGCTTTGCAGGCACATCTTGAACTGACGTGAGCAGTTCAGTGCCCAGAGAAAGCCCGTGCTGTGGCTTCTTCTGGCACACCCAGACCCAGTTCAATAGAGCAGTGCAAAGCCACATCGGGATATTTTGGATGTTTGTAATCATCTCTTAAGCTTGAGGTGGCTCTTAGGGTATTTAGCAACCTTTTAACCTAAAGCTTCAGATTTCAGCATTCAGGTGGAACAGGGTTTGCCACCATGGGGAGATTTGGGGAACTGGTAGTTAACCTTAGCTTAACAGAAACGCTCGAGGAAACAGCTGTTCACCTGTGGAGGTTCCCTATCTGTCACATCCTCATTCTAGTCTACTCCACTGGTGATTTATTCAAGAACTTGGATGCACTCATTGATGGCACTGAGTTGAGTACCGACGATTTCTTAAACTTTGCCTGATGGTTTCCTTTTTCAGTGGTATAACTAGCATAACATGTTTCAAAGCCATCAACCTGACAATTTTGAGTTGTTTACCTCGAGTGAGTAGGAAGCTGGCACAAGACAGTTTTGCTCTAACTTGCAGGTTTCACAACAAAAAAGCCCAGGCTGAGGATTGTATTCCCAGTCTCAAGAGACCACAGCCACTGAAAAAGTGCTGGGAGGAAAACAAGACTGAGAGCGTTATCTTCTTAGAGAAGGGCTGCCTGAGAAAACTCAAGCGTCACACCTCTGAGTTTTGCCCATAGAGCATGAAATATGATGTCTTTCCCACAAATGCAATAATGTGAAAGAATATTTTCATATTTTGAGAAAGCTTGAGTTCTGCTGTGACTTTCAGAAAGTGAAAGTCTGCTATAGGGTAAATTCTACCAGTAGTCACAGACTACACTGGATACAGTTTATTAGCTTGATCTTCCTTAATTAATTGACGTTTGCTGTGAAAATACAGTCCAGCCAAGCAGAAAAGGGAAAAGTGTGTTGTGAGACATTAATTTTACTCGTACAAGCACATAAATGGCCATGTGATAGTTCCATAGGTTAATTTCATATCCCTGAGAGAGGCTCAGTCTGTTTTTTTCAGCTCATTAAAACTTCACATTCATAAATAAAATTGAGTTTTCTTGCTTTGCTAGGCAGTCAAGATTCAATGAAAGAGAGCTGCTACCGCTTGTCTTGACCACTCTGCCTTCATTTTCTGTTGGACACCTTTTAGGCAAGGTGAAATGTGTCCCTGTGGCTTGAACCCCCATCTCTAAAACACGGTAGGAAGCAATGCTTTTCGGCTACAAAGCTGATTGTGGTGCTGCATTCCAGAAAGAAACCACAAATTGCAGCACAGAATCAAAAACGAACAGATCCAACACCATTTCAGATAAATAAAAATCTTTCCATTCACTTCAATAGGATTTAATCGGATCGGTATTGCCTTATTTCCTAGTTTTGTTTTGAAGTATCCTTTACACTCAGAAATGAGAACTAAACTCTTCTCCCCCTCCTCCTTTGTGTTTATGATCCAGGCTTTTGTAGTAGTAGCATTTTCCTACAACACCTGCAGAATACCGATGAAATATTTCTTCCCATAGTGACACATACAGTCATCCTCAAGTGGGAGGAATGGTATTTACAATACCCCACTAGACTCTCTCTAGCTCACCAGGTTGCTTCATCTGTGTCTTGTGGCTTATTAGCAAATGCTGTGAGAACACGAGGAACACCTACACTTCACTAGAAACACAAACTGAATGGCTTAAAACATACAGTCTTTCAATGACTGACTCAGTTTTTCACTCGGAGAATACAGAATTTATTGCATCTACACTCTTGTGCCAAATTGTATTTGACAAAGTGACATAGTAGATGAGTTTAGATGAAGGTGTTTGCTGGTGGACAAGCCGATAAAAATTCATGGCTCAAGTGCTTTGAACTCCTGGACCTTTTCCCGACTTCATTTAATTTTTAAATACACCGTGGCAAAGTTATCCAGCAGATAACCCGGTTATAGATGGGACCCTCTAACCCCTGTTTGGTTTCAAGGGTTTGTTACTCTGAAAGCAGTCACAGTTTCTGGAAATAATCAGTGAATCCCAAGTCAGAATAAAAGTGCTAATGTGGTACCAACTTCCTGAGTAAATAAACAATTGTTAAACAAAATCTTTTCAACAGCCTTGTATGTCTGTGTCAACGTTGTGTTTCCTCTGTGAGTCATCTGGTCAGCAGCACTCCAGCTACATAGAAGTCATCCGCTTCCTACAGCTCTGTGCCGAAGGCTGCAGTTTGGTTACAGAATACATCCCTCAGGGTTTCCTGTGAGCCGCAGGAGTTGCATCTTTTGGCAGGACTAGAGACAAAAATCAGAAGGTAAGAAAATCCTGATGGGCGTATTTGCAGGGGAAAAAAAAAAAAAAGACATGAAACAAATGCTGTTTGTGCCAGTTTCAGTGGCCGTTAGATAGTAAGAGATACGGGAACGTGTTTGTTTTTATCACCCAACCATACAGGTATAGAGTTTTAATACATAGGAATGATGCCTCAGGTATTTTGTATACTGCAGATGAACAGGAAAGAACTCACGGCGTGTCCGGGGTGTGTGTCTGTATGTGTGTGAAGACATCTTCACAGGTACTCGTTTGTTTATTTCAAGTCCCCAGCACTTCAGTAGAAAATGCTGTTTTCGTGCATGTTCACAGCCGGATCCAGAAACAGGAGATACCTTCTTTTTAGCTCAGATATTAGCCATTCTCCTGAGATTTTTTTTGATCAAATGTGGGAAACCCCACAGAACTCCCTGATTTCATGGGATCGCTACTAATTAAAAATGTAGAAGGCTTACAATAATCAGTTCATCTGATGGGATTTTTGCCAAGGCGGTCTGAAAGAGCTTGCAAGAATTTTGCGATCTGTGTGCTGGTCCTCATTCAGCTTGAGCCTGGACTCCGGGGTCTGCTTTTTAGTGTCCCCTCTGCTTATGGTGTAGTTAAGCTTCTTATCTCTTGTTGTGGTGCTTTCCAGCCTTTTTCTGACACAAATACAGTCAATCTCTCCTTTGTCGTTGTAATGTAAGATTCTCAGATGAATCACTTCACAAATTTCAAGCTAATAACTTATTATTTTTCACCGATATAACGTGTAGGTGGATAACATTCCATCACTGGTGACTGTAATCACCTTCAGCCCCAATTCAGCATCCCAAGTTCTGGCTTGATTAAGTATTTGTCACTTCTATTTCATCCTCTCCTGACAGAGATAACTTTGTTTTAATTCGAACTGTCACACTCTGGAGTTCAGGAAGGACATGAAAATGTCAGGTAATAATCCCTCCTCAATCTTGTGAGTAGTTAACACTGCTAATATGCAGAACCATTAGTATGTTGGCATGATTTTAACTTCATCGTTTGCCGCAGCCCAAGCTTTACTGAGATCCGTTAAAGCTCATGGGGATAAACGTCTCCCATCTTTACATGCTTTACCCTGCTTCCAGAGCTTAGCAATCATAGAAGAGTTTGGGTTGGAAGGGTCCTTTGAAGGTCACCCAGCCTTACCCTCGTGCCATGAGCAGGGACGTTTTCAACTAGTCTGCTCAGAGCAGGGCTGGGTCTGACCTGGAATGTTACCAGGGATGGGGCACCGACTGCCTCTCTGGGCAACCTGTGCCAGTGTTTTGCCACATTCATGGTAAAAAAATTCTTCCTTATATCTAGTCTGAATCTACCCTCTTTTAATTTGAAACTTTTGGTTTTTTGTTAAAAAAAAGTTGCTCAAAAGTTTGTCCCTGTCTTTCTTATAATCCACTTTAAGTGTTGAAATCTACTTCTTCTATTAGAAGATCATGCTATTCTACTTCAGCCGGGTGGGATTATGGGTGTGAAATATCCATCCAGCCACCTACCTATCTTCTCTGACTTCTTTTATCTTTTGAATCATTGGGGTTTTTTTGTGTATAGCTTAAGTCAGTGGGAATATTCAGCCTTAGTTCACTTTCTTGTTACTTGAATGTACTGACTTGAAATGCACGACTCCTGCCATCTTTGTACTTTACTAGTGGTGACTAAACACAGCCAAAGGGCAGTTTTGTAGCTGATGAGTCAATCACACACTCTTCTTCATGAGCAAGTCTTTGTAAACAGAGTGAGCACTTCAGAGATGAAGAAATTTTCTGTGCTGAGAACTGCAATTTGGTGTACATTAACCAGTTCCTCCACAATGTGGCTGCAAACATTATACACTTTCTACACCTACTCACAGAGCATCTGCTTGTATATCTAAAGCCCTTTAATCTGAACACGATGTCTTACGAAAATCTTGATCTTCTCTTTTCGCTTTTCTTCATTACGTTTGTAGCCTGCCTACAACAGCAACACATTAAAAGCAAATATTTTACTATCAAGTCCACAACCCATTAGTAAACTAATGGTCACTGGCTCGTAGATTGAATTCAAGTTGCTTCCATGACTTTGGGTTAACACAGAACTCATAAGATGATAAGTTTTCCCTGTGAGAAATGAGACCAAGGTCATAATCGCCTTTCTCTCAACAACAGGGAGGTTGTGGATGCCCCAGGGAGGTTGTGGATGCCCCATCCCTGGAGGGGTTCAAGGCCAGGCTGGATGAGGCTTTGGGCAACCTGGGCTAGTGGAGGGTGTCCCTGCCCA
>WKFP01014242.1:46923-57046 GCA_011057875.1 Pterocles orientalis
CTTTTTTGAGGCCAAGAGCAGTTACACCGCTGCTGTTTCCACCACGATAATGACAGACAAAAGACCTAAACCCACTGTCTAGAGCTGATCGTAATGGCCCGGGTGCATTTCAGTGTCAAGTTTTGCTTCTTTGGGTAATTCTTGTTCTCTTTTGGTCGATACACGTGTGATTTCTATCATATAAAGCACACAGTAATTCATCAACAGTCATAAACAAAAAATATGTCCTAAAATAATAATTTTACTGAATCATTATATGCCCTAGATCAATTTTATAGTGGTCTGGCTTGGCTGTCTAGCAGATGAATAAAGGGAATGCTTAAATCAAAGCGCTGTCTGCTGCTTTAGTACAAGGTAAAACTCTGTCTACTTTCCAGAATTTAGTGTTGGTGTTGTGCTTCTTTCATTGGCTGTTCTTGCAGCAATTGTAAAATATTATTGTTAAGTAAGTTAGAGGGAGCAGAACATTATCCCGCTGTTCCTTACTGGCTGCAGGATTAATTATCAGGGTGATTTTAAGTCACTAACAAGGCCTTACGTGTCTTAACTCATCTTTTCAACGTAATTTTTTGATTGCTTATTCACAAGTTGTTTTCTTTGGTCATCTTCCAAGTTTTTTGTCTTATGTGTAGGCTACAAATGTTTTATATGTCATATATGCATTCACATATTACATGCCCTTGGCAATGAAGATTCACTAAAAATTTAATAATTAATAATAATTTCTTTCTTTATTATTATAATTAATAATTTCTGAATCAACCATCCAATTTCTGTGCTGAATTTATAGTTGCAAAATCTTATTGGCAGTTTATTTCGTTGTAAAAGATTCATATATTTGCTTGAATTACTTGCTTAATAAGGGATGCATTTAATGATCACGGTTTTATTTTCTCGTAAGAACGTTTCATACTAGAGAATTATCACATTTTATTCATACAGGATTTTTCTTCACCCGCTGCTGAAATTCAGTGCCAAAAGAGAATTGCAATTATTCAGCTTTGACCAAAAATGTCTAGAAACATCAATTTCTCCAATAAAAAAGTGCTTTGGCTCTCTACTGTCTGAGAACTGCAAACACAACTCCACTTTATGGAAGATCTTGCCTATGAAATATTCTGTCCTAAGCTTTATGGAGCACAGTTTGTCTCACTTGGAAGAGTAAGAGGAGGGTTACTACAGTCTGTGGGTTTTGAACCTATAGTTCAAGGGAGCCCAGGTTTTTCAAACCTAGCTTGGAGCACTGGAGCAGCTCCTCCAGTTTTTGAAGTGTCAGCTTAATGAATCACTCCCCACCAAATAGTTGCTTCTGACATTTCAGCCAAAGCCCTGCTGCTTTTGCAGGAGCCTGTATGCTTTTATCTTGCACATTGGTCTGAGCTGCAAAAATGTTCCAGTTTATCACGTACTGTTCTGTACTGTCACTTAGAAAGATGCTTGTGCTTGCTGAGTGAATATTGATAAGATACCTTGAGACTGATAAAAATGGGGCAAAGAGAAGATATCTTTCAAATTTGATAAATAAAGTCTTTAGAACAGTGATAAAAGACTTCTGAGAGTCCATTATTGAGAATGAATTCTCAGAGGTGTACACAGAGTTGGGGGCTTATTGTTTGGTCATGCTCTTTCAAAGGTTTAGGGCTTTTGCTCTGTGTTTCCAAGAAAAAGCTCTTTGAAGGTCACGTTTGAATTCAAAGCTGTACTTATTGTCTGTTTTTCCATGCTATCTACATTACTGCTGCATATCGCATTTGGGAGCCCAATAGCTCCTGAAAGTAATATTTTCTAATTCCACTCATCCTACCCTCTGGTGTAGCATTTGTCAGTGCAGGTTTGTGTCTGCAGGTGTTGATAAGGTGAAAAAAGCGACCTGACTAACATCGTTATACTGCTTATTCTTTCCTAGGTAGTCTGAAATTATTATCGCCGCTGGACTATAGTCGTGTGCTAAGAGATAGCATGCCCTCCTTCTGCTGCACACCCTCCGCACTTTAAAGCAGTGGTAGCCGTGCAGGTTACCTGGCAGTGAGAAATCTTCCTGTAATGGAGAGTGGGTGGAGGGAAGAGAGTCGGAAGGAGGGCGATGGGGAGGATCTCCTTTTCACTGCTGGTGTTACCCTTGTCTCCTTGTTCGGGTATCTGGGTGGGCAATTGACCTCTTGCTGTTAGAGAGCAGTGCTGGTAGTGGTGGTCGTAGGAAAAGAAGGGAACACTAAAACTGAGCCGTAAAACCCTCTGCACTTGACTCTACTGAGCAAGACGTCGGATGCTCCACCTGTGATCCTCAGCAAGTGTAACACGTGAGTCCCCCAGCCCTGAGAGAGGTACATCTGGGCAGGACAAGGGGGTCATCCCGGTGGGACCGACCAGGAGTGCCTGGACATGCTCCCTGGGGCTTGTGTGCCTCCGTACCACCTCAGCCTGAAAATTATTTTTTGTCCCATTGATATTTTTATTTGAGTGTAGAAAAAAAAAAAAATGCACCACCAAACCAGGAGTGGAAACAACGAGTCCTTTGATTGCACATGATCTTGAGCTGGCACTTCAATGAGAGGTTAAAAAAAATAATAACTGAGTGCTCAAAGCATAACAAAACAGGAGACGTGCTTGGGAGCCTCTCTCAGCTGTACAGACAGCTCAGTAACTCCAGCTCCACTGCAGCTCGGGGTGCTTTCTGCAGCAGAGCATCAGGCCCGTTATAGGCATAAATACAACTTGGCACGTCCGACCAGACCTGCCTTTCGACACCTCCCGTGTAGTTCCTCCTTTCTCTTTCTGTAAACAAGCTCCCTAGAACACATTTAGCTCTAATGGAGATAGTTTACCGTAGTCTTCCAAATCCCTTTTTTCCCAGACTCAGTAACAACATAGCCCTGGGATCAAAACATAGGTACGAATCACATTGGAAAAAGAACATGTTTCTACATCATAGAAGAAAAGTTTCTGTAATTCCAGTATTTTTGTCGTCCCCCCCCCCATTTTTGTTTTGACTTTTTTTTTTACCTTCTTACTCTCTCAGCTTCAGGAGCTGAAGCAAGATGTTCTTACCCGTTTACTCTGCATACCATCAGGGTGAGCAGTGTAACAGCACAGGTTGGGAGCTAGCCCAGCCTGTGCGGGTTGTCGGTCTGTGCCATGAGAACCCAGTATTTCAGCCAGCCACGTGAATGTGAACAGGTTTCTTACTCCAGCATTTTCCAACAGAGATACCTAAATGGTATCCCTGGATGCATGCAGAATATCTGTTTGGAAGTAGATAAATGCACAACATATTTAGCAGCCAATTTATGTATGTTGGACTACTTCTTTCTGCTTTAGTAACCATAAGAGGATAAGAATACATTAAGAATAATAATTCTAGCCTGACCAGGATCCTATGAAGATTCATTAGGCAATGTGTGAAAGTAATGGAAAACTCTTTTCTGTGGCTCACTCTTGTTTTGAAGCATGAGCTAAACCTTAGCGAGCTTATTCTCAAAACCTCCTTACAGCTGGAGAATTATTATTCTTATCCACATGCCTAAATTCCAATTAAATGGAGATTTAGTCACACTTCAGTGGCTCAGTGCCTAAACAGAGGCTTCCAGTACATGTTATCAGACATATGAGGCATCGCTCTAGATGCGGCACCTGTGGGAGACCTGTTATCCCTTCAGAGCAGCGTCTGGAGACCAGTGGGCACCCACAGAAGGCGTTAGACAGCTCTGTGAGAGTGGTTCAGCTGAAATCTCAAGGGAAAATTCAAACTGTTCTCTAACACTCTGCATAAAGCCTGAAGGTGTCTGGGGTCACTAAATGTCTGTACTTTGGAGCCAAAAGAAAATACCTCAGGCAATGTAGCCGGAGCTTCCACACCTGGTCAGAAGCCTTGGCAAGAGAAGTGAGGCTCCATGCCTAGGCAACCCTTCAATCTGCACAGGGTTTGAATGACAGGAGAAACCTTAAAACAAGTCATGGTGGGCTTGTGTTGCGCTCTTTTAAATAATCACATTATTTCCCAGAATGGCTTGAGTGGTTGGCTCTCCTGAGCACGAGGACAGTTTGTTTGTGCAATTTCCATCTCCCAAAAGACTGTCCTTAGTATCTTAACCAAAATAAGGCTTACTCTGCTGTGCAAAGATGTACAGATGCAAATGCCAGAGTACTCCTGCAGTGGAGAGGGGGGCTTGTGCAATAATCCTTGGCCTTTCTGAGATGATCTGACCCTATCCCAAGGGAATTCACCATCAAGCTAAAGGCAAGACCATGAAGGGGCTGTTCCCCCATTGGATTTGGTTGTCATGACATCAGTGTTGCAGGATTACTTGGACCAGAGACAAAGCAAGAGTGAGGAGTAAGAAGTAGTGTACCCTGTCACTGCAGTGATGTAAGGACCCTCCACAAGGGAGGAATGGTTTGGGACTCATCTGTGGTGTCTGCTTTTGCGTGTATCACTGGATGAAAATGTCTATGCCGTGTTGTGAACAGTGAGCAGAAACCAGAACTTGGTTTATTTCCCAGATTTACGTACAGCTTCAGGCATCTGGGGTCTGTCATGGTTTTGGACTACATTGCAATGTCAGCAAAGGGGAGCGAGTGGGAGGGGGTCTACAGGGGTCTTTGGCAATAAGTTAGCATAAAGATGGATGCCATAATTAGGTCTCACCTATATTTGAAGGTCTTCTGGAAAGAAAGCGGCATTAAGCACACTTTTGAACAGATAGAATATTTTTGATGGGCCAAATCAACCCATGGGCCATAGGCTGGACATTCTTGCTCTAGCACATGGTAGAAGAGAAGCTGAAACCTTACCTTCTTGAAACTCAACAAAAATGTCTACACTTAAAATAAACACAACATTTTTAATCTCTTATGGATAGAGGTACAGCTGGGAACCCTTGAGATAGGCGCTTGGTCAGGCACTTGCAGTGCCCAGCTTTCTTGTTGGCTTTAGGCTTCCTGCTCGACATTCTCCTGCACCTAAGACAAATCTCACTGGTTGCTAATGAAGACAAGATAGTTCTTTGAAGATCTCATTGCTGGAGAGGTCACATGAGAAAATGAGGTTTTTCTCTAACTTGTGGTGTTTGTCTCACCATTTCTATACTCCTTGTGAAACAGGACCATTTAACTACCCTACCTGTCCAGAGATTCAGTGGTTGAAGGGGGAGATATGAACATGGACCTGAGTCTCTCAAGGTTATATCGGAAGTACACGGCAGGAACTGAAGCTGCATCTGATGAGCTTGGGTCCTGGCCTGAGGGTCTGGCAACCCACAGCTTTACCATTTGTCCGTGAATGCAATATTCCTTTTTTTTCAGCTATGATGCTTTTTTATGATGGTGGGAGTAACTGTAATTATTAGTTCTGAACTGAATTGGGCAGGGGAGGATGAAATGCTGTTGTCTTTTATTACCCAAAATATTTGTTGTCCTAGATTGCTTTACAGTTAATTTGTGGTATTTGCTTAATTTTGCTTTTTAAAAATTTCCTCTCTGCTAGTACCACTTAAATTTTATTTTCAAATGTTGTTTTGGTAGCTTATTAAGTTTTTTATTAATGATGAAGATTTCTAGAATCCTGCTACTTCTTTACAATATCCAACATTTACACTCCTTATAATGAACACAGAAATAAATAGGTGTGTTCACTTAAGCAAGACTTTGTAATTTTTTTTCATAATAATCATCACAATAATAAACAGCTGATTAAATTATTGATCTTTCAGGATAAACAGTACCTTGAAAAGATGTGGAACTAGGTCTCTAAAGCTGATGGAGGCAGTGTTTTTACATTAGTGTAAGATCTGACCCACAAATATAATATGGCCCATCTGCTGAAATAATGGCTGTGTACATATTAGCCTTCTCCCCGACATTTTTTTCTTCAGAAATGAGGAAGTGATCATTACTTTATGGCTATTCTAAAACCAGAATAATCATTTGCTTCTAGCTGGTATGGCCATTATTCATCCATGTCTCTTATTTTAGCAAAAGCTGTATTTCATAAGATTGAAGATCCATTTATTCCAAACATTCTTGGCAATATGTAGAAACCTCAAAGTGCATTGTTTTCATTTCTCTCAGAAAACTATGCATGACATGGTTTTTTAATGTATTGAACATATGTAGTACCTACTCTATGGCAAAACGTACAAAATTAATAGTGTATAGCTAGCTGTTCATTTGAATTCAGAACTGATGCATGGGTAGAACATATGCATTTAATCTATCAATATAAGCCATTAAAGATTAACCTATCCTGTACCTCATTCTCGATATAAAGAGGTTCTCAGCTGTGGTAAGGTAAGTGAATTATCATGCGATACTACTCTGGCTCAGAAAATGTAATAGTGACTCAAATAATAGAGGCTTCTTTGCCTATACATCATGACTTTCCACTCTATTTTTACTGCAAATCTGTGTAAATCCATACTTTATTCCCCTTGCATGAATTTAGGCTGATAGAGTAAACCACTATTGCCATGGCAGTGATAGCAGCCAGGGAGTGAAGGTTGTGCCTTGGTGCTTTAGGTCAGCCACAATAACAAGAGAATCTATGCTAAAGGCACATGGAAAACAAGCAGGTGATTGACGACAACCAACACGGCTTTACCAAAGGAAAATCGTGCCTGACGATTTTGGTGGCCTTCTACGACAGAGCCACGGTGCTGGTGGATAGAGGAAGGGCAACTGACATCGTCTACCTGGACATGTGCAAAGCCTTTGGCACAGTCCCACATGACATCCTTGTCTCTAAGTTGGAGGGACATGGATTTGATGGAAGTGGTCCACTGGATAAGGAACTGGCCTGATGGCCGCACTCAGAGAGTGGTGATCAATGGCTCAATGTCCAAGTGGAGACCAGTGACAAGTGGTGTTCCACAGGGGTCGGTACTGGGACCAGTGTTGTTTAACATCTTTGTTGGAGACATGGACAGTGGGATGGAGTGCACCCTCAGCAAGTTTGCCAACGACACCAAGCTGTGTGGTGTGGTGGACACGCTGGAGGGAAGGGATCCATCCAGAGGGACCTGGACAGGCTGGAGAGGTGGGCCCATGCAAACCTCATGAAATTTAACAAGGCCAAGTGCAAGGTTCTGCACGTGGGTCGAGGCAATCCCAAGCACAAATACAGTCTGGGTGGAGAATGGATAGAGAGCAGCTCTGAGGAGAAGGACTTGGGGGTATTGGTGGATGAGAAGCTCAACATGAGCCGGCAGTGTGCACTTGCTGCGCAGAAAGCCAACCGTGTCCTGGGCTGCACCAAGAGAAGCATTAGCAGCAGGTTGAAGGAGGTGATCCTCCCCCTCTACTCTGCTCTGTGAGACCCCACCTGCAGTACTGTGTTCAGATGTGGGGCCCCCAACATAAAAAAGACCTGGACCTGTTGGAGAGAGTCCAGAGGAGAGCCACAAAATTAATCAGAGGGCTGGAGCACCTCCCCTATGAGGACAGGCTGAGAGAGTTGGGGTTGTTCAGCCTGGAGAAGAGAAGGCTCCGAGGAGACTTAATAGCAGCCTTCCAGTACCTGAAGGGGACAAGAGGAGAGATGGGGAGGCACTCTGTATCAGGGGGGGTAGTGAGAGGACAAGGGGTAATGGGTATAAGCTAAAAGAGGGTAAAATTAGACTAGACATTAGGAAGAAATTTTTCACTATGAGGGTGGTGGGACACTGGCCCAGGCTGCCCAGAGAAGCTGTGGATGCCCCATCCCTGGAGGGGTTCAAGGCCAGGCTGGATGAGGCTTTGGGCAACCTGGGCTAGTGGAGGGTGTCCCTGCCCATGGCAGGGTGTTGGAACTCGATGATCTTTAAGGTCCCTTCCAAGCCAAACCATTCTGTGATTCTATGATTCTGTGATTCTATGATTCTATGATTTCTCCACTCATTCAAACTATTTGGTTTTCAGCCTTTCTAAAATGCTTTCTAAAATTCTAAAGAATCATTTGAGATACAAAATTATCTGCTTCTTCAATAAACAACTCTGGTTTGAGTAGGTTCTTATTACTGGCTTAAACTGTTAATTTTTTTCATCATGAGTGCCATGTTTGGTAAACTGAATATCTGACATGTTTGACCCCTCTGTACCCACAAGATTTTCTGGTACTTTAAACTATTCCTTCACCCTCTGAATCTTACTTAGAAAGTTTAACTTGCACTAGGGTTGGAATATAAAGGCAAATTTAAGCATTGATTTCCCCATTTTGCCACCTCTAGAGAACAATTCATAAGGCATGGAAGTTCTAACCAGGCAATCAATAGTTGCTGCTTAAATCAGAGACACTGCAGATAGCCTGTTGTTATTAAAAGTGTTCTTCAGAAGATGATAATAAATGAAAAGACTTCCCAACTCTGAAGAGCAAGGATGACCTGAAACATCAAAATGTTTTGTCAAAGCATCCTTACGAGAGAGTGGCATGGAGGGCTCTGTCAGATCTCTGGTAGATTGCTTGAATCCCTGATTTCCTAAGCCCAGTCCTGAGGTCTGGGTCCTGCATTGCAGCCTGCTCCTGGGTCAGACACTGGTGTGTTCCTGCAGCAGAGGAGAGGACTGGAAGTCTGAAGACCTACCAGACCTGTCTGAAAAGATTCCCTGATCTTGGAGTCTCCAAGCAACCTCATAGCCAGGCAGTTTGATGCTCCCGCGTGATTTCTGGAATAGGCTGAGGAGACATGGGAGTCGCGTGCAGCTATTTCAGGAAAGCCAGACAAGGTTTTCATTTCTCTGGAAAACTTTAACGATTATTGTTTCATTCTGGATGAAATGCAGGGGTTGGGATTTTAGTTTTAAAAAAAAAAAATCATATGGAATGGGAATTTTAAGCTTTGAACGTTTCAGCTGTAAAAGATTTCACAATCCTAGTGCAAATGGTGCAGCTGACAAACGTGTTCCTCCACGTGATGGCAATGAAGGAAACTAAAATTCCAGCACAAGGTGCAGTTCTGCCTGATCTCTTTCTGCAACTGAACTTCAAAGCTGTGAATAGTGCACACTTCAAAGGAAGTTGATTAGGTTGTTTACCGGAAATCTTTTTATTTTTCCACACCCATCGTAAGGGTGTACTTCTTGGTCTTAGTTGAGGACCTGTGCACACAACCAAAAACAGCAGAGTGGGTGAGGTGTGGTCTTGCTGCCTTTCAGCTGACAGCGTTCAAGTTGCTTGTGCACACAAGGTAGGTCCCCAGCAGCAGGGGCCGTGGTGGGTGGCTGTGCGGGGAGAGGCAGGAGGGACCACCGTGGGACAGCCCTGAGGAAGAGGGAAGCAGTGGAGAAGTCCCACTTTGCAGCAGGATTTAACCGTTGCACACATAATTTAACCATTTAACCGTCAAAGAACACATGGTGAAGATGCTCAAGTGTCTACGATGAAAATCTAGCAGCTACGGGGGGCTGGAGGCACACTCTTGGTGGGGGACCCTCGATGCTAAAAGCAGGGTCAGGGGCACCCTCAAGGGACCGCAGGGCAGGCACATGCAGAAATTGTTTTGCATTCACAGCAGGACACTGTGGAAGAAGAATGAGTGCTCGGGGGTTTCCCCTGGGTCCTTACACCCTGCAGACCCAAACCCTTCCATGCTGCAGTAATGCAGCCGTGTGCCGGGATACCTGCGCCCTGACCGAGAACAGATCAGCTCTCTCTGCAGTTGTGCCTTGATCACGAGGGTGAACTTTTCTCATACGGTTCCATCAGGAAGAGCTGAGACGCGAGGAGCCTGTGTCTGTGTGGAAAGACTGTCATTTAAATTCACCACCCAGTAATGTTTGAACAAATAAAGCTGGGCTTGCTGCTTCTTCGTTCTTTAATAAAGGGGAAAAAAACCTCTGTTATCCCATGGACAGCAAACTGCAAAATGAGATTTAGTGTTTAAAGATATTTCTACAGTTATTATGAGATTTAGAGACCTCCAGCTATATCAGTGCCCAGACATCAGTGGTAGGGTCAGCGCTGTGCTGCTTATCCTGCTTAAGAAAACATTCTTTTTAGCTAATAAAGTTTTCTGAATCTGTGATTGTTCATCGCAGTGCTCTTCTGTTACATTTAGACCATATTAGATTTACAGGAAGATGCCATTGAGATGACACCCAGTGACCTATTTGCATTGGCTGTCTCTCACATGCTGATGTAATGGTGCATGACCTA